>JACAXG010000005.1:8203928-8606011 GCA_018881555.1 Amblyornis subalaris
CTGTGGCTGCCAGCACTGCCATCCTGTTCTGTCGTTGCACTGAGTACCTTTGTGTTGTGAGCTCCCTGCRGCAGGGAAGTTTCTTGTCATTATTTACCTGTCTGCTGCGAGCTGATGTTTGCAGCAGTGTGCTGTATCAACGCCTCTCCCGGCCTGAGTCACAAAACGAGCCGTGCCATGCTCCACACGGGAACACGGGCTCTTCCATCAGCATTCCTTACCTGTGGTCACCGTCAGGCAGATCAAGATAGACACTGATAAGTGCCCGAGGAGAGGAGCTGTGCTCTGTGTGCTGCTCTGATAAGGCAGGGAGGAGGGAGCCCCCTCTCACTGGTGTGGCTGCTGCCTCCTTGTCTTGGCTGGCAGGTGTTTGGCTGTCATCCTCCACTTTCCTCCTCGGAAACACAACACTGGAAAGGAATTCCCATTAACAATTCATATTTTTTTTTGATTAAATCACATTTGGCTGGTAGATAGTAGCCAGATCACTGAGACTGCCTCTCCAAACCAATGAACCCAGATTTATTGGTGCATTTTTCTTTTTTGCTACCTCTTCTTCAYTTGATATGTACTTACTTTCTTTTAAAATAAAAGAAAAATCCTGTCTTTATTTATTTTTAAATTTTCTCCATTTTTTTGGCAGTGCTGAACACCCCACACACGGATCTGCTTTTCTCTGTGCTGTCAATGCAGGCAATAGGGCAGCTCAGAAGGACTTATGAGATAAAATGATATCTGTTACATCTTTCTTAATGTGGAATGAGCTTTCTGGGGCTGGAGCTTCTTTCTTCTGTTCATTTATAGGGTGCKGCCTGCAGTGGGATCTCAAGCTTGTGTTTTATAGGAGCTACTGGATATACATCACAGCTCAGTTCTGTTTCATGGGTCTCTTGATACATGAATTGCTGGTTAAGACTTTTTAAATTGTTTGAAAGTGCTCTTAGTGCTGTGCTATCTATTTGTGTGACCTTTCTGCTTGCAGACAAAATATCTGTTATCTCCTTCTAAAAAAACCTCAATTACACAGGATTTTTTAAAGAATTTTAATTTTTCAGCTGCAAAATTCTCCTTTTAAGGATAGTCAGGAAATGGGTGTCTGATCAGAGTTTGCCAGCATTTTATATCTCATAGCCACCAAATGGGTTCTGTAGAAACCACATGTATGGAATAGGCAGGTTGTGACTTACAAGCCCAGGAAGGACATTTGCAATGGGATTGTTTCTGGGAGGTCTCAGTGATCTTTGAGAGGTGACCATTGATGTAAGTAATTAGAAATTTGGTGTTGCTTGGGGATGCTAAATGAAAAAAGGGTTATTAAACAGGTTTTACTGAAAACTATTTATGAATAATTATCTCCCGAATAATCAGAAACATTAAAATAAAAAGAATAGATATGTCATTAAAAAGAGAGAGAGAGAGAGATGGGATCAAAAGGGATCTGGAATTAGCATTCCTCATTATTTTAATGCCAGAACATGCTTCTGTATTATTAATAGAAGTTAAAGCTGCTGCAGATTTTTCTGACTGCATTTCTACAGCTTGAAGAATCATAATCATCCTAGGGCTGAATATCCCTTTCTTAACAATGGCACCTGTTTTACCTTCCTTAGTTTGCCTCCTGGAACAAAAAAGGTCCTGTAAGGTCACCTTTGGCTCAATCCAGATCCAGGGTATTTTTCTATAGTTTACTCATCATAGCCCAGGCAGACAAGCTCTGAAATCTTTTGAAAATTAAATAGTCAGATAATATTTTTCCCCCTCTTATAAGTATTTCACAGTACAGCATTTTATTTCTTACCTCTTTTAATGGTATTTCCTTCCAAATGCATTTTTCTCCCTATGTAACATGTCATTAAACTACAGAGCATTTCAGCCTGGACTTTCCCCAAGTGTTATGGCCTATTCCCAGCCAGCCCTGTGAAGTCGACTATTATTCCTCATAGCAGGGTTTAAAAATAATTGCCCAGCTCCATTTAAAAAAAGGCAGTTAGATAATGATTTAGTCCAAAAGGTGTATTTATCTGTTACAGAGCTCGGTAATGATGAAGATCTATCTGCCTGTCAGGTCACAATTGTGAGTGTGATTATTTCTGTGTGTTGGAGGGGCCAGCAGCGTTCCCAGGGGTGCTGCTCTGGGGATGCTGAGTGGGAGCACCCYGGGTGCCCATCCCCATCCCTGCCCTGCTCTGAGGTGCCCTGAGCTGGGGGTCGAGGGTTGAGCAGCAGGGCTGGAGGGTGGGGCAGTCAGGCACTGACCTGTCTGAGAGGTAATGGCTTGTAGAGTGGTGTTGGGAAGGGACCCTCCCAGAGATGCCCTGCTGAAAACCTTGTAAAAGGATGATGAAAAGGTTAGGGAAGGCAACTCTCTCCTGTGTGAATGCTGTTGGGGTTTTTCTGGGTTGCTGTTTAACAACTCTATTTTAATTGATATAAACGACTGCAGTTTGGATCTGATACTAAGTCCACTGAAGATGAAGGAAAGGCTAATGTTGCACTGAGTGAGCTTTGCTAATGRTTGTTTTAGAGGACTTTTTTTTCTCTTGTTTTATTAATTAATTCTCTTGGTTTTCTTTTTAATTGGTGAGACAGAAATTCGATGGGCTGAATGGCACTAAATTATTCAGAAGATATTTGAAAACTGTGTTTTCATGGAGAGGTGGGGGATATTATCCTTTCCTAGTGCACTGAATTAATCCTGGAAAAATAACAGAAATTAATGTTAAAGGGGACATAACCAGGCAGCCACAGTTGAGAACAGGTTGTTTTACTTACTTGCCTTGTGATTCTGTGGTAGAAATATGGGATCAGGTAATAAAACCAGAACACGCTCCCACTTAAATGAATGGAGCCATTCATTTCAAGGACAGCTTCAGGGTTTTTAAGCCTAGCAATGTAACTGACTGAATTCCCTACAGGCAGATGAACCAGTGAAGGAAAAATGTTCAGAAAAAGGATTTCAGGTTACAGGCTTTAGTCTGTTGATTTGGTATGTTTGTTTTTTTTTTTTTGTTTGGATTTGATTTGGGTTTTTTCCATTTCTCCTTAAATGCTGTGGCTAATTACTCTGGTGAGGGTGGGGAGGGCAGAGCTGGGTTTGTTRGAGAGAGGATGGTCTTTGTGACCACATCCTTCAGTCTGCAGAAGCAGCCGAACCACTGGAGCTCTGCAATTCTGAAATTCAACTAGGTCCATTAAAATGTAGACTTGCCTTTTTCTGGGTGTGTGGAACAATCTGACAAGAAACCTCTGAGAGTGAGACCAAAGTTCTTGCAATAGAAACAATGAATCAATATTATCATGTTTTAATATAATAATATTTTAAGAAAACAATAATGAGCTCGTTTCTCTGCTGGAGGCAGGTCATAAAGATAAGGGTTTCTGGAGCACTTCACTCCTTCCAAATGCTGCTCTGTGAACAATAGCATCTGTGATGCTGAACGCAGATACGGAGGGCTCTTAACTTAGCTATTTCTGCAGGAAGCTGGTCTTGACTGGGAGAAGACTCCCACTAAAGACTAGAAGAGGCTTCATATGACCCTTTTCCCCACTCAGGATAATGGTTTTTCTCTCAACAGGTTTTGAAAGAGAGGAGAACACGCCCTATTGTAGAAAGAGACCATTGCAGGAAAATAAAGATGTTTCAGATAAGCACACCTGAAGGATGTGATTGTCCTGCGGGAAAGTCAATAGCAGTGCAGAAACATGGCATTATCCTTTGCAAGCCCAAAATGCAAGCAGTGCATCATCCTCCATGCCCTTTAGGACCTTACTTAAACTTGCCCTTGTTTGTGACTGTGGGGAGTGGTGGATAAGTGGATCCTGCTTCACATTTTTGTCTGAGTCACTTGGTCTGTCCCCTTCAACAATGGAGAGCCAAGGGAGTCGGCAGGGTTTTTTTGGGTCATCTAGAATGTGAATCAGGGAGAAGGCATCACACTTCATTTTCCTGGAGGAGAGGAAAAGTTCACCTCGTGCAGTGGAAGCAGAGAACAGGAGCTAGCAGATGGGCTCTCTCCTGCTGTCAGATATCACTGCTGCTTCACCAGGCAAGGGACACACAGTATTTATTTTTACCCCTCACATCATAAACTCTCAGTGGTCCCAGCTCTGGTTACTTCAGGTGCTCACTTTGTCCTCAGTGAAGAGGTAGGACGGATACCCTYACCAGTGGAGGGGATTGTGCAGAACATGAGCCCTGCCTAACGTGTCACGGGTCTGTTCCAGGGCATTAGCAAAGGTTTTCCTCCTGCTAGCACTGCTGTCATTCCATGTTCCTCCTTCCTGTCCAGCCCTTGGGAGAGCTGTCTCTCCATGCTTGTGGGCTGCATGATCTAACGTGGACTTGTGGCACCTTCGGAATTTCCCAGAAAATTCAACTTGGGCTTCGGCAACTGCTTGGCTTTTTACACAAAGTTGAAAAAGCTGGGCTTTTTTTCTCCCCTCTTTTGGGCATATTTTATGGTGTATGCGATCCCTCTTTACTGAGGACCCAAGAGAGCTGGTGTCTGGGGAGGTATCGTTACAAAAATGAGTAAGAACCTGGGGAAAGAGGTGGTTTTGCTTCTGACTGTATTTCTGAGTGAGCTTGAACATTCTCGTTTTGTACCTACAGCCACTGTGGAGGAGCAGTGATCCCAGCCAAAACTGGGATAGAGGTGACACTCCTGGAACCAGAAGAATGGGAGAGGATTTGCAAGGGCAGGGAGCTCAGCCTCCAGCTCCAGCCAGAGTCACTTACATCTGGATCGTGCCTAATAAATGTGCAATGTGTTTTTGAAGCCATCCAATGTTGGTGTCACTCCAGCTTTCCCAGGAGCCTGTCCCTGAGATTCCCTATCTTTACATCCATAAAACTTGTTTCTGTAATATTCAATGTTTTTCGTGCAGTATGAGCCCATTACTCTTTGTTTTATCTGCTGCACATGTGGTGGAAAGATGCTCCCCTTCCTCTTGGAAACGTAAAAATTGTACGTATTTATTCATATCTCGGTTTTTGCTCATTAACCTCCCGTTTCTCAGCCTTTTTTATGTACCTCCCTTCATTTTCCTTTGTCTCTTGAAAACTAAAATCCTCTTTTTATCGAAAAGAAAAACCAACTGGAGGAAAGAAGCCTGTGAATGTCAGATGAGTTTTGCAAACCTTCGCGCAGTGTCGCAGCCCTTTGTCTGTCTCCTCTGTTTAGACAGCGAGCTCTTCAGAGGAGGGGCTCCTTTCCTGTGTTTGTACAAGTGCTTAGCAGGCTGAGGCCCTGATAGAGCTGGGTTCCTTGGGGGCTATCGTAGTGCACAATAATAATGAACCATATGTCGGGTTAGCCAGGAAAATACTAAAGCAGTAGGCAGACTTTTCCCTTAATGAACCAGGTATTGCTGAGACAATGCAGACCATTTCCCCTTCTATCCCACTAATAATACACTTCACTACTAGAGGAAGTAGTCCTAGGGATAGTGACGTATTTTCAACTTTGTGGGCCTTATTGTTAGTCTAAATGTCTACAGTATAATTAGAAGTATGTTTCTGGAGCGTTTTGCAGAGCAGGTGCCCAAGGGTTATCTGTGTCGTGCCCCTCATGGGGCAGCAGTTCTGGTGTTAATGTGGAATAGATCTGGCCTCAAATGTGGCCCAAGTGGTGAAGTACATTGGCTTGGGCTCAGCATCCTGCCAAGCTTTATTGCATTTTGGATTACTTTTGTTTTGGCTCACTGGCTGAGCAAGTTTTTATCAGCCTGTGAGCACTGCACAGGTGTACAGTGCTCACAGGCTACACAGTGCCCCACCAGCTACACAGAGATCAGCCCATTTCATGTAGGGATCTGTCAGGTGTCAGCAGCATGGTTAGTTTTGCAGTGAGATGGAAACTCCTATTTTTTAATTTTTTTTTCTTTCTTTCTTTCAGATCCAGAGAGATGTTATCACCATGTTTTATTTCACTCTTACCGGTTCTGTCTTGTCATCATCAAAATATTTTGAGCAAAGTTTCAGGGATGTAACAACACTTAGAAATGTTGACACCAAGATGAAGCATTTTAACTTTTTTTTTGGGAAGACATAACCTGGAATTTTAATTTCACAAATGTTTTTCAAATCGTCCTGAGTTAAAGCCGAAGGGGGTACAAGGTCATGTTTAAAAAGGCCACGTTTAAAAATACTGGGAAGGATACAAAGATGACCCAGCTTCCAGCCAGAGGCCTTGTGGGACCCTTGAAGGTCCTTGCCGGCTCTGGATGAGCCTGGYAAGGTGATGATGGATGCCAAGGTGGTCACCACAGCCACCCTGCCCTGGCCTGGCTCTGCTGGGACATGGGTGTAGATCTGCTGGAGCTGTCTGAGGCTGCCCCTCTCTGCTGTCAGGGCTCAGTTCAGCAGGAATCACTGGGAATAGGGGGAGGGAAATTGAGGATTTGCTGCTTGGTAAATCCTCCCACTTCCCTCCTCCCAGCGGAGACATTTGTGATAATCATGGAGAGCGCTACCACTTCAGCCTGCAATAATAACCACGGAGCAGCGCTCCTCCGTAATTGCCTTGTGCCCAGGGGAGGGACAGGGCTGCTTTCCTTTTATCATTGTCTTGGTGCTGGGCTCGGGTTTTGCCTTCCTCTGTCAGTTAAATATTGCTACATACCATCATCTTGATTTCCCTCACCAAGCAACACTTGGGGTTATTTTTAGGTGGTGGAAGGGATGTGCAGGGCACCATGAGATGCTGGGGTCGATATTTACAAGTAAATTCAAACAGAGCGTGATCTGCATGGTCCTATAAAGTGCAGATCTGTTTGAATCGAGAGAACCATTTTAGTGGATTTATTGTTGCTTTTGATACGCTCTTTATATGTTCTTGTGAAAAGCTGAATTAAAAAAAAAAAGTGCTGCAGTTCAGTGTTAGGCTGTAAAAACAAAAATTTCTGGCGGAGAAAGACCTGTCATCATAACTTTCATCATGTTACAAATCCTTACTTTGCCACATCTGCTCATTACATGAGACGGGCAAGAATTCAGAGCAGCTGAGCTTTGAGAAATTCCATTGCAGAAGGTAGCAACTGATTAAAAGGTCAGGAGATGGCTTCAAAAATATTCCTATGGTCTCTCAGCCTCATGAATTTCATAAGTGGGATGCTGGTAGACTGCATTGCTGCATATGTTTAGATACAGATTAGGCTGGGGAATGAATTAGTGTGAGGTGTAAAATAAATGAAATGTAAGCTGTGCAGCAAATATACTTTTAAAAATGGTTGGTGTTTTTGTACAACAAAAGGAGAAAATAGACCATGGCCATTTTGGGAGCACAGTGGGTGAGATCAAGCATGAAGGGGTAAAGTTAATGGTGCTGTGGCGTTTCATCTTAGCCTGATGATCTTGCCTATGGGCTTTAGCTCTGCTGCTTGCTCAACAAATGGGATTGTAGTTATTATGTTTAAGAGTAGCTATGGATTTTCAGTCAGAATGATCTTTGCTTTTGTTTTTGCTATTATTCTCTTTCCATCTGAGATATAGTCTTGCTGCAAAAGCACTGTTGGGCTGCATCTCCCTTCTGCTGCAAGTGGCCTCTGGAGGCAGCAGGGTGGGTTCCCCCCTGTGCGGGTTGCGCTCCCTCTGGGTGCTGCTCCCAGGGGCTATGGGGCAAGTAAAGGGCCGCCTCCCTCCTGCCATTCTACCTGAGCAGCCCTCCCTGGCACTGGAGGCTTGTAAACTCTCTGCAATGATTCTGAGATTAGGAGAATGTTAATTTTAGTTTGATGTATAATTTTCTCTTTTAGAGAGGTTTTAAGCAAAAGAAAAAAGGTACTAACATAATCCAAGGATTCCAGAAGCTGGGGATTTAAAAGAATAAAAGTCTCAAGCACTGTGCTCTCGGCTAGTTACCATAACAAAGAAAACAAGGTGCTGGTTGTGTATTTGTCTGGTCAGATGATTTCATAGGCTTTGTATCTTGTGCACAGAGGCAAAAGGCTTTCTTCAAGGCARTTTGCTGGCTGGATTTCAGGGTTTTTGGCCTGAGTCACCTGGACAAGTAACTGCACAGCTGGATGATGTCAAGGCCACTTATAGCTCTCCTGTAGCTCTTGGGTTTTAAATGGTACTGTACACAGCCCTGTGTTGCAGTTGCAGTATCCTCTAATAGATAATATTTTAAAATGTACAAAGATACATTTGGTATAAATATAGCTCACAGCATGAGGCACTGAATAAAACATTTCTCTTCACTCATCGGGGAGGATCATGCATAACTTACTCTTGGATCTGCTTCATCATTCAGGCGTTGGAGAGTCACCCCTAATTTGTGAAAACATATGGCTTATTCCACCCTTCCTCACTGAGAATTTGTTGGAGGCATGCTTGCCTGCAGTCTTGTGTTCACCATCTGGATCAACCTTCTGCAAGTCGAGGTAATTGGGAGTTACGGCAAGGGGGAGCAGGGAAGTGAGTTCCTCCTTCTCTGCTAAAACTGGAGGACATCTCCTCTAAGTCTTGGCTTCATTACAGCCTGATAGACTGAATCTCAGAAAAAAAATCACGGACCAGGCAAATAGCCAGGTTACTGAAAACATGTTTTAGCCAATATCTATGAGCTATAGAATCATTTAACTTTTTTTAGACTACATCTTGATTAACTACCTAGCAACAGTGAGTGAGAGAAAACTTGCAGTGGATCCAGTAAGAAAACATTTGGTATGTCACAGATCTATTGTCTGTTCTAAACCATAGATCATACCTCCGGGTGGATGGAAGGTTTGAACTCCCATTGTTCCTGTTCAGATTTGATGGRATAGGCAAATCTTAGACTACATATGCTACAGTTCAGCAGGAGTTTTTCTTGGAAAAGCAGTGTGTGGCTTGCTCAGGTTTTCCCACTTGCTCTACTGCTAGATACACAGTCCTCTCTCCTGGAGGGAGCCTTGGCATGTGGTCAGAGCCCTCCTGGGTGTGTGTTGGACAGGCTGCATTCCCAGAGCATGCCTGAAGCTGGGCAACCCACAGACCTACGATGGGCATTGTCATTGCAAACCACCAAGGTTTTACTCACTTTTACTGCAGTCCTTCAGCTACTCCTTGATTTTTGTACAAGGAAGGTGAACCAGTASCTCAGTCTATGTTGGAATGCAGAGTCTGAAATGTTCAGTTTTGCTCTGAGGTGCTTTGTAATAATGCCAGTGCTTTGTCATTCTACCATGGTCCTGACTGTAACCCGGTATATTCCCAAGCAGAGAAGAAAGTTAATATTGGCTTAAGGCATCCTTATGCTATGGGAACTGGTTGCATACCGGGTTATTAACAATGACAATAGTTGACATTTTTAGAAAACCAATTGCAGCTTTATCCTACACTGTTGTACTGGTACAGAGCTCTGTGACACAATCTCTGTTTCTTTCAATAACCATAACTTCATCTGGTTTCTGAAACAAGATTTCRTTTAAGTTAGTCCTGGATTGGTAACAGGTACAGAACCATATGTCCATCAAAACTGAAAACTAAAAAGCTTTCTTATGATGCTGTAAGGCCCTAATGGTCCATTTACTGTCTGYGTGTGCAGCACAGAGTCTGCAGTTACAGCTGATTTCTGTGCCCATCTTCTCTGGCCTGTGTGCTTTTATCACCTTGTATTACCAGGARCTCTCCCCATCTACTACTCAGGTAGCAGAACAATGTTCATCCAAGTTGTCTGCATGGGAGTTAAACTGGAGTTTGYCCACTGCCTGTGAATCCAGCCAGAATATTTAAGCAGGTAATGGGTCATACAGGGCTAAACTGCGATTGGGGTCTGCATGTGAATCACCAGGTAGGGGAATTCCTGTTTTATATGTTGGAAAGAGTTCTCTGTGGAACCAGTGCCTCTGGTTCCCTCTTTGCCACAGCTGAAGGAGTTTGTGTGGAAGAAGCCTGTCCTGCCTGTCCTGGAGGCCACTGCTCTGGGCTTGCTTTGAAGACATCCTGGTACATCTCCTGGGCAAGCCTTTCACTGCTGCTGCCTTAAGCTCCAGGCTGGTTTTGCTCTTTCAGGGCTGGCCTGGGAACGCTGAACATACATGAAGTAATATATTGCTTGTTTCAAAGTTGAGAAGGATATAAAAATATTCTGCACTGGCAGTGCCTCTGAATTGCTTTCACAATTTCCTTTCCTCACCACCCCCACGTATTCCGTGTCTCCTGTGCGTTCCTGCAGGAATGCTGAGCAGGGTTTTGCGTTGGCTGCYGTCGGCTGTGTCCTCCATCACCCAGATACTCCTTCACACCATTGTGTGTCCCAGGGAATCACCCAGCGTAGCCTGAGCTGCAGGGTGGGACAGAGAGGTGAGTGGAAATATTTGGTGCCTCAGGACAGGGAGATCCTTGTCACTGCTCTGGGATACTTGGTGCCTGAGCATAATTTCAGCCTGGGATCAGTTAAGGGTATGTATGAAAAGGTTGTGCCTGTCCTGATCTACCCTCTTTATTTCCTTCTCTCTCAATCGTAGTTTTCAAAATTATTAAAAGAGATTAAAATGCAAACTAGTGCCATAATCAAGCAGAATGTAATAGCTGGTTTTCATGAAATAACATTAAAATAAAAGATAAATAATTTATGACTAAGTCTCTCATCAGCTTTGGATGGCCATAAACCAACACTAACGAGCTACTGCCCAAGCCTCAGGAATCAGTGTAGCCAGGCTCTCTTCTCCCAGCCCCAAACGTGTCTCAAATGGCAAGATGCTCCATTTGCCCAGCTTAGACCATCTTATCTTAGAATTTTTATGTGTGGAGTCTCAAACTTTAAAATAACCTCATTTATATGAATCTGAAGATTTATAGGGATACTGAAAATGTTCATTATTTTGCAAATGTAAGTTTTTATTAATGAACCCTCTGAAGCCACCTACATGCCTGGTGAGTCATACCCTTGGTTTACAGAGAGAGACATCAGGGGGAACAAGAGGTCATGCAAGGTAGGAAGGACAGCTGACTCTGGCTTGGCCACAGCCCAGGTTACCAAACACACAGATTCTGGATTCCTGGTATTTCTAAAAGGCTTTGGCACCAGCATTTTCAGTACTTGCAGAATACCTCTGAGACGGGCAGGTCATAGCAATTTAAAGTTGTTGGATTTTTTTTTCTTTTTAAGTTTAATTGAGCTATAAATAAGCATCTGTACCTCCAACATAGAAATGAGACCAAATACTTTTGATGAGCCTAATGAATATTATCTCTAAAATGGTATGAGTATGTTCATAGCTGTAAATTTGATGGGCTGAATAGCCTGAGAATACTCCAGGAATGCTTCAGGAGCTTCTCTTTGTTGAGATTATAATTTTTTTTTGCCATATGGATTGGTGTAAATGGAGATTGATGGGAGGAGCTGTTATTGTAATGTACCCATTAGGATGGTTCCTTTGTTTCAAGATGTAGATTGCATTTTCAAGAAGATGTGAAGCTAGTTTAATCAAAATGAGATGTATAGACACTTTATGGTCTCCTTTCTCTTCTGCTCAGCCCCATGTAATTTTCAGGAAGGGGTTAGTAGTTTGCAGGCATTACAGCATATTGGTGCTGAACAAAATTTCAGTCTTCGCCCATGTTTTGAATGGAAACAGCCATAGCTGATGAAAATATATTTTAGTGAGAAGGGTGAGGAAATCATAATTTAAACAGTGTACTTTGATTTGAAACCTTTGGTTTGGGTGTGCTTGTCAACCAGGAGGTGACACTGCTGTGGGTGGGAGCCCACAGCTCCCTGTGCTGTGTGAGGTTGCTTCAGTGATGCTCTGCAGGGTCTGACTGCAGTGCTGCTCTTCCCTGCCCTCCTCCCTCCTGCTGCTGCAAGGGAAGAGATTCACTGGCTTGAGCACGCTGGGTGAAGGAAGGTTTTATGAATTGGCCAAGGCACTCAATCAGATTCAGTTTTGCTCCTATGGGTGGTGCCTTGTACAAAACAATATTCTGGACACTCAGTTAAAATGGGGGAAGTTAGATTTTTTTTTTTTTTTCCACTGGGCATGTTATTTGCTTCCATCTGCATGCTATTTATATTTGTAAAGTTTAGTGTTTGTGATCTGTTTACTTTCCCACTCCAGCTCATTCGCAAGCTGACACAGGGTGTTGCATTCTAACTTGGGAAACCATTTGATTTTGAATCAAAAAGTAGATCGATTGTAATTCCCAGGGTGAGAGCAAGGTTACTAATTCTATTGGAAATTTCAGAGCCATTTCTTGGTGGTGAAGGTCTGTATCTTCTCTGCCACAGTGAATTCCATACATTTTAAAGTCTACACCTGTAATTTTTTTTTAGGCTTAGTGGGTTTTTTTTTTAATTATGCTTCTTATAACTTCTTTTGAAGCTACTGATTGTCTGTGTTGGAGCACACCAACCAGTGCTAGATTTCTTGGCAGTGAGAAGTTATTCATGCTGTGTACATAAGCTTCACRTTGTCTTAAAGACTTTGCAGGTAGCTGGGAAAGACAAGACAGGTATTTGCCTTGTGAAAGAAGCTTTCTATGTGATTTCAGCTGAGCTCCGGGTTTTGGAGCCAACTTAGCGTTTAAAGGCTAGGCACACTTTAAAAAATCTAATTACTATTTAAAATAAACGGTAGCATTAATTGCAGTCAATTCTCTATAAAAGGAATGAACTACCACTTAAYTGCATTTAAATACAATTATACAAAAAGATACAAAAATGTATCTTGATTAGAGAAAGAAATAGATCAGGTTAATTCTTTTCTTTGGTAATGAGTGAAATTTATACAGAAAAATTGCATTATCCTGTGGAGCTGTCATTGGCTTCTTCCTGTAGTTGCTTCTCAGTCTTGAAATAGATATTCAAACACCCGTCTGTCATTTAAGCTGGGAATATTTTTCCTTCTCAGACAATAATTCTCTGCACCCAAAGTTGAAAGCCTTCCAGCTTTATGCTATCTCTGATCTGTGGGGGTGCAGGTAGGAAGCAACTGTATAAGTTGGCAAGTATATTTCTTCATGGTATAGTTTGCAATCAAGTGAAAATGGAACTATTTCAGTTTTRGTTTGTTTTTATTTTTCTTTTTAAAAATGGTTCAAACCTTTGCTAAGAAATTCCAAGTGCTAATCCAGGAGGGGATAGGAAAGAAAGGACATGTGTCCCAAAGCCCTGCTAGGGAATGAAAGGTGCTGAACAGAATTATTTTCTGAAAGATTGAAACCTGGTGTGTTGTGTGAAGTCTAATTTTAGACCACATTATGCTGCAATATGGTATCAGATTCAAAGAGCAGCAGGTGTCAGAGAATCTGCTAGCTGACACTCCATGTTACAGCAGAAAAGCTTTATTAAATTCATTTTCTAAGCTGCAAATAGGACTCTGACATGGTGTGAAATTCAGCTAAACTGAACTTCTTCAGCTCCTGCTCTAGCATGTCATGGATTTTCTGTAATCGCCCACTGTGATCTGGCTAGCCCAAGTTTGGAAATGCTGGCTATTAGCCTTAGCAGGAAAATGGTTTCCTTTTAAGCACTGTGTGCTTCCCACCCGCAACCTAATGAATCCTCAGGGGGGTCTGAAATGAGACAAAACCCAATCCTGAACCGAGTGAGAAGAGGAAAATCTATTTCGTGCCTTTCCCACAGGAGGTGGGTCTAATTCACTGAGAAATATTTTGAGATGTGGCCAGGATTATCTGGATGAAACAGCTATTTTTATTTTGAATATCTGAAATATGGCTATACACTACACTTCTATGTATAAGATGTTTTCCTGAAAATTTAAAAGGTTTTTCAGGGTAGAGATATAAATTGTGTGGACACAACAATGACAAAGTGTGGTTTTTTTTTTTTTTTTTTAATGCGTGCTTTCTATACCAGTGCTGTGAACAGCAAAGCCACCCTGGCACGGGGAAGGGCTCTGCTTCATCTCCTTCACCGCAGGTTTATGGTGCCCCCTCTCCTGCCCCAAATGGGGCCGTGTGTGCCGGGCGGGGTTGAGGCAGCTGGGGGCTCCGTCTCGCGCCTTCGCGGCGCTCGCCCCACAGCTCTGTTCTTCTGCTCCAGCAAAAGGCTGCAGAGAGTGGGCTTAGTGGCACACAGGCTCACAAAGTCTTCCAGAGACAGATAGAAAAGAAGTGGGGAAAAAAAAATACTCGCAATGCTCCTAATTTGGACTGTGTGGTGCCCTGATTTACATGCGGTAGTTGTGGAAGGGGAATTCAGTGCCCATAGCGAGAGGGACAGTGTCATCAGAAGAGTTGCCTTCATTTTGGACTGTTCTGGCTGGGTTTAAACACCCCTGAAAGTGTTGAGAAGCAGCAGAGAAGATCAAAAAAGAACTGTCAAAGCTCTAAGCCTGTGGAATTAATTTAGAGAGCTCCCCTCAGATGAGACAGTGTCAGGTAAAGATGGTGTTTTATACAGATCAGATGTGATCAGCTGGGCATTGCTGGCCATCTCGGGGAGCAGCAGAGCACAAATAAAAGGGAGCTCTTCAGGCTGTGAGCTAAAGTGCTTTCTTTCTCTTTATTTATTTTTCTTTGGGGGAGGATTCTTCCCCACCTCTCTTTTGCAGATGATTCCATATCTAATCTCTTTGAGAGTAAAGACATAAAATGCACAGAAATACTTTCTAGGGGTGTTATAATTGATGGTTTTCCTGTTCACAGTTTGGGTCCTTGTCCTTGTTGAGAGTCTGAACTGCCTTTAACCTGTTGGGCTGCTTTGCTCAGAAAGCAACAAAGGAATGTGGGTAAACATAAAATTATACAAGGAACAACTGGAAAATTTGGTGTTTGCGTACAGACCCCCTTCACAGTCTGGCTGTCTGGTTGCTCCTATAAGTTGTGAAAGATTGTAGTTTTGGGCAACGCAAGGTATTGCTTTCTGTTATCTGATTCAAATTCTCACCCAATATCCTGATGATGCAAGTTCTGCACTCACTGACTTTGATTGCCAAAAACCCCAACAAAAAGTCCCATGTAATTTTGGTCATATTTTCAAATACAGTAGTTGATCTGATATAGAAATGCTTGTCATGATACACACGAGGTGCAGGAAGCACCTGCATCTGATGCAGGGCTGGGAGGTCAGCTCGTGGCTGGGCAGGGGCACTGGGACACCTAAAAGGTGCCTTGGGCTTTGTAAGGGGTACAGGGGTGAGAGTTGATCTGTGTCGGTTCTGAACAGTTTGGATCTCATTCCAATGTGGAAGTAGGGCCAAGTGGCCTTGTCAGTTTGTGGGCAAACATAAACAATAAGTTGGTAATAGTGCAAAAGCAATAAGATTGTAACAGCGAAAACCGGTCAGCAAGATGTTGAAGCTACTTTCAGTGTAAATGTGTTGCTTCATGTGAATTACTGAATTTCTTTCTTTAAATGAACCTGAAATTCTAACAAAATCTTCAACTGAAGCTTTAAATACGAAGTTAAGAACGATATTTCTGGGTGTACCCTTCAAATTGCATTTTTAGGCATCGTCATGGGGCTCCTGCTACACAAAATGCATTGAGGTGCTTACAAGAAGTAGTAGCCAAAAATGCTATGCAGGGGACTTGATGTGTGCTGTTAGGAAGGGTCTGTGCAGAACTAAGAGCAATATCTGTATTTTGTTCCAAGAGGTAAAACTCCTTGTATTTAGGATAGGAGTTTTTATTTTGTTCATAATTTTTTGTGAAAGCAGGACTTTGGACTRGGCACCTCAACATTATTTTGGAGAAGGTCAGCCCTAATTTAATTTCTGGCACTGCTGGTTTTGAAAAGAAACCATCAATATCATCATAATTTCAGACCATGTTTTGTGAAGGAAATCTGTGACTTCGTCTCAAAGGTGATCTGTTAAGAAAAATTTTGAATTGGCTTCTACTGCTCCTTTTTGTTTTGTTTTTCCCTTTGGGTTTTAAAAATATTGTACAAAGGTCTGGGAAGCTTTGAATATTCCCAGCTTTCTACTTGCAGATTTTTTTGTTATATTTAAAAATAACACTAAGTCTGCTGTTGCTCTTCCCCTCCCCCTTTTTTCCCTAGACAGCTCCTTGGGGATTTCAAGGACAGGAAAGTGAAACATGGCTCAGAGAGTCAGAGGCATTTAATTTTTAGAAGAACTTTCTTCTAAGCATTTGGATTCAACAGGTGCTAGTGCAACAAGCAGGATATTGGACCTGAACCAGCCTGGCTTGACATTTCTTCTTCCATCTTCTTTTGCAGTCATAATTGCATGAGTTTTCATTGGCTTGGGGGATATTTTTTAGTACAGACAAAATATCTTTCCTCCTTTATAATTTTTTTAGTATCTTCACAAGTTGTTTCATACATTACAGATAAGTGGAAAAACTAACTATTTAAAAAAAATAATTATTAAGACAAGTCCCCGGAAGCTCTAGCTTAGGAGTAAAATTGAAATGAGCAGGAACTCCCCAACCTTCAGTACAAATACAGATGTTCGTGGCTTCCCAAGCGACGTCCCTTGTGCTGTTCAGTCCTGGGCAGCCATGCTACAAGGGGAACCATTACTGTGTGACCGACACAGCTAAGGAAGGTTGGCTGTTTGTGTGCAGAGCGAACTTTACATTTGAAATCAGCTCTGAGTGGTGGTTTAACCTGCAAACAGGCAGAGAAGTAAAAGCCGTTTGTTGTACCCRAGTGTCACAGCAGCGAGGAGCAGGCAGTGCCGGTGACTGCCTGGTCCTGGATCAGCAGAGCGCTGCGTGCACAGGGGGCTCCTGCTGGTCTCCACCCACAGCTGTGTTTGAGGTGCCTTCTCAAAAGGTGCTGGCTGGGMGATGTGTGTGAACAGAACTGCTCAGCTGCCTCAGAGCCTGCTTTCTGCTTGTGCCCTGAGGGACAGATGGAGAAAATGATGTCTGGGAGCAGACTGACACGCAAAGCCCGTGGGTCAYACCTGGCGGTCCCTCTGTGTTCTTTTGGCTGCCTCACTGGGTTGCCAACGTCATGAATTTTAATTGAAAAAGAAAAATCTTTTGGTGGAAGCATAYTCTCAGATGGGGGAAGTATAAATTACAGAATAATTCATGGACTATTTGCAGCTCTTGAGAATTCAGCTGATCTAAATAATGTATGTTTATACATACAAATTGTGTGTGTGTCCCTGCATATTTTAAATGTTTGATTGTTTCACATTAAGGAACAAGTGCTGACTGTAGAATAGTGGAACACTTGCCATTTTGGTTTTAATTTTTTGCTATTATCATGAATCTCGCACAGATTTTTCCCGGGATGTTTTTCATACCTGCAATTATTGCTGGCCTAGAACTACCCAGACATGGCAGGCAGACAGCATCTATTTAAAGCCTGAAGAGCGCCGGTAGAGACAGGGCAGCCATCATTCCCTGGCTAATTAGGGATAAGACGAGGTGGAAGATCTAGTGCTGCCTCCTTCTCTGCCTGCCTGTCTGGTGGGCTTGCTCCAGTGCAGACTGAGCTGCTGGTGCCTCGCGGAGAATTCAGAGGCGTGATGGATCCGCAGCGCCCGGCGCTCTGGCCGCGCTAATGACGGCGCGGTCCCTGCGTGCTGGCGCAGCCCAAGCACAGCCCAGCTGCCTGGCAGCAGGGGGGCCCTTCCAGCTCATGCAGACCTTGGCCTCTGAAACCTACCTTCTTGTAAGTAAACGARGAGTTGCTCTCAGGTAGAAGAACTGAAAATAAAATGTGCTTTGCAGTGTGTTTGCACATGCGTGCGAATGTTGTAAGAATCACCCGCGGCTTTAAACTTAGTGTGGGGAAGTGTTGAGCAGAGGACAGCAAGTGTTTGGACAGGTAACTGAGCTCCTGGATGGTGAGAATCCAGTCACTRGAGTGCCCGAGCTGCTAATGGTTTGCTTTTGAGAATAGGTTTAAACTTCAGGCTGCCATTGACTCTGAAGGAGACCCTGAGTATGGAARAGGATTTTGCTCTACAAAAGCTGGGTCGGAGGATTCCAGAGGCAGCTGCCGTGTGTGTGTGAGCCCTCAGCCCTGTCTTCCCGTGCTGCCTGGCCATGGCTGTGCTCATCCCTGTTCTGATCAGGAAGGACAGCACGTTCCTCTATAACTATACCTGCATTGTGTTGATCTTTTAGGGTATCCAAGTAGAATATGTGACAAGTTTAAGAAAAATCATGAACTAATTGAAATTGATTGGAAAATCTGAAATAGGTATGAARTGAAATCTGCTGTTCCTGATGAGTACCTACAGGTTACATGTGCTCTCTGAGAAGGCCTGACTGAAGCAATGATAAATGATAAGCAGCTGGCAGGGATCTCCCACATGTAGGGAACCGGCACATCTCACTGCCCTGAGAACATAAACAGGGAAAGCCGCACCATGCACTGAGCAGGGAGGCCGGAGTTGCAATGCAGAGGCAGAAACATCCGTGGGGGTTCAGGCTGCCTTTGGAAGACTAGGGAAGAGCTCTGCTACAGTGGTTTCCCTTGGTGAGCATTATATGGACTCACAATTTATTGTACAGATTGAAACCAAAATGCACTCCTAGTGCAAAACACTGGGGCAGAGTGTGAGAGCAAGAAGGCTTTCTGAGGTACTTTGGGTTCAGTACTTTGTAACAGTTTTGTTGGAGAAGGGGTCACAGTCCAAATTTAGGTTAATTCATTTCAGTGTCAGGATAAAATCKAGTCCTAACTATAAGGAATGAGTGAAAATGGGTCTTGGAGGAACCCAGCTGGCRGGGCATGGGCATGTGAGAGTTGTTGGTGGCAGTGTGGATCTCCGGCACTGCCCAGCCTGGGCATGTCGTGAGTAAACTACAGTAAAGGGGGATGAATGGAACAAACTGACACTTTGGAGGGTGTGGAGAAGTGGGACTTGTTTCTTTGTGATGAAACACAAGTTTCAGYGTGAAGAAACTGGTTTTGGGTCATTTCGGACTCAAGCACATGGGGTGAAGGTGACATCAGGCTGGGAGGTGTGTGTCCTGGATGCTGGGCTGGTGGAATGGACTGGTTTGAGGACAGCCATGGAGATGGGCAGCTGCCCTGTGGCAAGATGTTCAAGCCCCAGCGAGGCTGTACSTGTGAGCTCAGGGCATCCAGGTCACCGAGCATCCTCACAGAGTGACTGGTTTTGGTCATCAYCGATTTGAGCCGGATTCAGAGCAACAGCCTAGAGGCGATACCTGTGATTTTTATAGGGCATGATGGCTTATTTAAATGCAAAATTCTGGCAATAATGCCTTCATCTTAGCATAGTAGACTATCAATAGCTGCCTCTCAAATGGCCTTGTATTTTAAACAAGATATTGCTAGTAACCAGCATTTACTATTAAGTGTAAACAAGCCCCAGAAGTACTGCCAGATCTGTGGTTTTTTTCCTAATCTGCATAACCATTAAATCTCCATTTTTGCAATCCTGGCTAGCTATATTTTAGGGTTTTATTTCTGTCACCACTGCTGCTCCTCGCAGGTGCAGAGTCACTTCCCAGAGAGACGGGTTTGCCACAGCCCTCCTTGTGCTGGGGTACCTGGCGCCAGCACTGCCAGGGCCCCACGAGGTCCCAGTTTGAGTGTTGGCTGTGGCTGAGTGCAGATTGCACACAGAGTTCAACTACCAGATGGGGGACACTAAATCTGCTTTGTCTAGCCAAGAGCTGGCAGACAGAGCACCACTGCTGCTGTCAGCCAGAGAAATACTGAAAATTGCTCAATCAACATAATTCATGGAGCTCTGTGGCAGGTCTGCAGCCCCGCAGGGCAGCGGGGCATTGCCAGGTCAGCCATGGAGCTGTGTGAGCCCATGGCCCTGCTCCCTCGGTCGGAGGACACACAKCTGCCTGCTGCTGCCCAAGTGTGGTGGCTCTTGCAGAGGTACTTTCAAGGGGAAAATACTGTGAATGACACTGTTGCTCAGTAATTCCTGCTTTGTTTGCAGAGAGGGGTCATGGCTGAGAGCTCTGTCCCTGATCCCTTTTATGATGTTGCCTTAAAGCACTCTGAGGACCACTGMGATACTGGGCTGCCCCCACTCTTCCTACCATCCCTGCTTGCCAYAAACTACAGGCTTAAGGTGAGGGGGAAATAGCAAACAAGTTTAAATCTTTATGGGCAGAGCTGGGCAAATACTCTGGGCAAGACTTCTCAATCGTTCTTTCAAACAGAGAGAGGTTTAATCTGGGGGATTGTATTTCCAGCCCTTATTTGCTCTTCATGCTCTGTAGCAGTGGAGTTTCCAACAAGAGAGGCTTGAGCAAATGGAGCCTTCAAAGGTCCTGGCACCAGCGAGCAGTGCTGCAGGCTGTGGAAACGAGCTGCCTCGTGCTGCTGGGCAAAGTGGGCTCTTGTGTGGTGTGTTCAAGTGTCCAGCTGAAACATCCTCTTTGGTCAAAAGGTGGAATAAGGGGCTGGCTATGGAGAGCAAGCACCTGGTGTGCAAAGGGGACCAGCTCACTAGCATCAGTGGCCCTGCACTGATGACACAGTCAAATAGACGCAGACCAAACCTTGAATCAATTTAAAAATAAATAAAACTGTACTTTTCAGTCAGTTAATGATAGTATAGTGTAGCACACTTTTCAGAATCTGCCTAGTATTTTTTGTCTTAAGACGTAAATTATGTAACCTGGTAGCTCCTTTTCTAGTCCTGAATCTTCCTGGAGGTGTTTACCCAGCATATAAGTGTAGGGGTGTCAATGTTTGTAAACATGCAGGTAAATCTGCATATATGTGTTTGTGTTTTGGTGCAGCCCTGCTAATGTCTAGTGAAACTGTTTTTTAGTGTACTGTATGGAATATACTCTTAAAGGTTCAATTACAGAGTCAATTCAATAGCTATTAGTAATGAAACATAAATGCAACTTTACATTTTTGCCAGCTGGCTCAGGTAACACATTCTCATCCTCTACAGAAGCACAGCGTTTTTTAAGTCTCTGGCTGAATATTAAAATCCAAAATTAAACTATGATTACCAAAGGGTTTGATGGCAGTCTGAAGCCAGACCAAGGAGGGCTCCTCCCTCCTGTGTGTCCTGCAGGAGCTCTGCTCCGAAGCCCAGATCCGCAGCCTGTCACATCTGCTCAGGTGGGGCAGACAGCTGTCAAGAAATCTGTGTTTTTGCAGTACCAGCAGGAAACTGGTCAGGAGATTTCATCATCTGGTTGATTTATATGAATGAATGTAGATTTCTGTGCCTTAGATCATGGTAATTTGACTTTGTTTTGACATTTTTTCCGCATCTGTCAATGGCAGCAACTACTGTTTTTGACCGTGACTTTACTTCTAGACTTCGTGGGGATATAACATTTTCATCTGGTCCTGTGTGATTTCTCATTCCCACAAAAAGTGCAGTTTCCTATCCTTCTGTCACCTGCACATCACACCAATGTTTTCCATAACGTGGCGCATGCTCAGTAATCCTGTGCTTGATGCCATAACAGAGGCACACGAGTGATGTTCTGTAAGCAGCAGTCCAGAAAACAGTGGACTACTGCCGTGTTAATAGAGTATTTCAGTAAAGAGAATGATAGTGCAGTGTATTTTCTTAGGTGATTTGTTTCTGTTAATGGCCACTGGGTGGAGGAAAAACTGAAAAAGCTGAGAGCAGGAGCACAGCTGACAGTGGCCTGATTTCCAGGGCATTCAGGGCGCCTGCGAGTCCTCTGGTTTTGCTGACAATGCACAGCAGCTCCCGAGAATCAGAAGATTTGTTTAGGTGCCTGATTTTGAAATATGGAACCGGGCTTGTGATAATTCCAAGGTGCAGTTTAGCAAAAAGGTCAAGAAGCAAGAGATGGTGACTGAGCGAGCAAAGCTTGGGCAGCGTGAGGTTGGCATGCTGAGCCAGCACCAGTGGGAACAGGGCTTGGAAGGGAGCTCTTCAGGCGGTGCTTGCTAAGAAAAGGCAACACTTATGCTTGCTTTTTCTTTATAATTCTCTTCCCTATTATTTTAAGATCTAGGGAGCAGAGGATTTGCAAAAATCAGTGGGAATGTAACTTGGCCGTACAAATACATTTTCTGACTGCGGGGTGTATTGCATCTAGAAATTAACTGTGGGCGCAATGATTTAAAATCCTGTTCCTTTTGATCCCTCCTGTTGGATGTTAATCTGAGGTTATATGCAAGAAATTACTGTTTCTAACCTAGTTTCCTCACTCTCCTGCAGGCTGGGGATGAGACTAGCCCCTTAAGTTGCTGCTAACACTTCTGCAGCATGGGCTTAAAATGAAAATGAAGCAGTTGCTTGGAAACCCTCCTCCTCTTTGTGCCACTTATTTTACTTTCTCAAGATGTCTTTTTCCAGACTATTAATTGTAAGTGGCAAAAATATTACAGGCGGAGCTGCTGGTGTCTCTTACTGTGAAGATTGTGTAACAAGCCCCTGGTTTGATTGGCATATGCTTTGCCAGACTTGAACCCTTCTGAGCAAAATTTGGAGGGAATTTGCCGTGTTAAGTAACTCCCTAAACTCTTTCAGAAAATTTCATCCAAACTGATGCCTGAGAATAGGTCTAGAGAAAAATACACTGGCAAAAAAATGTGGTGAACTTTGAAAAGGTAAAATATCTCAATGTTTTAAAGCAAGGATCTGAAATTCGGTGGGGAAGGATTGTCTGGCTCTTTACTCAGTGCTATTTTTCGTACCATTTCTAATCTATGAACATTTGGCTAAATTGTAGGCATTTTCTTACCTTACAATTTGCACATGTTGCATAGGGACAGCTTTGGTGTATTTAGCAGCTAAAACCAGAACCAATTTCAGCCACACTCTGGACCAAGCTGAAGTCAGCCCTCCAGGGGTTATATCTTWTTGAATGGATATGCAGAAAGTGGATAAACTGTGTGCCAAGAAATCCTAAGTCCAACATCTCTGAAATTCTAAGTACTTTGCTTTGCAACTTTAATGTTCTTATGGGGTAGTTTTCTTGTGCAAAGTACATATTTTTAAATTGGGCAATTTAAGCATCAACTGCATTTATCTTAAAATTTCTGCTGCCCTTTTGGTATGAAAAACTAATTTTTTTTCCATACAATTTTGTTACTGTTAATCTGTTGGGAATTCCAATGGGCCTGGGATCCTATGTCTTTGATAACGGGGATGTCAGTGCAAAAGGCTGTGTGTAAAATTTAAAGTGTGTGGATCCATAAAATGCCTCAGGGTTACCCCTACTATCTGTAGGAAACAGTCTTACAGACAATACTCTGGGACTGGATAATACTGAGAAGGCAGTTTTCCTGACACTGGATCAATGATTTATTTTATTTTGAAAGTCTCTTCTGAGCAGTGGGGTGGGTGCAAGATAACTCTGGAGGGTTTAGCAGCATGAGATCTCTTGTGCAACTAAGCAAATAGCTGGGCAGTCTGGTTACACAGAGTTTCAAAATACACCAAGCATGCAAATATTTTTTGAGTAAAATAGTAAAATGCTGTTTGTTTCTGTGGCATGCAGGATGGGATACTTACCTTAAAATTTGTAAGTGGAAAGAAGTATCAATGGGAAACCCCAGATTGTAGGAATTGTTTTCCTCTATATTTTTGGATATTGCTACAAACCATCTCCCCCAAGTGCTAATGCCAGTGCAGTGTAGCTGGGTGTTGGGAGGCACAGAGGGACTGTTCTGAGTTCAGCAGACTCTCGTGTCATTCTGGGTCTTGCATCTCCTAAATGAGTGCAGGATGATGGGTGTGTGTGGGCTAACGGGGCCACTAGACATCATTTGGATAGAACCAAGAGGGCTGTAGGGCAGGAAATAGATCATACACATATTTTGTTGTGGGTTGTTTTTTTTTTTGTTTTTGACTGTGAAACCAGGTTTAAAACAGATGTATTTGCTTTATAGTCAACAAAGGACTACCACTTACGCAAGCTGCCTGGATCTTCTTTTTCCACCTGAAAATTTTGTTTGGAATTTGAGGCCTTTGCGATTTTTGAAGGTTTTAAATATCTGGAGATCCTGGAGATGCAGTACCTTGCATAGTCTATGTGCCCAGGCAGTTCTGTGTGGCCTGGAGACCCACCTCTCCGAGCCTGCTCTGCCCAGAGCATCTGGAAGTGCTGCTCCCTGGGATGTCCTGCCTGCAGCCTAGGCCTTCCAGCCTCAACTCACACAGATGCTACAGCTCAAATTTCCATATCCCAGAAAGCTGGCAGAACTGCACATCAGCAGTGCTAAAATATGGCTGAAAGCTGCGTGCATCCATCGGGATCCGTGTGCTAGCATTCCCTCGCTCAGCAGGGGTGTGATGAGTTCTTCATTAATATTAGCTCTGGAAGGAGCAGATGGTGCCAAGATCTTGCACCTCAGAGCCAGAATTACAGTTTGAAGCCAGCTGCATCCTTTTCATTAGCTGGAGTTTCACAGGCCCCTTCCAGCCTTCATTTACCTTTGTAAGTGGGATGAGAGTGCCAGCTCAATGAACTGATGTGTTAAACATGAATAACATGTTGAATGATTATCCTAAGCAGCAGTACTGACTGATGAGGGAGCGCCACGTTCCCAGCCTCTCTCTAGCTGATGGCATATGTTGCTTTCACCAATAAAATCTGTAGACTCTAGAAAACTGGCTCTCAAGTTGCCTGGAGAAAGCCACGAGCAGCAGCAGGAATGTTCAAGGGCTGGATTGCAAAGAAAACCTCTGGCAGTTCTACATAACTGCTATTTGGATGGTGGGACTCTTGAGAAGAGGTAGCCTTTCTTGAGAAAGGCAGCCTGGGAAGAATGCATTAGATGAATATTTTGTGCTTGTGTTTTTGTGTATTAGATTGGTGAATGCTGCATCGGCACAGACAGGTTTCATAATACCATGACAATAGAACAGAAGCAGTTTTAATGCTATAAAGGTCAATGATAAAATGAAGATGTCTAAATGAAGGTAAAGATACTGTGGTGAGCCAGCACAGTGGAATCTTTACAAGTACTGCAGAGAAGGAGAGGAGAAATCAAAGGATCTTGATGCAAATTACTCAAAGGCTGCTAAAATAGAAATGGCAACTTCAGGTTGCAGTGGTGTGGTAGGGCTTCCATAGGCTGATTCAATTAACTTTACCCTGCTTAAGCTCACTAGGAATGTGTTCAGACACATGACTGAAGATACAGTGTGTGTAGCTTGTACCAGCAGCAAATGGAATTTTGAACATTTGGCTTAAGTAATGCAGTGTGTCATTTGCTTCCCAACGCACTCTAATCTGCTTTAAAACACAGATGGGTCATCTCAATACAAACTTTAAATGTCCTGTTCATGGCAAAATAATTTAACTCTAAGAGAAAGGATATCTCCATCTCAGTGTACATTCATTTGTCTAACTGTTCCGACTCTGGCATACAACTTCTCTTTTCCAGGATCTGATCTGCATACAGAAGTCAATGGGAACATTGCTTTCAGCTTGGCAGGGGCTGTAACCAGTACTGACAGAGATTATTGCTCTTTCTACACTGTAAATTTGGACAAGCTAGCTAAACAGTGCAGTCTTTTAAGTGGATGGTTGTGAAAGGTTTTTAAATCTTGTCTTTTGTTCATTAACGACTTTCCTCTGTTTGTTTTTTCTTGTTGATCCAGTTGGTTTGATGCAAATGCAGTGAAACCTTCTGGGAATACAAAAAAGTATCAGAAAATAACTTTCAGAACACTTAAAAAGGACTCTCTAAGACTTCAGCTAGGTATAAAGGGCTCTTATGGCAGCATTTTTTTTAAAAAGGACTTGTTGATTATTACTGTGCCTGGATTTAGCAGACTGTAATTTATTCCTTTCCCTAACAACTGGCAATTAAACACAAAGCGGGAAATACATCCCACTGGAGCGAAGGGCAAAACTCCCACTGTCTTTGGTGGGACCAGGAATTCACCCAAAGTGTTCACGGAGAAATACTTTGAACACGATGTTATAAGCTATGCTTTGTGGTAGTAAAGAGCTTTTATCAAGCTCACAGCTCCAGCTATTCACATGATGCATTTGAGTGGTCTTTGCTGCACTGCTGTTTTTCCAGCTACTAAAGGGCAYGTACAACTCATTGTAAAAGCAGCATTGATGGCTTTGTGAATATATTTCTTTCAGGCAACAGGTTAACAGGTGCTCCAGGTACCAGCCTGTGTCTGTAAGGTGGAGGAAATGTCCCTCTGGCAAGAGAGGAAAATCTCCTCTCAGCCTGTATTTCTTTTTCCTGGGCCAAAGGAAGGCTTAGAACCAGGTTCCTGGTCCAGCATTAGTCACTGGGATTGACTGACACTGTGACCACCTTGACCAGGTGAGTCTGTGAGTCCATGGATCTCGACTGCCTGGTACCTACTCCCCCCAGAAAGAGTTACCCACCTCCCAGCAAGGAAAATTACTATGATAGTCATTTAAAAAAAACCCCAACCCCAAACCCAAACAGCTCTCCAGCCACATCACTTCTTGCTTGATGTGGCTTCGTTCGGAAAAGAACTATTGACTTCATCAGTAAACTAAAAAATATTGGTCTGGGAACATACAAAATATAACTTGTGGGGTGAGACGGAGGAGGGGAGTACCTGAGGCAATTGTTATTATTGTTTTGGTCCAAACTGCTCTCACAGCAAAGAGATTCCCATAGAACTCTGCCTCACTCCCCTGCTGTGGGGCTGCCGGGGGTTATCTGCCATCAAACTCTCGTGAGAAGATAAAGAGGACAAGAGAATTCACCGGAAGTAAATAAAACACTGTTGAGTGGGAACAGCACAACCAGTGCTCCTAGAACCTGGGAGAGCTCTGGGGGTCTCTTGGCTGGTCACTCACAAACATGTTGCTTATTATGGGAGTGGAGTAGCCAGAAAAGAGAAAAAGAAATGTTTAGCAGCAACAAGTTGAACACACTCATTTCAGCCCAGAATTGTGCTGTAGCCTGCTTCTCGAGATAGCCTCGGATAGGAAGCAGTGTGATGAATGTAGAACTGGCCTGTACAGACCCTCTCTGAAGGGCACTGTGAATGCACTGCATGGGGAAGGTATTTACATCTTTAAGCAGCAATCATTGTCCATCAAGCTTTGGTTCCAGCAGATCAATCTCCCACAAAAACAGCTTCTGTTGTGTCTCACCAAATAAGCCAGAGTTTTGTGGCTGGCTGGGGAAAGCAACGCTTGCTAGTGCTTTGCTCGAAGGAGAGTCGAAAATGGGAGAAACTACAGCTTTCTGTTGGTGCTTCTCCCAGGGGGATCTCTCCTTCTCATGTTYAAATGCACTCGGAAGTGCAGTACTTCAGTAACTTGGAAGTCCTTTCTTCGCTCATTCGACAGCGGGAAATGAAATCCCATGGTGGTATAAATGAATGCGTGGGGTTGTTCCTGGGCACTGCATGCCCCATATGATGCCTGCATGCAGGGAAGGGATGTTGGTCATGGCACAGAACCACAGATTCCCTTCTCTCCCTGGTATGTGTTGTGTGCCTTGTTGATTCTTAAAGAAATTCAGGTTTAAGACTTGCTCACGCTACAGCTGCATGTGGGCTATGGTGGTGTGAGGACTCAGGGTCTGTGGCTTTTGCCTTTTTTTCCCATGTAATTGAACCTGAAGATTGACTTGAGGAGGTTCTTCCAGCAGAAGCCAGAGGATCACTGAACACATGCTGCAGCTTTTTGCGTTTGAAGTTAGATTTGCTTCATGAAACCACATCAAGAAGTCACCATTTAGAGAGGAATATTAACAAAGGATTTTTGTGTTTCCAAGTCATACTCTATAGAGTGAGCACTGTAGCTGTTTAAGAGGTTTTCTGTGTGCACAGGGTGGGCTGACCATGGCTRGATGGCAGGTACCCACCAAAGCTGCTCTATCAGTCTCCTCCTCAGCTGGACACGGGACAGAAAATATAACAAAAGGTTCATGGATCAAGATAAGGGCAGTAACTGGGATAGGTAAAAGGCAAAACATCCACTGAGCAAGGTCAAAGGGCAGAATGGCCGTGGGGAATTGGTGGTGTTCTAATTGTGGTGCAGGGGTGAGGGATGTGCTGTGTGTCACTTGTCTGCTTTCACTCCGTGTTGTGATCATGTCATTGTGATGTTAGTGTGGGAAATTCTGTTTTGTTGATGCCAGTGAAGATTTTGAAGATTGTGTGATGAATGTGGATTTTAACGGTAATTCTTAACAAACATGTTTCCCAGAGGTGAGAGAAGGAATGTATTGGGTCTGCATGGCAAGGTTTTGCGGTGGGGAGGCTACAGGAGTGGCTTCTGTGAGAAGGGAGGGGTGGGGGAAGGTGATTTTATGATTTAGTTTTATTTCTCATTATACTACTCTGATTTGATTGGTAATAAATTAAATTAATTTTTTCCCCAAGTCGAGTCCATTTTGCTTGTGATGGTAATTGCTGAGTGATCTTCCTGTCCTTGTCTCAGCCCAGGAGACTTTAGTTATATTTTCTCTCTCCTGTGCAGCTGAGGAGGGGAGTGACAGAGTGGCTTTGGTGGGCACCAAGAGTCCAGACAGGGCCAACACCCACAATACAATAACAATTTTTTCATTTAGTATAATATTAAAAATATACAGTATGGTTGTACAGACTGAAAAATGGTGTTTTTGTGATACAGTCGAGGGAGTAAAACATAGAGAAAATACATTTTCATCTAGCAAGACTTGAAATACGCATCCACTTCAGGTTTTGTTAATAATGTTCTTAATTTGCAGTGTGTCATAGGAGGGCAGCATTAGTTATTGTAATGCTGTATTTATGATGTTATCAGTAGCAGAGCTGCAATACAGTTTACACCACAGAGTAGAACTCAGATTACTGGGGATTTAACATGAACKTTCAATAACAATAATTTAATGTGTACTATGTACAATCAGAATGATAGCTTTTTCTTTCAGCAGGAAATAAATGTATTGGATCATTAAGCCTTGTTCCCCTATTCTRTTCCCCATTTAGCAAATAATTATACAGAGGGGTCCACATCATTTTGTGCTTTCATTCTATGTAGTTACATTGACTTTAGTGGTGTGACACWGATTTATGTCAGGAAAGCATCAAGCCCAGCTGACAGAGATAGTATCTTTATGTGGCCACAAAAGTCGTGGAAGAAATCATATCAGGTTATCAAAGGTATTGACTGTATTTTAAATGCTTTGGCAAAAACAGAAACTGGAGGATTGCAGGTAAAGTGTGTTTACTTTTTGGTCTTCACTTTCTAACTTGTGCTTCAGTGCAAACTGCCAGAGACCAAGATTTCACTGATTTCTGAAACTTTTTCCAAGTGAATTTATTGCTCCTGATATGTGCTGAATTAACAACCTGGAGACTGAAGCCTTTTAATTTGGGTGGATTTCAAGGTTCCCACACAAAGCCTGATTGTTTCCTTTTTTGGGAAGGGATTCTCTCTGTTTGTCGCTTGTACAGTCCTGGGCATGCTGATGATGCCCAATAAATAATCRCAAATAACAATAAAGTCTGAGTAACGTGATCTATGCAGCTGTCTTGGACAGGGTTTGGGAGATGAGACCCACCCCGTGCTGTGTCCCAGTGCTGCTGCACCTCTCCTGGCTGCTCATCCCACATATTCTGCCCATGGACCACTGGAGCAGCTGCTGGCCCATGCCTGGCTCTACAGGGACTCTGTAGCCTGCTCCCTTTTTCTTTTCTCTCACAGATTTAGGAATCCCCACCTTCAAGGGAGGGACTGCTTTCTGCCTGCTGCTAAAAGCAATTTTTGATTGTCCCTTCCGGGGTCAGGCAGCTCATTCTACACCTGAAGCTGGATGTTTTTTGAGCCAGACCGGCTGGGATTGTWGTATCTTTTCTGCCGGTGTGAGGCGCAGACCAGCTTTTGGGACACAGGGAAGGTGACACAGTGCCAGCATTGACCCTTCAGCAGAGCTGCCACCGTGGGCAGTTGTCCATGTACTTGATATGAATGAAGAAAGAAGGAATTGGAATGTGGAAAATTTCTCAGGCCTGGTATGACATAACAAATTGAAGCTGTTAGGAGTTAGAAAAGTTTCCCATCTAGTTTCCTCCCAGACTTGAGGATCAGGTTGGTGAGCCAGGGTAAAACCGCCAGGGAATACTCTGCTCCTGTGAGGTGTCAGCCCAAATGCTGATACCTGGTGTCACCGTAGGATGGTAGCACCTTGCAGGAAACACACACATCTTGCAGGATTGGTCTGCAAAGTCTTTCCCCACCCAGTAAATTCACTGGATGTAGTCAGTGAGTGGAGCAACAGGCTTCAAGTGCCTTATGTAGGGGATGTATGTTGGTGTTGGATTTAGCTGTATGGCTTTGCTTCTGATGCTAAAGTCAGGATGTGGGAGAAATGTGAAAAAGCTGAGCCAGGTTTTTGCCCTTTGAAGAAGGGGAAAGGTCTGTGCAATAAGCTCCCCTTTATGCCAGGCTAAAAAGAAATAATTCTTTCCTATTGTTGTCAAATTGGCCCGAAGTATCACTGTGAATACATCTGGCTGTTTCCAGTTGCCTTTAACTGAGCTAGATATTGAATATCTGACTTCTTTATAAACACAAGACAAAATTATCATCATTTTCCAGGAGGCTCACAATGCAGTATAAACAATTCAACTAAAGTAAAGTATTTATTAATAATCTCTGAAACAGTGTAAAGATTATTTCCTTGTCTGAAGCTACAAAATGCCACAGTCTTTGCCTTCACAGGAATAATCCATTGCTGGCTCACTTCCTATGGGAAGGCAAAGGGCTGTTCCTTACAGCATTCTGTACCCAGCATCTGCTGGTTCTGGGGCTGGTGATTTCTGGTAGTTGTTGGTATGTGGTTATTTTTCAGCGGCCAGAAAAACAGACATTAAACTTTCAATTCCTTTAGCAGGACTTGGGCTCACGCGTTGAACTGATTGATGCTGCTGCATTATCAGAGCTGGCATCCTTCAGGTAAAATAAGGGAGAATTTTTTGACTCACTTCAATTATAGCTCTACCTGCAAAGAAATGCCTTGTTTCTCTTTTAATAATGAAGTTCCAGATATTTTCTGTCAGTTCCCCCAACCTCCCACCCATTGCCCTGCCAGCTCAGCATACTTTTGATTAACAGGAAAAGATTGTATCTGTCTCTGAAGTTGAGCTGGTCTGTCTCTTCGCCCTTGTGGGAATCTTGTGGGAATGAAAAAATCCAGTGGCATTACAAAAGGAACCATGAAGACTCCTAATGTCATCCTGTTCAGCATTCCCCTTCTTAGTAAAACAAGCTTTAATATTCAGGACATTGAATAAGCTGCAGTGAGTGCCAATTTCTTGCTTGTATACTTGTTGTGTTGCCAAAGTCTCTTTGGCTCTCCAACAGGGATGCACAATAGTAGAAATGAGTAAAGCGAAATACCAGATCCAGCTCTGATCAAACTCTGGAGGAGTTTTTATTTAGATTTGAACTTTCTCACACCCATTGCTGTGCAAGAGTTTCTGGTGCTTGGTGGCTTGCCACAGCATAAATATCATATACTGGAATGTGTTTAGCTTCAGAGGACTACCTGGGAAAAAAGCCTTTCCAGTTGTAATGCTTTGAAAAGTCTGTTTCAACTCTGTCTTCCCTCACCCCTCCTTCCTTGCCTTTTAACACCTGCATGTGAATATAATAAAGTGCAGATTGGAGCTGGTCATTTACAGAGAAGGAAGAGCCCTGGCGTTGTAATTGAGATGTTACTGCCTGCCTCCATGGCACATATTAGCTGAATAAAACATGCAGTCAATAAAGTGAAACAAAACAATAAAACTAAGCCCTTTGGTGCTCTATTATAGGGTGTTATGCAACATAGAAACCTGCAGTCATAAAACTGAGAATGAGAGAAACCTTACACTTTCAAGAACAAAGGCATCCAAGCATCAAGTTGGAAACAGCACTAAACTTGCACTCTCTCTGCACCTGGAAGCAGTTAGTTTTAAAAGCCATACTGGTTTATACTGTTCTCTTCCAATTTAAATAGGGCCTTCATGTGTTCTTGTTAGATGCTTATACAGAAACATGGTCTTAATTAAGGCATGCATTGATCCAAGTCCAAAAGATACATTTATTTCAGAAGATAAATTCATTAGCCACAGGCATAAAAAGCTGGTGTTCTTACTGAGAYGACTCCAGCCTTGGGAATGATGTTCTGTCTCCTTTCTGAGTGTATAGTGTGCCGTACAGCTCTGGTTTGTATGACATCAGTCAAATATACTGTATCCTTAAGCTGTTTGGCATAGTTAGTTTTGAGAAATAAAGGCAAGCTGAAAGAAAATTAAGATGTATAAGCATGGGAGGACAGATGTTTTCAGCTGTCGGATTTCACTAGCATTTATCACTAATTTATGTGTGATACTTAGCTATGGAAAATAAATCCTGATGAATAATTTATTGAAATATATGAGTTTCAGTAAATTGCCCAGACACAGTAGCAAGTTTTCTGTATGTCTTTGTAGGTATTTATAGATTAAAGATATTTTTTTAACACTTCTTGGRGTGCAAATGATAAACCTCTTAGGGACATGGTGTATTTTTCATCAGAGGGGCATAACTCACTCCTTGGTCTTAGAAGCTGAAAAATGCGTAACATTTTTCAGTTCTTAGTTTGTTAAAATCTGTTCCCCCCAAATACCCTCGCACATGTAGTACTGAAACTTCCAGGGGCACATGGAAAGCATAAAAATGTTGTACAAATCAAAATGATTGTTTATGACCATCTCTTTACAGTGGTAAATGATTAAAATGTTTATATAATGTATGTAGCTCACGTAACCATATGAAAGGGAAAGTTGCAAAACTGTAATGTGAAAAATTAGGAAGAGCCAGAAACTTGGAAAAAATATGTTTTCTGCCTTCCTTTCTCCCTCTTCTACTTTTAGATAAAATTTTCTTTAATGTGTAATGTATAATTGAGATAGATGCCCAGAGTGGTGCACCATTTTCTGACAAATGCTTGGGTAAAGTCTGGCCTTTTTCCACAAACTCCTCAGGCTTGAAATGATTTCAGGCAAATATATTCTCGACTGTCTTCACTCACAGGAAAGGCCCCATCTGACTCGTGACCACTTTCATGCTTGATGTTTTTTATGGACCTCGTTTAATGTCAGGGCACATGACAGATGTGCCTTGACATCGGTGAACTCTGAACGTGGCACTGCGGGTTCAAGCGCTCGCGGGCCCGGGGTCGTTGCTGTGCCATCTGCTTTCCATGGGGCTGCAGGACAGACCTTATTGTACAGCTTACAGGGACCTGGACCGCATGATCGGAAGTGCTGCTYGGTGACATACATCTCTTCTTTGATTGTACTGTACTGAGCTAAAGAAAAGAGTGCTTTTCCACTTTGTTACTGCTCGTATTGTGTGGCTACACCTCATTGTTTGCACCTTTTCTTCATGTGGAGTTAAATAGTCAATGTCACTTTCTGTTTCTTGCTCTGTATAATACTACTGGACACTTTGCATCTCCTAAATCTGTGAAGTTTGAACAGTTCAGCACCAAGATTTTAGTCACAAGACAGTGAAGAGATAAATGAACCTTTAAGTATCTTTTCAGTGGTGACTSTGAACGCAGCCGTCACAGGGCTGGATAAATGCCTGAACTCAGAACATTAAGTTGGTCTAAGTAACGTCAATTAAGCCCATGACCTACAACCTGGTGACATTCATTTTTTGTGTCAATTCCCTTGCTGGCTCATTTGATTTTTTTTTGTGTGTGTGTTTTGAAGGATGCTAAAAAAACCCTAACCTTCTGCTCAGGAGATATTTTCTGTGTTGTCCCAGTATTTATGTCCTTGGAGCTTTTTCATGTTCAGGTGACTCTTCATGCTCTTGTCTCTCTGAAAATTAGGCTCTCAATTAGTACAGATACAAACAAACATACTACATACAGTGTACATTCGTGTTCAGCATTGAACATGCAGCTAGCCAGTGAGCCTATAAATGAAGGTTACAGAAGGTGAACTATAGGATACCAAGTAAAATGTAAAATAAGATAATCCAGATGGTTTTCCAAGACTTCCTTATGAGAACTCAACAACACACAATTTACTGAATATTAGAGAAGGATTTTATAGACTAAATAAGGGTTATTCGTGTACTTAAGAGCCAGCATGCAGATTTACTGTGGTGAACTGCAGCATTTCTTCCTTGGAGAAAAACACAGCCTTGCTCAACATCCTCCAGTAAAATAAGCATTTTTAAAGGACTGAAGTTACAGTATAATTTATAGTTATCATTTTAAGCACTGAATTTTCAGACCATTTCCCTCTGTTTTCTCACTGGTGAGGAATGCTCAAGGACTGTAATATCAGCATGTCTCCTATTACAAAGTTAAACTCCAGAAACATTTAACAAGGTGAAAGTTCTAAAATTAGCCCATTTTCTCCAGCCCACACATCACACACCTGTGGGAGAACGTGGCCATGTACAGCATATTCTACACTTTCTTTCCTCATTACAAATCAAAATACTCTAACCTAGCATGCAAAACAGGCATTGCCTATTTTCATTAAGAGATCTATTAATTCCAGATGTAAGCCATTCCACTTATCCCTCTCAAAGCTGGAAAGGGCATTTTCCTGTACCCCTGTCTGGCTTTCGGCGCGCGATCTTGTTCTTCCACATTTCCTGGCAGCACGGGGCAGCCCTGAAGGTTTGTTGCTTCAGTTGTGCAGCTGGTGCAGGGTAAAAGCATGCCTACATGTGAGGAGCTCGAAGTTTTTAGCTTTCTCCAAAATGCTTTCGAGACATTTGGTCAATATCTTTCCCCACTTCGAGTGCACTGACCGGTGATAGCTGAGCCTGGGGCTACAAACCCCGAGTTGTTAATGATTGCTTTCAAGGCGTACATGACATTTATAACAAGCCTAAGAAAAAGAGAGTTTATTGTTACTGTATGGTACYGGTTCTTTGTTACAGCCAGAAAACCTTTAGATGTTCACAAATGGAGAAGGGTAGGGAACCACTGGCTCAGATGATTGGTTTTCAAAGTGAGGGTCAGCTTAATCCTGAACCAGTTCTGGGTGTTTGTGGATCTAGCTGATTTCTTAGAAAACATGCATTTAATGATGGCTCTGTAGTTTTCTACCGGGTCTGTTGGGGGTCATTTCTTCCCAGGAGCAGGTAATTTCCCAGGAATCACTGCAGCTGAAAGAGTTTGAGGTATAGCTGGTTAGTCTGTAGCAGTAACTCACAAAAATGACCACRCCTCTTCATGCACTGATGGTTTCTGTCACTACTAGTTTAAAAATTGTTTTCAAGCATTCATGTGGTGGAAGGAATGGATCCTTTAGTCAGTTAAATGCGGGTGGATTTGAATAACTGACTGCCMGTTGACAGTAAATTTATCTGTGGTAAAGGGTCCGAGGAAGAAAATTCCAGCTATAGTCCTTCTGACTCAAGAAGAAGAGAGAATGCTGATCTTTTGTGAAACAGGCACTGGGTGTGCCTTGGCAGCCCTCAGAAAAACTTCCTAAACTCTACTTGTACATGACTAAGCAGCAGTACACAATAAATATATTGCTGCCGCTACTGAAATTTTATACTTGTGTTGATCTGCACAACACAAAAAATTGATCTTGATCCTAAYATTAAAAAAGGCGAAGAACATTGGGAATATATGGATAAACTCATAAACAGCTGGTCTTGGGCATAAATTTTTACAGGAGAATTTTTCAGGGCAGGGRATTGCTGCTTTGATGTGTGCTGGCGTCGTGACTAACACTAAGGGGTAGCAATCTGTGCCTGGGGCTCGTAAGTGCCATGGTAAGACAAACAACTGCTAAATTGCCCTTGCTGCTGCTAGGCTTGTGATATATCTGAGTACATAAGTGTTTATAAAAATTATTTACTCTGTATCTTTGCTTTCCTTGTATTTCAGGATAGTACTTAAGCAAGACAGAGAAGCAGGCTGGTGAACAACCAAGTGGAATAAAATTGTCACTGTATTGCTGGCAGACTTTAAAGTGCCATGTAAAATTTTTCCCCTGTTTTGCTTTAACTAAGAATAGAAAAAAACCTGTGTTCAAGGCATAGTCAAGTTGAAAATGATAATTATTTTTGTCAGAAAAATGATGGAAAATAGAAAATTAAAGCCTGATGAGTCACAGGATTCCTAGGTATAGATCCAAAGTATGAAGYTGGGAATGGACTTTTGCCATTGCAGCTGAGAAGTCCTTTAAATATTTTTGTGTTTCATTTGGCACCCTGAAGTAAAACTAATAGAGGAAAACAATTTTTTTCAAGTCTACTGTATACATAGTTTGGAGATAGTAATCTACAAATATTTCCAGAAAGAACTTTTGTTGTGTTGCTTTGGGTCTTGTAAAAAGTGAGAATTTTATAGCGTTTTCCAGCTATCTGTTCTCCAGTGGACCTTAAATGCAAAGACTAGAAAAAAAAMCACCTCTGCTGAAAAGTTATTTGTTGCCATTGAATCACTGAGTGTTAATAAATTAAAACAAACATTCTTTGTATAATTTATGATTTGATTGCTTTCAAAGATGGAGTGTGGTGCTTGCAGTAGGACAACTTTTTTTTTAATCTTGCATGACTTGCAATGAAAAAAGGCATCATGTTAATCATACATAAAAGGAGATRGGAGGTAACAGGGCTAACATTTTGCACTGTGCTACTGTAATACAGTAAATTGGGAAAATCCAAGCTGTCATTCATTAGGAGCCTTTCTTGCTGCAGGCTGTCACTGAACATTCCCATCCAGTGGTGAACAGTGGGATTAAAAACCAGTGGGGAAACAACAAGATGAGGAGGAGATGGAGGATGATGAAGACGTCTTGGGAGCGGATTCCATCTGCACGGTGCTCTTAGGGAGCTGTTGGCTCCATACAGTGTATTAGCATGTTAAAGTGCCTCAGAGAGAAGCCTTAGAGCAGGAAACTGGCTTGCTGATAGCTACATGAACTGTATAAAGGTTCTGGGGGTCCAAGCACTGTGCCCCTGCACAGCTGGTGTTGGATGCCATTGCTCAGAAATCTTCATGCTAGTTTTGAGCAACAAGCGAGTCTCTGCTTTGAATATGAATGAGTGAAGTCAACTGCCCCTTAATTTATACACATTGCCAGAGACTGTCCCAGGGTTTGGAATTAAATACTCCAGCACAAATCTCTTTAAACCTCTCCTAAATAAGAAATTATGCTAAAGCTCTTTAGTAAGGAGGTTCTCCCCCCTGTTGAAATAAAAATCAATTATGTTTGCTCTGCTGTGAACAATGTCGCTCCGTAGCCTTGCTTTCTAATTGGGTAATGCCTTAATGACCTGCTGGGAGGCTGTGATGCATTGCTTTGGACCCTCTCTGCAGGCTCTTAGACTACCAGTCAGATGTCAATGAAGCTTGACTCAATAGGGGTTCTTTTTCTAAAATTCCATTATTCATCAGGGTTTATGCACTAAAATGATCACAAAATAAAACCTTCACATCAAGCAGAGTTAAATAGAATTATGGATGCTTTACCTCATTGTTAGACTTTGAGATTGTCACTGGATTAAAATTAGGTTCTTTTTTATTTGTTAAATTTGATGAAAACATTTTCTCGGTTTTGGGTTTTTCTGTTAAGAAGCATTGAAAGAAGCAACTTTAAAGGCAGTGGATTTTTTTTAATAAGGAGGTGTATATGTATTTGAAATGAGTTTTATCTGTTCCTGTTTATCTTAAACCATGAAACAAATGTTTAAAAAAGTCTTATTCACAGTCAGTTAGTGATAAGTATCAAACCATGACTTCATTTAACAGTTGTGTTGAATCATTCTGGTTTCCTATCAGAATTGGGATAAAGGAGATAAAAAAAAAAATCTTATATTTGCATTATATTTTCTTCCTAATGTCTAATGGAAACCAGTAAAGCGGAACTTTAAAAATTCTTGTTACAAAGCTGGTGTTTGAAGAGAACTTCTGGTTCTGGAGGACTTCTCTTCCAGAGCAACATTTCCTTTACTTGGAGAAGATGCTTTCTTTCCATGATGACAGCCTGAAAATACATAGCTCTAAGGAAGGCAAAATTAAGCTGGAAAAGCATCTTTCCTATTCAATGTGTCCATATATATACCTATACATGTATTCAATTTGAAAAGTAAAAGGAAATGACAAATGTATGTTTTTGTAGCAGGCTCAGGAAAAGTTTTATAGCTATTTAAACACAATTCTGTGATGCAGCAACAAATTAGGAGTTACCAGGGCAACTGCAGGTAACAATTTATCCATACTACCTCTGGAACACACACCGCCTTCTTAACGTGACTGACTGATGTGTTGTGCGAAACACACGTATTTCCAAATTAGTAAGGAAGTCAGTCATATAATTACAATAAAATGGCACCTTTCCCTCAAGTTTATAAGGTTAGTGAMATGTGAAAAAACACCCTAAGAGATAGGTAAAATGTATAAATATGTGAAAATTTTAATTTGCTTTACTTTTTCAGGTCCATAAGTTCCGAAAAATTCTCTAATATTTGTTTTAACCTTCTGGTTTTAAAAATAAGGCCAGAATTAGTATCTCTTAGGATCTGCATCAGTGAGATATTAATTTTTCATCAGAATCCTCCCTCTTCAGAAAGATGAGAGGTTTTCTGCAGATGCGTCACCTTCATCTCTCACACTGAACTCACACTTTCAATGATCCAGTTCTTTCTGTCAGAACTTCCATGTCCTTGTCTCCTGGTTAATACCATCACCTTTACTTTTAACAATTTTTTAATGCTCCACTTTGTATACTTGTCCAGCATATAGGCACACTTTATCWCTTGCAACCTATCAGTTGTAACATATAGGATCTTCTCATCTTACTGATTATCTGTCAGGCAGAGGGAAAYGAATTGATGTTCCCTTTCACACATGAAGGAGATTGACACAACTGTTTTCCTAAAGCCTTGGGAAGTTGCATTAAAACCGTGATCCCAGTCATTCACACAATACATCTTACTCCAGTATTTTAATTTTTTTTTCATGTTTATGAAGGTTTCATCAACATCTGTATCTCTTCAGTTGTGAACTAGGTCATGAGAGGTAGTTCTAAGCAGAGTTTCCTGCTAGCAACTTCTTTAAAAGCCCTTTTTCTCCTCTGTTGTTCATAGTTTATGCACTCTTATGCAACCAAAAACGCTGTGTTAAATTATCTCCAGGGACACCCACCACAGTCAGGACTGACTACACAGGTTTTCCAAACCCATGTTACCCAGCTCCCAGCTCCTGTCTGTCTCTACGCCCAATTAGAACGGTAAGTGTTGAAATCTCAGAAGTTTGCAGTTTCTTAATATGAAAAGCCTGTAATCCCCACATGATGTATTGCACCTTGTCAAGAACAAAGTGTATTTAGAATAATTGGAGACTTCACAGTTTGGTATTGATCAATTACTTAAGGTGAGAGCATGGGCTGGAGGTTTGGAATGCTACAGTCTCACCAAAGGTTGTTTTTTAGGAATTTAGAGAGGCTTGTTACAGGTTCAGCCCTCATGTTTGATCTGTAAATGCTAAAAAGCTGTTCTGTTTTATAACACCAAGGCCCCACCCCTATCGTGCAGGAACCATTCTCTGCACATCTAATTCTAATCAGTAAAGTAAATAAACTTGAACTCGGAATACTCTCGAGACCACTTGTTCGTGTTTTCATAAACACTTAGGAAAGGACCCAAGTTTCTTGTAGCYGATATTAAAGCCTCAGCTGAAATACTCCTTCCTGCTGTCCCAAACTAGAACTCCTTCCAGTACGCACTTGGAGAATTATAGGACTCTGAAGGTGACGTGGCTCTCCACAGGAAACCATGAAGTCTTCTGGCCCTGGCACACAGAACTGCAAAACTCATTAAAATTATTCATAATCCTTCTGGAGGTACCTTTTCTACTTTCCTCTTCTCTCCCTCCAACCCCCTGCCCCAAATATCTATTTGGTTGTTGGCCTTAAACAGTTGCATTTTAATGTTTTATTAGGCACACCAGGAGAAAAGCCTGGCTTCTATTTCAAATGGCATGAAGTAGCTACTAAAATCAATATACAAATTATATGATTGCCTGGGTCTTGAGCTACAGTTTTAATGATCATAAAAAATCAGTGAGCCACCTCACAGTGCAGACTTATCTGCTCCCCAGGGAGTGAAGGGTTACATTTAATTTTGATATGTGTAGAATTTGATGGAAGGTTACTATCTTGCTAATAGCTGAAGTAATGGCRGCTCTTTGACAAAGCCAGACTTAAGACTCAGGGTCAGATGGAATCTTGAGATAGGGAGATTTTTGCTTCCTTCCACACTTCTGGGTGTTGTATTCTTAAATGCCACAAAATATCTTTTTTAAAGCTTGAGCATTTATCYTCTGAAATGGTAAAACTCTGAGGGAGATCACCCCAGTATATAAGATTTGTGTAAGTACTGATTTTCTTAAGATAGTACTTAAGTGATATCTGGGCCTGGTGCTGTCTTCTTTGTAAGGAGACGGGTCACCCTGAAGGACCAAATGCTTAACTTCCTCTGATTGAAGAAAAGCATTTATAATCGAGGCAGCTTTTTGTCTACCTATGGAGCAGTCCTTAGAAGTTTCCRAAACGAAAAAAAATTAAGTTTTCATGAGAAAATCTGTTAAATTYTAATTTAATTTTAAACATCCTCTATTTCTGCCTCACAGTATAGTAAAAAGAAATTTTTGACTCCTCCMCTTACCAAAGTCGAGAGGTGAAATCTACAGAAATAAAGGAACTGCTGTGGATTTTCAGCATTTACATGGCTTCCATCCCTTTCGTTCCACAGTCCCACTGGCTGTAGAATAGTAAAGACAAGTGTCTTCAAGTGGCAACTTCTCCTCTTCTGAGCAGGGAGGTTGGACCAGGCGACCCTGGCGATTCCTTCCGACCTGACCCGTTCTGTGATTCTGCGATCAGTTTTTGCGTTGTTAAAAACGATTTTTAGGTATTTAGTAATACAAGGCTTTAATGACTTGCATGCTGAGCCATAGTCAAGTTCCCTGGATTTCTGAACTGTCRGAGGTTGTTTTCTCTACAGCCTGACTGCTGCACTCAGTTCCCCACTGATGTCCATGGGCTTCCCAGTGCACCATCCATCACCATCAGGGCTGTGTTACAGCAAGGCCCACCATGGTGTGTCTCATTAGGTCTAGACTGAAAATTTTGGATGTAACTGTAATGTCTATGATGTCTCATCCATTTGATCTCAGGTTTATATCAGGACTTTGGCAGATAATTTTGCAGACTTCTGCAAACTTCCCTAATGTCTGGAAAACACGGTCTTCCTTTTGTGGTAGACTGGGTTGTGACAGTAATGTTTTGGCTTGGAGCTCAATGACAACTTCTTTTCATCTTTACTTTTCTCTACTTACAGAAATGTTGACATTATTAGCATATGGCTCCAAAGGATTTTGTTAAGTTTTCAATTAGTGGACTTGTAATGAATAGTTTACATGTGACATCACAGTTTTTTCCAGGCCAAGGCACTATTATGTGAGGTCATATTAAAAATACTAAGCTGAATTCATAGTTTCTATGTTAACTCTTGAGAGAATATAGAAAAATAATATTTTCTAATTAAAGTGCTGGAATTTCCTCTGTCTCAGACACAGTATTTGGTTTTCCAATCTCTCTGCTAAGTAAAACTCTTGCTGATATGTTTGCTGCAAGGTAGTTTTCTATGAAAATATTATCTAATATCACCTAAAAGTGATGGGGATATCTCTGTACTAACACGGGAAATATCCAAGAAACCACTGTGAAGAAATGTATGTTCAATGATTTCAYGAGCTTACTGCTGTGTCCTTCCTGTTTTCTTTCAATTCATCTTGCAAATGGCTCTCTTTTCTTGCTTTTAATTTCAGGAACTGTCTGTGATTTTATGGTGTTTTCTGCTGCTCACAAGGAGATGTCCTTTGCTATGGCTACATCAAGAAATAAATCAGCGCAGTAGTTGCAGATCAGTTGACTAAAGAAGTTGCTGCTGAGGCTTCTCCATCCACACAGCATGTTCTTTGGAGATTTTTCTTCAGAATAAATTCAGTCTGCTCTCCTGAACTAAATTTCTACATCCCAGGGACGGTGTGTAGCTGTCCAAAGAGGCAGCTATTGAATCAAATCCTTATGGTTAACACCTGAAGATGACATTCCAGTTCAGTCCTCTCTGGAAGTAGCCACGCAGAATTCCTCTGTCAGATACCAGCACGGTGACTGCGCTCCCTCCAGAGCTGCTCTGCTGCTGCAAACCCAAACACCCACGTAGGCTCTGCTCAGCTGGGTCCAGCTTCACACGGGGGAAGTCTTCTGAATTTCTGGAAGCTAGATCTCGGTGAGATATCTCAAGCTGAACAGTCCAAACACTCATCACTTGGGAAAGTGTAGAGCAGAGTAAATAAATGATAGATAGTTTAAGTGTCAGTGCACAAGAGTAATTTCTCTACCATAAAAATGAGCACTCTGATACAGAACTGGATAAGAGGTTTTCAAATAAAGTGACTTCACTGGGAAATGAAAGGATTGAAATATATTAAAAAAAGTCTAAATTTGGGAAATTATTTCAGCCAAAGGTTTGAATTAGGATAACATTTTAACATATCAAAGCATTTTATTTTATAGATGGAAACTTTCATAAYGTGTTTCAAAATATTTCATCTTGGGTTGAAAGGTGTAGCTGACCTTTTTTGGTTTGGTTCARTTTTGGTTGTTTTTCTTGCTATTTTTTAATTCTTCCAAGCGTCTAAAACCATTTCTCTTTCAGATCAATTTTTTCCTGATTTTTTTTTAAATCTAAACCCCACAACAGCATTATCAATTTATTCGCTTGCTGTTTCTCATATGTTTAATTAATTTCGTATGTCAGATCTTAAATTCTGATCTTCACTAGGGTAAGGCTGTGTCAAAATTTTCTATAAAGGAGTTTTGGTAAATCACAGCATTACATAAATAAAAGGAATAGAGCTCAGAGCATAACTGCTTCCCTGTTCTCATTATCAGCCAGAGCCTGCTATATTTTAAAAGGATTCTTGTGCTCTGCTTCTGGTTCCAGCCCAAACCAAGAATTTCAGACACTTGACAAACCTGGAGAGAAGTGAAGTGAAAATACATGCTCTTGCTCCATCTGAACCAGTTCACCCACTTACTGGAAAYGAGAATCTGATATGATGAGTATGGTCATGCATGAGCAGAGTCTCAAGGGGACAAAGGAAACCCAGGGCTCTGCTCAATGAGCTTGGGTGGCAGCATCAAGCACCACCATCCTTGGCTGTTTGCCTTGTGCTGCCCCTTCCTGCCCTTTGCAGGCACTCCCTGGCCCTGAAAGCAGAGACACCCCTGAGGCTCAGCCTGGTGTCCGAGTGCCTCCCACTTTCTGTGGCAGCTCATGCTAAAATTTTCTGTTCTGGGCAGAAACTCATCTGCTCCTGCTGCGTGGCTCTGGAGGTGGACACAGGGCAGGGTTCAGCTGCTGGTTGCTTTGTCAGGAGTCTCTCTGGCAGAGCCTGGAACACTGGCAGCCTTAATTCAAGTTTGAGTGCACCATTTTGCATCTGCAATCCCCCTCTTTGGGTATGTATTTTGGAGAGGTTATTCTGTCATAAACCCTATGAAATATTGGAACGTTTGACAAGGAGCAACTCCTATACTGGTAACTTGCAATCCCTGAAGTGGAAATAAAACTAAAAGCTAATTCTCCCTGGTCCTTTAATATGTTCTACACTTCCAACAAGCTCCATTGTTWGAGGATATTGAAGTGCTTTGCCGGGGGCATGCTTCCTTGCTGAGGTATTACACAGAGATCTGGGTTTGGGAAGGTTGACTGATTTGTCCAATATCACAGTTTGGTGGCAAAATTTAACTCCCAATCCCGGGTCTGACCAACAGTCATTGCTACCTCTCTCAAGGATTAGTTGATTTAAGTAAAGTGTCATAAAGCTGCATTATTTGAATGAGCTAATAATTCTGACCTACCCTGGAGTAGCYGGCAAATCTGCAGCAAAGAAAGAAGCAAAGGAAAAACAGTTGTCACAATTTTACATCTRAATAGAAACAGGGCAAAATGCACCATGTTGATGAAATGGGTAAAATGGTCCTACAGCAGATTTTTACTTGCAATCCTGTTTGACATAATCAGTGCTCCTGGATTTTGTGGGAGCTGTTCTGGATTTCATCTGCCTACAAGGAGACAGAAATGCTGTGCCCTAGGGAGAACAATTGAGGGGAAAAAAGTGTTTCTTAAAATCCACAGTAAAAACCTCTTGCTTTATCTAGAGCTCATTAGAGAGTTTAAAGAAAACTCAATGTCGTGTTTAAATGCTTTTCCCCCCTCAGTTTTATAGATAGTTAAATGGCACACAGGTTGTGGCTGTCTCAGCCATCAAAAGCTAAGAAAGGAGGTTAAAAGACCCCAGGGATCCTTCACATTAATTACTACCACTGTCAGTTGGTGTGAAACCATGTTTGGGCCTTTTAGAAAGGAAGAGTGTAATTCGTGCTTTCAGTTAGGGCTGAAACAAATCCTGAAGATACAGACAGTATATACTCACGTCTAAAAATGACTAATTTGTTTCCACTGCATTCTTGTAGTTAATCTGGAAAAAATTTATGGGAAACCCCCTCACTCTACCCCAATAACTCCAACTGAATTTTAGCAACCTGAATTGGCAGTCTGTAAAACTGGCTTGAATTAATTGGAAGCCTAATCCACGGAAATTAGCTAAAAAATGCATTATTCACTCCAGTGTAGCAGCAGGGAGGAGAAATGAAAGAAGCAGAGAGGAAAAGCAGAAGCAGCACCTAAGGCAAAGGGCTGTCATTTGAATTTCATAATCGAGGGTGAGACAAAGACACCTTTTTGTCCAAGTAAACTACCTTCTGACAGGGGAAATCTGAAGAAAACACAGGACTGTGCAGTCTGAGYGTTGGGGCTGGTTGGACTCTGCACCTCCCATCATTTACAGTGGTGCACAAGAACAACCAAAGTGAAAGGAAGCTTCTGTGGCATGGCAGCAGGGTGTATGGGTTGCACTTGCTCCACAGTCTGCCACTCAGTATTGTCCGGTGTAGCCAGCCTGCCGAGAGACACACACAAAATGGAAACCGGGGTGCACCACAGCCACAGGAAGACTGGTTGGAAATCCCTTCCCACACCTGCCTCCTGCCCCATGTGATGGCAAACCGAAAAGAGACATTATGTGCAAGTTACACCTGGATGTGTGCGGARAAGCGGCACAGGTTGTTGGTAGCAGGGAGTTGTTAGATCAGCCCAGGTGTCGTCTGAATCCCCATTTAATGTGCTCTACCCCTGCAGCTTCATTTGGCTGCATTATGTTCGTCTTAAAGTCTTTGGAACTATTTTGCACAGTGCTCACACTTTCTTAAAAGACACCGTTCAATCTACTCCAGGAAGGTGCAGTTTGCCTACGAGAATTTGGCACATTGATACATATTTATCTCAGAWATCCAGTGTTTCAAAAAAAGACAGCAAATAATGGAAGTCTTAATCAGAGGTGGGGAAACCAAGAACAGAGTGATTTGCAGAAACAGTCTCATTTTCACACTTCTCAGCAGCAGCACGGGGAAAGTTAAAGCATGGTGATGGCTTATTATTTTTAATTAGTGTTGCGTCCCCAACACACTCTGTCCTGCTTTTTGGCTTTGCCACATATATGTTTTATGATGTGTGACCTCCCAGTGTCTGTTTCCATCATCTATAAGTTGTCTGTATGCAGCAGTGCTGCAGGGCTGTACACAGGTGTCAGAGGAGAGCGACAAGGAGGAGGAGGAGGCTGAGGCTGTGCTGCCTCCCTCCCTCCTACAGTTTGTAATTCCCATGTAAAACTGCTCCTCTGCTTACCTGTGCACACCTCACAGGAGGTACCTGGAGGTTAATTAATTGATGTTTGAGAACTGCTTTAAGATCTTTTGATGAAAGTGMAACTGAATATAAAATGATTAAATTAATTTTCGGGTTGGTGTAATCCTCACAGAAGTGAGGAAGGATTATCAGAGCCCACATCTTCTTCCATGCTGACCCTCACRCACAGGTGGGGCACTTCCTGCGTTCCTCATGGGGAGCAGATGGAGCAGAGAGCAATTTTGTCGTGGCCTGAACTGTTTACCTCTTGCTAGACTCTTTTGGAGAACGTGGCTGCTTTAGAAAGGCTTAGCATTTTAAGGACTACAGCTGACTCTGATGGGAGTAATTCCCCATGCCTAAGGCAGGTTATTTGGTGCTGGGTGATGGGATGGGATGCAGGTGTGTCATAGAGCTGCCATCCTGCAAAAAGCTAATGAAGAAAGGGCCTAATTGCTGAGCTTGAGTGGCTGATCAGCAGCAGGTGCTACAGCCCTGACCCCCCACTTAAAGAAGGGCACGGGGCAGGARAGTGGGGCAGCCACAGGAGTCACCAGAGGGGAAGGTGCTGGCAGGCTGGCTACAGGTTGAAGGAGAAACTCAAGTTTGTGCTGTTCACCAGGTATTTGTGTGCTAAAGCCAGAAGGAGTGGAGGGTGGGGTTGGCATAGTCTCTRCTGCCTCTCTCAGCCTGGGTGAGTGAGGTCTGTACTGAGGTACAGCCTATGGCTCTCTGGTCTTTGGTATGTTGAATTAATTGTTTTTGCTCTGGGAAGGGTGAGTCCTTGGGCTATGGAGATAAAATGATTTGTGGCATTTGTGCCCAAAATATGGTATCAAGAGATTACCTGTGGGTACTCTCAGGGCCTTCTTGAAATGTAAAACTTTGCTGTGGAAACTGTCATCAAAGAACATAGATGCTTAGAAAAACTATGTATGGGTAATGATCTGAGAAGGTGGCTGTGTGTCTGATTACTCTGGAAAGCAATTTCTTTAGTTTACAAACCAATATTGACTGGGAAGCAATCGCAGAGATGAGCCTCTTTGTAAGTCTTCCCCCTGACAGTGTACAAATTTCCCTTCTGTAACAATGCTTCTCCCTTAAGAACAAGGAAACAATGATTTTCAGGAAGAAAAGGAGGAAATTAGTACTACTGTGGTCCTAGTTCTCAATTTCTGCTGTACTAGAAACCCTATTGAGCCTATAGTATTAAGACTTTAGGAAAGCAAAATGAATGGCTTCATCAACCACCTGGATGGGCTTTTTATCAGCAGATACAGTTGTATCCTGGTTCTTCTGATCAAAAAACCAAACCATAATGTCTAGTTAATCCAGGCTTGATTGCTACAACCTATGAGTTGCCCACCACTTTTGTACGTGATAAAAGTCTTGGATGCTTTTCAGATCTCTACATCCAATWGCTAAGGCAAGATTGAAAATTTTTTTTTGCTTTGTTTGGTTTTTTTAAATTGCTTAATATGCTTGGGCRAAGGAAGGACTGATTCATTTTCGGGTGCTTTTCTGGTTGTATATTGTAACTGGGAAAACCTTTGCCATCTCCCAGAAGCAGCCTGTTAGCTCCTGATATTGGARTGTGTGGCACTTGTGCTCTGGTTTTGTGAGAAGCCACGTGCTTAGTTCTGTACTTGTTACTTTAAGCTTGCATAGCAGAAACTCCTGTAGAACTTCCCATTCCAAGGGGAAATGATGCCACAATAGGATTGAGTGAATTGTGTACCTACAAGAGCAATATAGTTCACAAAATCCTCRGGCAACTACACAACTGCTTGTCCTGTAAATGCAGTGCTAAAAGCTCTGCTGCTCCTCCTTTCCTAAGTATGGTCAGAACCTGCAAATTGCTTTTCACAGTGRAAAGGTGACATTAGACATAAATGGGAAGCACATGTGCAATTGCGTTGAATTGCAATTTTGAAATACCTGGTTGTGATCCCAGGACTTTGCCCTCATTTTGTTAATTTGAAGACTATCAGTGACCTCTCTGGTGCAGGAATCAGACCCTAATTACTAACACAGGGAGCTTAGCATGGTGCTTGGAGATGTGCTGCCATCTTGTTGAGGAGGAAACCCAGCCTGCTGTTGATTTTTAGTTCTGCTAGATGGTAAGATTAGCTCTTGATGTTAAGCTAAATAAGTGGTTCACTCATCATTTATTTATATCCATGTTCTTAGCTTGAATCTGGGTTATTGGGGCTTGTGCTGCAGACTCTCTCTCATTCCAGGAGCTTTCCAACCATCTGCATCTGGCACTTGGGGCTGGGGACCAAAGCAGGGCAGGGTGGAGGTGTGCYGCAGTTGTGCTGTTCTGGGCTGCAGCATTGTTCTGGGAATGCCCCTGCCCCTGCAGGGGTGAGATGGATAACCTAGGGAAAACCAGATGGAGCCTCATGTACTGGGCAAATAAAAACACCAGAGATCCGAATATGAGGGAAGAACTCCTAATATGGGTGATCTTTTGGGACTTTCCCCATACCCTGGGAAAAATGGAGCCTTTTTTTTTTGAGATGATCAGCAGAATAAATATTTTGATATTTCTTGTCTCTGTAAGAAAGTGACAGCAATGACAAAGCACAGCTAATACAGGAAAAAGAGATAAGGAAAGGTGAAGTTGTGAGACAGGAAAAAAAAGGTTGAAAGACGAAAGGTGAAAAGGGAGAGAAAGGTGTCAGATTTCTCTTGGCATTCATGTGCTCTGTATGTAGAGTTTGAATATATTTTCCAAAAGAGGATTTCCCCTTGCATTTGCAATTCAAAGCTTCTAGCAAATTCCACTGTTTCCCTTGGCACTTCTTCAGCCTCTGTGGATTTTCCAGTTCTGCTTTTTAGATGCAGTGCAATTGTCCAACTGTGCAGTTTTATTTTTTCTTCCCTGAAGTCATGTGGCTTAAGGTGTATTGTGGCATTCCTTCAGTTTTCGGTTCAAAAGGGGCCTTGCTCCCTTCTTCCCTTGCCTTTATAGCCTAACTCGTGGATGGTCTTTAGGACTACTTGGATATATGACAATGTTCGCTGTCTTTCTTCACTTTATTCCCTTGCATGCATAAGTGGATAAGAAGATTTGGGGTTCTCCATAGGATGGATAGATGGTGATATGCAGATATTATGTCCAAGTAAAATACTAGTAATGGGGTGGTTGGGACATGCTCAGAAAGATAAATAATATCAAAGGGGATGATATATTTGGGAACATGAGCAGAGAAATAGAGACTTGGTACATTGCTGTGTTGGGAACAAAAAGACTTTACCCCACGTTATAGCTAATTCYGTCTCTCCTGTATGCTTATCTAAAACGTTCTTTTTTGGCTAGTCAGTTTGAAATCACGTCAATAAGAGGATAACAAACGTTGTCTAACAGTAAAGAGTACAGATGGTAGTTTGCTTTATTTTTACTTCTCCTGGTGTATAAAATTAATGASTTTTAACAGAGCCTTGCTTTACACTCCTATTTACAAGCTGAAAACATTTCATATTTGTCAAAGCAGGATTGCAAAATAAAATTGTGATCACTAAAGCCTGGATATCTGGAAAGAACCTTTGTGGTGGAGAGCAGAGAAGTAACTAACGTGGCTTTTCAAAAGCCCACATGCAGTGAAGATGTGTTAAGAAAGTGAAAATTGTTTCAACTTGTTCTGAGCTGAAGTAGGATCCTACTAATGGATCCATTACAGACGTGCAATAAGGTTTTTCCTAATCACTGCTGTGATGGGCTGGGGAAAGTATTTGGGATAAGCTGCAGTAATAGCTAATTGTATATAGAGGCCCAGCAGCTCGACCAGGCAAAGGGTTTCAAAGGGCTGCATGGGAGAATTCACTTCACAAGAGGCCCCTTTCAGATACTCTCCAGGTTTRGAGCTCCTTTCCTTTTAGTACACATTCTGGGAAAGCACTTTTATAATCCTCCTTTAGAGTTATTGCAAGCGAATGCGGTGATGGTTCAATGAAAAAGCATGAAAACAGTAATGGAATTTCTTTTCTTTTTTCTTCTTTTTTCCCCTTTCTTTCCTAATAGGCCCTTTAGAAAGTCAGACCATATGTGTAGAAGCCTTATTAACTAGAGGCCAGGTTTGGAAAGAGCTGTGGTAAATTACCAAGATGAATTTGAAAATAAACCTAGAAAGCACAGATTTGAGTTCTAAATTGGTACTTTAAAAGAAAAAAAATCAGACCTATAATTATTTGGTGTCTTATGACATTTCAAATAATGTTTGGTGTAATTTTTATAAGACTGAAACTTATTAGGCAGAAAAAATTGTTAGGAAATGMTTAGAATGCTGCATATTTCACTTTGAAATAGCTTTCTTAGAAGAGAACTATAATTTTACATTCTCTACGTTTTAATAYGTTTATTGCAGAAAATGATTTTTGGTAGGCTATGTAAATGTTCTGGATGATCTATATGTGAAATACATAAAAGCATTAAACTGTTTTATGTAGCTGAAACTTAGAGGCAGCTAAGACTAGGGGTGGAGGRAGAAGGCTTTATTCCTCCTGCAATGTAGGACTTCTTTTAAGTAATTCTAAAATATACTTACTTTGCAAATGTTTCTCTGTTTATACTTGTCCCTAACTTGTTACAGGCCTGTGCATTGTAGGGCTGTGTTTTGGGGTTTTTTTTTCTTCCCCCCCGCCTCCCCTGACAGCAGAGTAGAAAGGATAAATAACTTGGAGAAATAATAGGCAAACTTTAAGAAGAGTTTTATGCCCAGTTCATGCAAAGGACTCTGTTCAGATATGATCTGAATTTCCTGTGGGTTGCAGGGCTTCTGTTGAAAGGTCCCCAAAAAAGGATAATTTCCACCTTCTCATTCATCAGCTGGTCATTCTRTGGAAGGGGGAAGAGAAGCACTGTTAATTCTCTATTTAATTCAAACGAATGATTATATCATCTTGGGCGTAAATTTGGTGTATTTCAGAACAAGTGTGCATTGCGGGTGTCGTGTGACTGTGTCCTTTGGAAAGAACATATTTATTGTTTCCCTGCCCAAGCTGCTGTTAGTTGCAGCATGGTCCAGCTGATTGAAGCAATACCTTTTCTTTACTTTCTGTTAACAACCTTTTCAGATTTTGCCTATGAACCTGCAAACTGTTCTGACAGAAACACTTCAGTTCTGCAAATTTTGCTGTGCWGGTTATCTTTAACACAAAAACTTTGGAATGATTCAAACTTAGGTTTTTTTAATTCATTACTGAATTAAATATTACTACTGAAGCCTCTTGGAAATTGCCAAATAGACCATGTTTATGGAAAGTAATCTGAGAATTATTAAGAAGTATAGGAGGATTTTGCATGTTATACAATTTCTCTTAGACTAGTATGCGCTTTTGAATATATTTCTTCTAGGTTATAAAATCCTTAAGTTGTTCACTTTTTGAAATACTGGTTTCTCATGTTATGGTTTTTAGATGGCTGCAGAAGGGCAGTGTTGGCTGTTGCATTTTAACTGTCTTAACAGGTCTGTGTGGAACAACTTTGTCCTGTTGGTGGGTACTTGGCCTTCGGGATTTAGATTTGCTAAAGGTTTGTGCAAATAATGATTAAGAATTTGAAATGCCTTTTGCACATAAGGATTTGGAAAAAAAATACATAAATTGATAAGTGTTTAAGATGGCAAGAAATATCTGCCCTCTTTTGTCTAGTTTTAGACAGAAGGAGAGGAGAATGGAAAAGAACAACAAGGAACATAAAGAAAAAGCAATATATGGCTTTTTTTTTTTTTTCTTTTGGTAAGGGAGTGCCACTTAAACCTTGGCCTGGTAGCCTTTCAGGCTGAGAGGGGATCTGTCACTGTTTCATTCCATGTGAAACAGCAGCCTGGTAGTAATAAAGGATTCTTCTTTAGCATCTTTATCTTGGAATGCATCTGAGTCCAAATATCCTAAATTATGGAAAATGACAGCCTTTCAGTAGATAAATTAATTTTAGGCATGCATTTTTACTATAATAGAAGGCAATGTTTATTTACAAATGTATTTTCCACTATCTTGATAGTTTACTGGCCATGCTAATTGAGCACAGCTCTGTTGTTTCTTGTGGCATCACACAAATTAGTTAGAAATTCTTCTGTGAATTAACACAGATTTGGCTAGAGATGGAACGGCAGGCAAGTCATCATCATTATGGTTTAAACCTATTAATGTTTACAAGTGTTGTTTTAAATCAGATTTGTTTCTAAATAGGATGATTGTGAGAAGCCTTTTGTGTTTCCAAGATGAAAGAAAATGAGTGAAGAGTCTGTGTAGTTGTGGCACAATTTAAAAAAAAATTGCAATATAGAACCTCTGCTCAATGATTTTAGTTATGCTTGTGGAAAAAAGATTTTTCCTATGATTACTTTTTCTAGAATTATTGGTGTAAATCCCAGTAGTACTTATTACCTGAGCTGCTGGAAAAATTGGATGGATTGAGTTATTTGATGTGGAATATAGTAAACTTGTAGTGTAAAAGCCTTTGCTTTCTCAATTACATTCAGTTTATCTTGAACAGGACACTGATTATTGGGCTCCCAATTTAAGCTATTTAGTCTGAATATCTACGGTTTTATTCCTTCCTAAATGTGACTGAATCCTATCATATAATTTTCTTCRAGAGAAGTCTGATTGTAAATGTGGGCTAGGGAGCATGTTGGAAGCCCTAGGCAGGCATTGGAAACTTGGGATGCTGCAGCCTCATGTGTTTTGCTGCTGGTGAGATAATGTCATGTTTGGCAAACAGCTGAACAGAGCAGGAAGTGAAGTTTAGCCTTGGCATGAGATATCAGATTATGAAACTGTATAAAGCCCCACCATTCTGAACACGAACTTGTACATTAACTTTTGGACTCGAAATTTTTTCATGGACTTGATGGAAATTCTCCTCTGTGCTGGTCTTGTTTGTATTTTACAAGAAACAGATAAATGACTGTTTAAAAAACAAAAAAATCCCCCAGGCTACAGCTCCCAAAGAGATTCTTCATTTCTAAAGAGGGGGTTTAATGAAGAGTAACTGTTTATGTACGAAATGTATTTTTGCTTTCTAATTAGAGTTCCAATTAAGTGGCAGAATTGTCATCTTTTGCCTACAGGGAAGGGCTTTGCTATACATTGGACACTAAGGTTATTTTCCTTTTTTCAACTATGAAGTTCCATCCTCTGAAGTGGAATACTGACAAAGTGAGAGGGGTTACTCACAGATCAAGTGCATCTCAGCAAGCTGTCCATGCTTTCCAAGAGCTTTGATTTGGGAGTGATTAGTGCCATGTCTGAGAAACTGATGCTAATTAATACCTGTTCTGTTCTTGACCCCAGTCCTCAAGAGTTCCTGAAAGGTACCTGTTGCAACTRCTGTGCTGGTAATGCAGGCACATACACATTTAGAAAAATTGCTAAGAACCAATCAGCCAGTAAACAAGTTCTGGTCTTGTCTGATTGTTGCACATAAAGAGGCTTGCAAAGAAGRAGGAATTGAGGTTTCTGAGAGGCCTTGGTTGATTAAGAGCTTTGTTATTTGTATAACAGCAATAAGTACAGGATTGCCTCAAATTAGACACTTAAATAGTCCTAGTGCTGCCATTTGAAACTTTTAGGTCAGGCTTCAAAGGCCATGCATTGGGTAAATAGAACTGCTGTTCAGTATTAAAATGTCAGAAATGTAATATTGCAACAACAGGATAGAGGATCCTGGATTTGATGGGATTAGCTGCTACATATAGGTTACATGTGAATCCCTTCCTTTTATTATTTTAGGGAGCAAAGTCATGTTTGACAGTTTTGCTTCTGGAGGTTTTTTTCCATGATGAAATCTCTAACATCTGCCTGGCCAAGAAATTGTTGGGAATTCTGCTATGTTAGAGCAGTTACATCACTGCAGAGGAAAGATTGCTGAACTTGCAAGCTGCTTCTTTCTGCTGTGCAAGCATTCAATATTTCACATGATAACACTAATAAATTTCATGTTTCTGTTTAAAGAGATGAGCCTAATAATGAATCAGATATTTAAAAGTTATTTTTAGTGAACACTTAACATGACCAAGGCAAGTTTTAGGCAGGTTAGTGGGAGGTGAGAAGTTTGCAGTGTCCTGAGGCATCCAGTTCCACTGATCTTTCATATGTGATTAAATTGCTGTTTCTAGATGTAAATCTTGCCAAATAGCTGCTGGCTTTTTTATATAAATTACACAGATGCAACAGGGCAGAATAAACTTGATAAGCTGTATGAAGGCAAAGAGCAAGTTGCTTATGCTCTTCTCTTGGCTAATTGCTTCTATTCACTGGTTAGCAAGAGCTCTCTCCTGTCTTTTTAGCTGCTCTGAATTGCTTTCCACATAAGCAGCTACAGCTTAAAGAATATTTTTTGCAAGAAGATGCAGCAAAACACTTCTGCTTTTATTCTTCATCCTGTTTTTATTTATTTTTAAATGCAAGACAAAATTTTGTCCTGTTCCTTAATCATGGGCTTCCTTTTCTGCTAGGCACTCTTGGCTGATGTGTGGATTCATGTTCTCACTTGTGAGCCTCTGGAATAGGAAAAAGCAGGCTAGCAGGTAGCAATGTCAAAGACAAGCAGTTTAAGCAGGAGGGTCAGAAAAGCTGGAGAAGAAATGGAGTTGCTGTCCTGCATCCTGCTGTGTAGGAAATGTGGTGACACAGGAGTGATGTACAAGCACATCACCTTTTTGCAGCAGTCTTGCTGTGTGAGTGCTTTTGCCTGTGACCTTCTCCCTGCCATTTCTTTGGAGGGGGACAGAAAGGGACAGCAGGGATGGGGCAGAAAGAAAGAGCTATTCTCTCTGGTATGGAAGTCTGTAATTATTTCCTTCTCCGTGATGGTGGTGTGTTTTTAAAGGTAGCTGCTCACCTCTGGGGAAAAAGAATTACATGCCCAGCTTGGCCCTTTTTTGGAGGTGATCTTGGAGCATATGGCAGCTCTGAGACCAGGCACTGTGTGCTGAAGCTATTTAGTCATTATGTCCTGTAATCAGAGGTAATTGCCTTGGGAGCTGTAGTAGTGCCATGTGAAACTGGGTAAACACAAACTAGCCTGATAGGACTTAGTATGAATAATTAAAACATAAGCGGAATGCATTCATGGCAACTTTCTAATTCTTTCACTCTGCCTTTTCACCTCGGTCTTGTATCCCTGGGGGTCCCTGGCAGCCCCTTGTCCCATTAACCTTCCCCCTTCCTTGTGAGGTGAGGAGGAAATGGCAGCTGCTCTTCCTCAAGGGACTCCCAAAATGTAATGTGGGTGAAGGCTGCAAATCCTCTCAGGAGGACTGGTACAGTTGGTAAGCCATGGTTCTTCTCTGTACCCTAGGAACTGCACGCAAATTTCCTGCTGTTTTTCAGGCCTATTCAGCAGCAATGTGAGGCAGGAGGGCTATGSCAGCACTTGTGGCCACTGAGCAGCTGGCTTAGGACTGCAGTTTGCAGCTTCGACTTGCAGGAATTTACATTAGCAGTTGGCCCTAAACATTCCATCAAGACCAAAGTGACAAGTTCTGTTCCACAGACAGCAGTGAGGCTTTGCTTTGATCCTTCCTCTTACTGCAGCCTCTCACTTGTATCTTCTCTGGGACGCAGGTATCACTGCCAGTTTTGAACCATTTTGAATTGTCAAAACAAGTCTTGCTGTCTGCATATTTTTTTTAAATCGTTGGTGTCCTTGTTACACAGCGTTGGTTTTGGTTTTGACTAGGAGTCACATCACTCAGGTCTAAAAAGGAATCCGAAAGTAATTTAAGTCTGTGCCAGTTTGGTGAGTGTCTCTCTGCTCTGTACCTCAGCACAGCTGTCCCAGGGATATCTCTTATCTCGAATTTTGCTTGCTCTCTCTCAAATTTTTAAAGGCTTTTTAAAGGCACATCCCCCRTGCTGCTATGCTTTCCATTCTAATCTTCCTCCTCCACACTGCAATTCTGATTGGAAAAAGGGGTTGAATGTCACTGGTGTTATATGTAGATGACACAACAACAGCCAGCAGACTCAGGACAAGGCACTGTGGTCTTTACAGCCCCAGCACACGGGAATGGCACAGGCAGGAAGGTCAGCCCAGGAGTGGGAGCTGACAGAACTGAGGGATTGGTGTGGGAGAAAACATGGAACTTCAAGCATGGCTGGAGCACACGTCTCTGCACAGATCTTGAACTTTCTCTTTTCCTGCTGAAACATGTCTGGGGGATTGGAATGTGAGTGTGAATAAACAGTCTGATCTATGTTATTTCTTCTTAATGTGATCCACTTCTTAAAGGGTGATCTCAGAGACAAACACACACTTGAATTCTCCGGTGTACCTTTTGAAGGAAAAAAGTTTCCATGTCCTGCCCTCCTTTATCCCCAAGAACAAACCCAGGCGAAAAAATCTTCAGTTGCTATAAAGCTCTATCACAACCTTGTAAAACAAAACCCTAAGGCCCTGGTGTTATCATCTCATTAGAGGCTAAAATGAAAGGAAATTGAGAGTTAAGGTTGTATCTGRCTGAGTCATTGTCTGACATATATACTTGCAAGCAAATGTAGAATACTATGTGTTTAAGGTTCAAATGCTTTGAGCAGTTTAACTATTTGGTTCTTAACRGCACTTAGGAAATACAATATTAAATACTGGCCATAAGTGTAACACATTCCTATGGTGGAGGTGCAACCATAGGCCAGAGATGCAGTTTCTACTGCAATAACCATTGTAGGAACTTTGTAACTATCTGACATTCATACTGTTGAATAAAGCAAGTTATGTTTAATTAGAGTTGAATTCTGGTCTTTCCCAGTCTCATGAGTTTTTATGTGTTCTGGAGGCTGTGTTTCAGTAACATTTTGCTCACGAAAGATATTAAATAAGTATTTAAAACAGGAGTTCCTCTGGCTATGATTTAAGTTGAACCTCCAAGTGCAATGTGATAAAGWAGTAATGGAGAAGACCAACCCCTACAATCTCCTTTCAGGTAGTTGTAGGGTGTGATAAGGTCTTCCYTGAGCCTCCTTTGCTCCTGCCAGTGTGGGTTAGGAGGATTTGTATTTAAACCCTTGACTTTTAATCCATTTCACTCAGTACACCTTAGAGGTGACAGCCTTAAGAAGTCTGACATGCCTTTGGCTGTGTTTGTTTTAAGGAAAATGGGCATTTTGCTTTGGGTACACTCACACTTAYGTGTGGCAATTTAAATTTAAAAAGTTGAGATTATGCAAAACCAACCCMTATTTCACAGCCTAATTGAGTTTCATGAGGTTCCTTGACAGAAAAACTGGGACTTGCCAGTGTTCTGCTTTTCACTGCTGTTGGCCTGTACTTGGGGAATAACATGTTCATGAAAACTAGGAAGGAAACAGCCATCCCACACGATCATCACATCTCACAAACTGATCCTCCTGCAGTTTCCCATTATTTTCATACACCCAGTATTTACGCTAAAAGCAAACAGATTTTTTTACCCTGAGAAAGGGTAAAAAAACCCTAACAAAACAACAGGGATACCAGCCCTTGGAAGCTAAGACCTGCAAGTTCAGATTTGGCAGCCCAGTGTGTTAGGATACGGTGCATTCACTTTTTCCCACCTCTGTGCTCTTATACCTGGGAGYGTTGTCTGAGCCCTCGCAAAATAGGTGTTTGTGATTCGTGTTCCTCTTCCCAGTACCTGCACAGGATATGGGAAGCTTGCTGATGGGARTTTTTGTGTTCACTGCGGGGTGTCTTTGCTTCTATTTCTGACTAAGATCCTAGATGGATTATTAGAACTTATTGTGTAAGAAAGTGCAGATTACTTTGTGTGCAAGTGAGACATGATCTGCCTTAATTAAATCCCAAAAACTGATTTATTAAAAAAAACCAAACTGAAAAAGCTGAAATTTGCAGGGTCATAGTCATAAGGAAAAAATGTGCGATTTGTTTAAAAAAATGTACACCAAACAAAACCCCAATTGTTTTCCCCAAATTGATTGCAAATGTGCAAGTATAAGTAACATTTGGGTTTCTTTAACAAACTCCCAATTGATTCAGCAGTTGCCAAGGTAACAGTGCTACTTTTAATAACAATAAAGAAAGCATATAAAACTTCCACACTTCTCATTGTCTAAGATAATGCTGCACTGAGGCTGTAATAACATTATTAGCATGTACTTTCTTTTACTCATTGAGAAGCATGTCTGGTTCATAAATTGGCTGTACAGTAGCATCTACCACAGTGGGGTCTGGGCTCATCAGGGCTCCTGGATACTACAGTCATGTGAAAAAATGACAAAAGGTTTTGTTGCTCCCAATCCATTTCTTAGAACGACCTTTTTGATTTTTGCTTTCCGAGGCTATCATTGTACCATGTGGTTGCCCTATGTTAGTTGAATATTACTGATCTCTTTAATGCAAAAGTATCAGAATATTATAAGTGAGTTCTGCAGATAATCTTCCTGACTAAGCTATACCTCAAAAACATTGAGAATACTCTTTTATTATTTATGGGAGGCTGTGTATTACTACAGAAAACTCTGTTTTTAGTACTAAAATATTGTTGTTCTTGCATCTTTTAGAACTGCCCTTTTTGAGTCTAAATGGATGTCTTCTGTTGTGCTTTTTTTTTTCCCCCCCTGAAATCTGAGCTTCTAGTGAACCTTGGCAGATAGCTCAATGTGGTTACTGTGGATATAAACTCATAGGTCTGGGTGGATTATTTGCATTCTGAACACTTGACCTCGTGTTTCATTTTAACTGAGCTTTCCACCTCTCTATCAAGATCTTGGCACTTCACAAATGAGAGAAACTTGTTTTCTTGCTTATTTCTGCAGTCAAATCTGTGATTTTTGAATATCTTTTCTTTTGGTCTCTGTGTCAATGAGTCTTTTAATGAAAAGGTCATTATATAATAAACACTTGAGTGCCCTTTACTGGAGTTGTGTATTTTTTTAAACAACCCTCTTACAGCTTTTTAATATTTTAGTTTTGAGGAAAATTGCACTGAAATTACATGAGTAGTTATAGTCAACTGTGTTYCTCCATCTGGTGTTCTTGTTGCATTGGGGATACTACAGGTTAATCTATGTCTCTAAAAGCARGCTATTTTAAATTAAAAAAACTCCAAAACAACAAAAAAAACCCTCAGGGGCTGAAGATGTGAAATATGGAAGAAGGAATCACTTGCCACTTACAGTCTTTGCCAGTACTGACTCCCTTTAGTGATCATCTCTCACCAACACTTAATGACCTCAGGGAAGGTCCATTGAAGGATTAGAAGATAAATTTTTGAGGTATAATCTACAGAAGTGTCTAGTTCAAAGCAATAATGTATTTTTGAATTTAACATTTAGTGAGAATCATGGAGTGCTCCTGGTGCATRTGAGCGTTACTCCATTCTCTTAGAAAGAACAGAATTATTCCCAGGATATCTGCCACAGCTGCTCACTTAAGGCCTCCAACCCAACCCTGATGTGGACACAAGGCTCTGAACCAGTGTCCATGCTCAGCTGTGTGCATGTGCTCACCTTGTAGCACCCAGGGCCCAGAGGAGGACATGGTTTGTGATRCACATCCTTGGCTGTCACAGAACACTTTATAGAGCTGAACATAATGTCCAGGGACATCCCTTTGCCCTAATCAATGCTACAGTTAGCACTGGAAACTCTGTTATGTTACAGATGTGAGATCATTGGTACCACCTCTGTATCTGCTTTGGTTGTGTCTGTAACGGAAAGATAGGATACTTTGGCATTAAAACTCAGTGCATTTAAATTTGTATTTTTAACTTGATCTAGTGGTTTTCATTACATGGAATAAGAGGCTGCTTTATCTGATCTAATTTTATGAGCATATTTTATCCCTGACAGCATCAATTATTGAATATTTATCTTAGGTTAGCTATGTTAATAGAGAGAAACCTATCCTAGGGCAGAAAGTTTGCTGAAGACCTTTTGACCCAATGACGATTTCCTTTTGTTTGGCCTATATGCAAGAGTCTGTTCCAACTTTGTCACTCAGATTCTATTTTGCTTACACTCAGAGGCTTTGGGGCAGGGATTGTCTTTGCTGGTTTRCTTGCACAGTACCTGGACAATGCGGCCCTTGTGCCTGGTGGGGCTGTCTAAGCCATGCRGTAAAGCAGATAATAGGTGACTGCAATTGAGAAGCATAGCTCAGGAACAGCCTATTTACTTATTTTTAAAGAATTATATTTCCAGGCAGGAGAGGTAAAGGAAGAGCAAAGCAGTGGTGACCATTAATAATGATCTATTACAGGAACAGACTGGAGCAGAGAGTAGAACTGACACAATTTACTGCTTGAAATACGACAATACCAATTTAAGCKCTGGACAAGATAAAGAGTTTATAAATCTTTTCACCTCTGTTCTATCAAAACTTATTTTTAGGATAAGTATCTGGTGGGGCTGTGTTTTAAGAAGTGCAGAACAGTTTTTTCGTCACTACAGGCTTMATTCCTTAGTTTTACAGTACAGAGTATTTATGTTTTAAAAAAACCCCAACACTCTCTAAAACAGAACTATGTCACAATCCTGCATCCCTGTSCAGGCATGCATACAGCAAAACTGAAAATCTGCCATTTCCAGATAAAATACTTGTTTGCTAGTGGCCAAAGACTGATGTAATAGCRGACTGATTAATTCAAGATGTAATTTTCCCCATCTTTGACTTTAATTTTTGGCTGGCATTCATCCTTCTGTTATCTGGTTTTACTTCAGTGCAAGTATTATTGATAATATTCCTCATGTAATATTATATTCCTTAGTCTTCCATTCTTCCTTTATTTCACTGTAGTTGTTTATTGGGTAGGTTAACACAGTGAAGTCTGTGGCTCGGTCCTGGCTCACAGGAAAAAAAGGAAAGCATGTTTTAGGTTATCTTTCCCTTTAGCACTTTTTGGTAAGGAAASAAGTATTTTAAAATATTTTGAATTSTCCGATTCTGCTTTGTCCATGTGCAATTCCTGTGCTCAGCACTCCTCTTCTGAACAATGGCCTTGTTCTTTTCAGTTCTGAGCTGAACACATCTGGGAGCAGATCTGCTGAGGAGGTGTCACTGGGTGTTTTACCTGCTGGTGTTTATGCTGGTGATGAGCGCCCTGTCTGCCACGGGCACACACTCCATGTCTCGCTTGGAAATGCAATGCAGTGTCTGGACCCAATCAAGTGGTGCTGGAAAGAAACGTTCAGACAATGTCTCGGAGAAAAGGGGACCTGGAGGGAGACATTTAAATCGGTGTCAAATGGCTCTGAGTTTTACTCGGATTGATGGGCTTCTGCTGATTCATTAGTGGATCTGCCAGTAGGAGTGCTGCTACATTAAAGCACAGGCCTGCCCAGCCTTGGATGGAAAAGCAGGAAATGGCCTAAATCCGGTTAACGACTGAGTTATTGCAAACTTCTGCCCTTGCCTAATTAGGAGTAGCACTGGACTAGTAGCCTGGAATATACAGGCTAAGGATGTGTTTGAGCCTTTCCTGTACAACTTTATGCTCAGTAGAAAAAAAATAGTGGGAGTTACTGTTATTTGAAATTATAGTTGGCTGTGAATGAAGCGCTGATACTATTTAGATGTTTTATTACAGATGATGTAGTAACATACTTGAATTCAAGAGAATCTTAGGTGACATTTTGATAAAGTTTCAATCAAAGGTGATGCTGTTCGGGGCTAAAGCTGGAAAATACTGTCCCTTTATTTTTCAATTGCAGGTGAAATTTGCTACTCTCATAGCTGCTATTCGCTGCTCTAGTCACAAGCACATTTTGTTTATTTTCACCAGGAACTGCTCGTTAACTCTTCTCTTTTGCTGTCCACCTTTGTGGTAGATGCCTTGTCACTTGGCTCACAAAGCATATGAGTTTTTCTGGGTGGATGGYAGAGGTTTTTCTCTTTATGGCTTGATTATTTTTCTAAATGACCAGTTACAAATAGATTATTCAAACCACCAAGTTAACTTGAAATAAATGCTGCATCTTGTGACATAGTGATATCTGTAGAACTCTTCTTGTTTAAGTACCCTGTCACCACCTTACCAATGAGTAAAAAAGAGCTGCAAAGTCATTGCTTGTATTCTTGAAAACAGTTGCTAACAATTGATTCTAGAGTTTGATCAGCTCTATCAAGCAAATAAAATTTTCATAGATCAGTTGAAGGTAGTTGTTTTTAYTAAAAAAAAATCAAAGCGGCTCTAAATCCACCTAAGCTGTTTTTTTGCTGAAGCATTTAAAGTCTCCTCATGAATAGTTGAAAGTGCTGATTGAGAGCAGCAACCACTTTTACCTAAAAAGTTAATTAGAAGAAAGGATGGACTGGTCAAAGGGTCTAGATCTGTGCTGGGAGCTGACGTACTTCAGCTTTCATGGTGTTGGACTATGGAAAGATGATAGTGCTGAGAGGTGCTTAGTATGTGTAGACAACAAACTACTTAAGGCTGCAAAGTACTCAGGAGCAAAGATAGGGTTGAAAAAACCTGTCTAGCAAGTTGAGATGTCTGAGGTTCATTACTGCTCTCACTGAGTGGTGGAGTCCTGTTTTTCAAGGTTTTGTAGAAAATATTTTCTATGGCGTGCTAAGTATGGTCATGCCAATTGCCTTAAAGAGAGCCTGTGACTGGAATATGTAGAGTTGTGGATTTTGTCTGATCATAAATCACTTTGCCAAACATGGAGCGGCAGTTGCTGACGAAGATCAAAGATCTTTGGCAACCGCATGTTGTTTCTGCCGGCAGTTTTTTTTAGAAATATTATAAATTACTTTAAAAAAAATAGAAAAGGAATGAAGGATAACTGTTCCCCATTATTCTTGGAGCACCATTTTCTCTTTAACTTYGTAGTCATTTAAAAACCATTGTACAGGGATTTGAGAGTACAACCTATCCAGGGAAATGGTTCAGAAGAACATTGCTTTTAATCACATGAATATGATGAAGTTAGGTAACTGTTAAAAAATGGTCATGATAGGGGTAATCCTGTTACTACTATTGATTGTTAATGGTTGAAAAGGCAGCTTTGAAACATTGGACTTTGGGTGTGGTACTGATCAGGCTTTGATTTACACATGGGTGAAATAAAGCTCTGATTGCATAATCTCACATGCAATCAAGTGGTCAGATGAATTCAAAAAGAAGCCTGAGATTAAGAATGGAGAAGAAAATCTGGCTTAAAAACATTTTATAGATCATACTTGGGAGATGGGAACTATATGGCATTAGTATGTGCCATTCAAGATTACCTTATTTTCCGGAAAGTGTAGTTAGTGTAGAAACAACATCTGTGGTAAGACTCTTTGCTGTTCTGCTGTCTTGCTTAACTTGTACCAGTTATGTTCTCCCTAACACTACCAGCAAAGTATTTGAATGCTGGTGCTGAACTTCGGGTAAATAAAAAAATAGCAACCCACTGGGTCAGTGGAAGGCTGCCTCTCCTCAGGTGACCTTTCTGAGACCACTGAAGCAGGAGGTCAAGGCAGCTGCTCTGGTTTCAAGATGCCTTTTCTAGCTGGGATGGACAGCTGTTTGACTTCAGCTTGGTATAGTTTCTCCAAGGAATGAATGGACAAACAGTCTGGAAGGAGGTGAAAAAATGATCTGCTGAATGCAGTTACAGGAGAGATTTTTGGATGTGGTGGGCAAGGAGTGACAGAAGAGGGCACTTAAGAGTGAGGATCTTATGTCAAGATCAGGGATCCCACAGCCAAGCCTCAGGCATGACAGGAAAGGCTTTTGAAGGATGAGAGCGTTCTGGGGAGAACTTGCCGCAACTCATATTCTATTGCTTGCTTTGAAATGCAGGAAACAGCCAGAAAACTTATTTTTAATATTGTCAGTTTGGAATTCAGTCTTGCTTTTTGGTGGAGTTTCRTGCTGATGACACGGAGAAATGTTGCATTGCTTGCTCTTTCTTTGTGTGACTCTTTGTGAAAGTGTGTATATGAATTTGATACAAGTGTTGTGTTCTGCAAGCATTGCTGTCAATCCAGCTTGTCATGTCATTTGGGAATTATGAACGGCATAGTGGGTCATACCRGTAATAGTTCTGGCTTGACATCCTTGGATCTGACAGAACTGAAACATGCTCCTCTCCATTTTCCTGCTCAATCTACAATTACTTGTGTGCTTTGACTTATTTGGTTTTTTKCTGTGTTTTGACTTTTTTGTTTGGTGTTTTATTGTTTTTTTTTTTCCACAGGAACCTCCTGGATACAAAACAGATAGGAGCACCACACTGTGTTTGTGGCAGTGGCTGTCTTCAGCCTGTGATGTTTTTCCCAGGTTGGGGAGCAAGCCAGTCCATGCATTGCACTTATGGCAGTGCTGTGTCTTGCTGGCATTTCACAGATGAAAACTCATCTTCTGTCCTTTATTCTGAACTTGAGAGACTTGGTTTACTTGGTTTGGTGTTTTGTTCTGGTGATTTTTTTTTTTCCTTTGAGGGCTTGCTCAATTCTTCTCTTAATGTACCTGAACTCTAAGATGGTGAYATTTTTCCTTCATAGGTCTGGTGGAATATGGCATTCAGGTTTTTTCCCCCCGATATTGGGGAATGTTTATTCCCCAAAAGAGCAAAGTACTTGCTATTAAAAAGCTGCATGTTCCATGGGAGACTTGGTTTCTTTCAGGCAAAGGGTGAAATGGAATTTATACAAAAAACCAGTAAAGAGCTTTGAAGTGTGTATAATGAAGTGTGTCAAAGACATCTTTTTACTTAGACTTTAAGTAAGCCAGATTTGAACTTTAACTTTCTGCTTTCTCTTTATGACATTCAGATCAGAGGAATGGTGAGATTACACCAAAATGCTTTTGTGTATTTGTTATTCCAATGTTTCTTGAAAGACTCGTACTGTCAAGTGTATTTCTGTGTGAACTGTTTTGCTTTTCTTTCACTTGAATGGAGGCTTTTGTTTTAAAGGCCAGCACAAGTATGACTTGGGTATCTTTTTGTGAGGCATTATTGTAAATGAAATTTTTTTTGAGAAACAGCATGTCTTACTTTCATTTTCTGTAAATAAAACTGCCAGGCTAAAGGAAGAAAAATCTGGGTTTTCAGTTTAAAGAAATCTTTATTTCCATAAAATTGCATACCTATAATTATCAACCACTGTTGTAGCTGTTCAGGCTTTTATAACTAAAATGTTCATGCCTTTGATTATCTGACTTACAGTGGCAGAACAGGCTATTTAAATCATTGTGATAAAATGAATTGAGCATCATGGCACTTAAACCTCTTGAATAGTAAGGGATTTAAAGCAAAGACTTTTTGAAACGGTGCCCACTCATCCTCGTGCTATTCATCATGCTTCTCTGGCTCCTTCTCTTCTAACCACTGATAGTTGTGCTCAAACATCTGGTCATTGAAAAAGCAGGAGTGAAAACACAAGTATTTGATTTAAATGATGTGTGCAGTATCCTCTGGGATGAAAGGAATGCCAGAAGGATGTAGCACAATGTTATTTGCTTAAGATACTTAAGGCTCTCCTGGAAAATTAATTTAGTAGCCAGTTTTGAGGAGAAGTGTTTTGAAGAGGGGCTGAGGGGTGGTGGAGTTTTTTACTTATTCACCACACTGTGAAAATCTTTAGCTGCTGATAAATGTGAGGCTGTTGATCTCTGTAAGGTTTATAGTCTGCTGTTGCTTTGCAATGCTCAGCTCTCTGCTGCCACTCCGCTCGTGCCTGCCACTGGGAACGGATTGCATTTGAATTTTCAGAAAAATTGCATTGTATTGGCAGGATGGGCACAGCTGCTGCTTTGACTTCAGTAGTTCTTCATAGTAACACTTGGTTTGCAGGGAGTTATCTGCAAATTTAATGAGAAAAATATAACCAAGTACACCTTCTAATAATGTGACTCAAGTAGCTCCATTGTTTGAGATGATTACTGTAAATAGGACAAGGAACCAATATTTACCTTTGCTTTAATCTTTTCCTCATGACTCACAGGAGCTGGCAAAATTAAGCAATAATTAGAATCTTACTCCACAATAAGAAAAATTCTATTATTTAGCATGTGGTGTTTCTCTGGTTAGGAGAAGGAATCTGGCTTAAGAAAATGCTTCATCCTCACCTCTTGGTGAAAATGGAATATTACTTCTGACTTTGGTGTGGCTGCATCTGTTGGAGAGTATGTATGAATAGGTAAATTATGCTGGGTGTATGGCCTATAAAGTGGTTTTGGGATCATAGGATAAAAGTTGCAGTACGAATGTGAATTAAGTTATCTGATAAACTATAGCTCTAGGGCAGGGATGAGGGTTTTTGGCTAAGGCAGCTTATTACACCCCTTCTGTAGGCACTAGAGCACTGTGTATCCAGTTCTTCCTTGTTGATTAACTGAACTGGGTGATCCGAATGCTGCTTTATCCTCCTGTATGACAGGCACTTCTCTGTGATAGCTGAAGGGACACCCTTTCAGTGACATCTGATAGGTTTAAGTCTTGCAAAAATGAAAAAGACTAAATGATAAATACCAAGAGGTGAAATACTTAGAGCCCTTCCAACCACTGATTCTGAGTACTCCCGTAGGGTCGGTCAGGAAGTTGTAGAGCCAGATGCAAATATTCCTGTAGAAGCCATCTTTCACTTACTCCTAGGATGCAGAGTTTCTCTTGGGGGGTGATTCCTACACTAATGCTTTCTCACTTTCTGTCCTATTCTCCCTAGCATTGCCCCTCATCCTTGTTTTATTCTCCCCTCTAAGAATTTATCAATTCTCCTTTAGAACCTGAATCTTTCAGTTTTACCCTCTTCTCCTTTATCCCATTTTTTTCCTCTAAATATCCTCATCTCAATCCCTTACTCTTTCTTTGCTCTTAAAGGTCTTCTGACGATAAGTTTTATGGAAAATCTAGATTCCAACCCTTCATCTGGGCATGCTTAGGAAAGAAGAGCTGCATTAGCAGCTGGAAGCTCTCTGTGTGCYGTGCTCTAGGGAGATGATACACACGAAAAACATGCCAAGAAAAGATTAGTCAGGGTCAGGGGCAACCTAGCCTGGACTTGCCTGGGTCAAAACATGCCTCTTATTTCGAAGTGCAAGCAAAATATCTATTTGTAATGTTTTTCTAAGGCAAGGACATTTTGATTTGCATTGTTCCAAAGCTTTTGTTGGCCATAGTTACAGGTAGATTCCTCCGAACAGTTTCAGCTCCATAAAGTGGCAGATAGGTATCTCTTGGGTGATGCAATTAAAATCCACCTCCAGTCCCCTTGCTGTATCCACCAGCAAGCCAGTGGCATCATAAGGAGCTGATTCTTAGGGCTGTATAATGAGTAACACTTGTGATTGATTTCCTTCTATTTTTGTGGAAGGCTGATGTATAAAATTTGTCAGTTGGGGATCCCTGGAGCTAGGAACGTGTCTGATCACATCTGCTGGCAAGCACAAGCCAGTGGGGTATGTAAGTGAGAGCCTGGCCATGGGTTCAGGTGACTGCTTTCTCCAGTTATTTGCTCTGGCACTGCATGAGATGAGAGAGTGGGGAATTTCTGAAAACCTGTTTTGCTCGGTCCCAGGCTGCAAGGGAAGGGCATTCCCTCCCACTCTTCCTTTTCTTTCTCTGACAGTCCTCACTTTCTCTGCCTTGCCCTAGGCCTAAAAGGGGGCTGGAGAAAAGAAAACTGAGAACCAGAAGAGGGGCAAAGTTGTCTGTGGGGTTAGGCAGCAATTAAAATGGGATTGTCTGGAGGGTGGGAAGGGAAGAAGAGCAAAACCGTTGTCATTACCCCAGTCTTGGTAATTTTATTAACTTGTTCTATATGCTCAAAAAGCAGGAACCCTGCAAATCTTAGCTTTGGTCACCTGCACCGATTCAATGGGTCACTAACTGAGGCCTGTGAAGGTTTATCAGTCAAGGCTCTTGTTTCCTCGTCACAGCATAAATGTATTTTGAAAGAGTGTATTGTTTGTCATTTTTCCATTGCAACATGGATACCTGGCCCCTCTCCTGGCTGTCTAAACGTGGACCTGTTACAGCTGCAGAGATGGAGCACTGTGGGTCAAGGAATAACAGCCAGTTTTGATAAAATTATCAACATCCAGAGAAGAATGCACAGGAAATTATTTATTTACTCACTTTTAACCTTATTCTCTCATTGCTAACTGCAGATAGCTTGCAATTTGTTTGGTGCTAAATAAACTCTATAGAGACTTGTAGGCCTCTCTTGTTTGGACAAATATATATATATATATATATATAGTTAGTTGGTCAGACTGAAATGGAATATTATGGTTTCAGTTTATTAGACATACAAATAATGCTTTTTTGGTTTTTCCCTAAAAGTCCTCTGATTTGATAATGTTTCTGTCATTAAACTCACCAACTGGATTATTCCTGGAAGATGAACAAAATAGTTTATAAACTTTTTATGTAAATTACTTCCTTTAATTTGAGCAGTTTTGCATGAAACAACTTTTTTTTTTCGGGTGGTACTTTAACCAAAAAATAGCTGCTTGCAAAGCTCCACCTTGACCTCTGTTTACCTTTGAGGGCAGCCAACTTCTCTTTTCATCATTTTATGTATTGAAATTAATGGGTTCTGGCTGGTTCAGCAGAAAATGTCTAGTTTCCTGAAAAGCACCCTGAGAGGTTGTTTTTACAGTACCCTTGGTGCTTGAACAGACATGGTAACTACTAGAAAGTCTCACTCAAGCTGTTGTCTTGGGACTTCCAGCTCTGCTTTGCAGACAAATGAATTTTCTGAACTTTTGGGTTCCTATCCTAACTCAATCTCTGAACCTCTTTTGAAGCCTGCCTGTTCTTACAAGAAACCTCAGTAGAGAGGAGGTTTGTTTATGAAAGGATATATTAGACTCCTTCATTTGCAGCCAACAAAAGCAGCTCTCTTTTCCTGGCTGTTCTAATTGATTTTTATTTTTTATTTATTGTTTTGAAGTTAAACAAATCATAGATTAAAACCCCCTTCAACCCACGCCTCTAGATATTTTTGCCACATAGTAAAAGTGCAAGTACTGGTGCAAAGAAAAAGCAAACCACCGAAGCTTGGAGTGTAGTGTTCCTGCAGATGCTTAGTCCATGCCTGCTAAATTGCTCATGACTGCATCTCTCCGTGGGCTCTGCTGCCATTGCTCTGGGTTTGGTCTTGGAATCAGCAGAGGCAGCCTCAGCTCAKATGAAGGTGGCAGATGTGTAAGAAGTGCAGAATTTGTTTCAGTGCATGTATGAGTATCTGAATATAAGAACCCCAAAGATTGTTTTTCAGTGGACTTTATCTAGTATTCCACAAGAAGAGTTTAAGTAAGAATACACTGTCAAGGCTCAGAACAAAGAGATAATTCCACTTTTGACCCCAGTTCCTAAACCTGGAGACAAATAACAAAWGAAAACCCTATTAAAAACCTAAAGTTTTGTATTTCCTCTTAAATTTCTGCACAAACTAGTCCTTGTAGTGTTTTCAATCTGGTTAGACCTTAGCTAAGTGTCAGTCTGTCCTTTGTCCTTCTACTGCACTACTGCTGGCAGCATTTAATGAATTTTTAAATATGTCATGTATGGGTCAGGTGACTTAATAGAATGTGCAACATCTTCATGAGAGAAGAAGCTTTTTCTATGGTCACATCAAAGCCATTACAGAAAAGTGACTTTTGTCATTTCTTGTGGGCCACAACACTCCTGTAGRAGGTAACTAAGTTTGAATCTGTAGCAAATACACAGTTTGATCTGTAACCTGAGAACATTTACAGGCCTTTTGACGCATTTGTACATGGCACACTACAGATGTTGTTCAGCAAAGCAATGAAGAGAATGATCTGGTGCTAAGCAGAGTGATCAGGTCTGGTTTCTGAGCAGTTATTGGGGTCCCTGTTGCCCCCTTGCTGGCACTGGGTCTCTCTTCCCCATAACCTTCATTTAAAGGTCATTACTGAGCTCCTGACTGCCTTCTCCCAGCACAGGAGGATGTAGAACTGCTGCGTGTGTCCATGTGCTCAGTATTCTTCAAAAGCATCAATGAGTCAGATCCGAAGCTGGGTGAACTCACTAACATTGAGTCCATATATATTCCTTATTTATAAGAGAAGGGCACATTTAGGAACCAAAGGTGGCAAGCAGCTGTAGATCTTCATGAGGATACTGGAACAGAAGGCTGGTCATGAGAATGAATGGAGTTATTGTGTGTACAGAGATTTCTTTTTGAACAAATAACATTTCCTTAATTTCTCTGAGCCCATAAATTTATGCCTAATCTTGGCACAGAGCAATATCTTTCTTTTTTTTTGTTCATAGTGAAAGTTGTTTAATTTATTAGTAAGGAGATAACTTTTGTTTATATGCCAAGAGACTGTCTTTGGARATTATACAGTTGTCTGTGCTTGGTGTTGCTAGATAATGGGATTATGTGAAATTTAAAATATACCCATCACTTTTGCATATGAGTGATGAYGGCAGATGCAGTGAGATTTATGGGGTACGCTACAGTTTGTGCAGTATCGTGACCATTTCTGTGATATTTAACTAGCAGTTGCTTGCCTGAAAAAAACCATAAAATAGGGGATTTGGGGAGAAACTGTTTTACCTAAATGTTATTTGGCTTTCATAACACCTAATGCTTTAAGGAGGTCTCATATCACACACCACACACCTTTCCCCTAAGCACTCCCCTTGGTAACATGTGAGGAATATCTACTTATAGGATTCTGGTAAATGGCTATGCTTTCTGAAGGAACCCATAAGATCATATGAATTAAAATTGATAAGAAGTGTAATCTGAGTTAGTTCTGCTGTAAAAATGGCATCAGTCATTAGCTCTGAGGACAGAGCACTTCGAAACAGTCCATTAAGGCAAGAGATTGCCCAATTAGATATTCACGTGGCAGTTAAAATTGCATCAGAATGTTAACCACTTCCAATTTTTAGTCAAATGCCTTTTTAAACTTTGACTGAAACGTTCTTAGTTCTTGCTGCATGGCAAGAGAGAAAAAAGTGCTTGAAATACTTGTTAAAAATAACCAAAGCCCCACATTCACATTAATTTCATGCCAAGTTGTTCTTTATGTAATTTGAAAGGGCTGTGATATTCAGCTTCAAGTATTGAGAAATTTAAAAGGAATATTAATATGCCCTTATAATATTCCCATATGAGTTAAAATGATGCGAAGATTTCCTTTGTAACCTGAGATGTGAACAAATGTTTTGAAMAAACTGATCTTCAAATTTTTTGATGCCTTTCAGAATTTGAGGTATTTTTTCTTATTCCTAAGGCAAGGGAAAGAAATCGTAGTCAGACATTGCAGTTTAATTAACCTTATCTTAAATAAATTTAAATGCTATTTGTAATTCTCTTGAAGAAATTACAGCAATCACTTGAGGGGTGGGCCTTCACTTGATGGTCTACAACTGCTTTTAAATTCGGTCTCCCGAGAACTCTTGCATTGGTCTGGTTTTATTTTCTATCTTCTGGTAGTTTTTTCCTTTTCTAAGTATTGCTTTAGTAAACAGACGGTTGAAAAGTACCTTGGGCAACTGGAGCCAGAGATCCTCCAGAGGGACACATCAGTAGAGCAGTGGTTTTCAGTAAGGCTAATATGAGCAAATTAGACATTATAACACTAGAGCCAGATATTTGCACTTTTTTGGTGAAAACAAGACAGTAAAGGCACAGGTGAAGTTRCCTGGAAGTCTGCATTAGTGCTCTGCGCTTCTGCGCGTGCCACACAAACACAGTGTCAAGTACGTCAGAGCAATTCCTCCAGGAATGACACAAAATGCTGTATTTCTGAGGATGTGCTAGGAGCTGAATGCTTCCTGCTGGCAGGGATGGCTATTTTAAAGACAGTGCCAGGGCTGTTTGTTTTAGGAGTTGATCAGCATCTACAGATACTTCTAGAATTACAACCCCAGCATTGCTGTCAGGGTTGTGTTTAGAAAGCTTGTTTCTAAATGTTAATAGGAATGCCCAGATTTAGTTAATTTGAAGTGTCTATCTTGAAAGTTTTGTTCTGCAAAGGATTATACTAACAATGGCTTTACCCCAAATGAGAAGGGGTTTTTTGATTTTTTTTTTTTTTTTTGGACATGCAAGTGGAGGGAACTGCTCTTTGCAGGCAGTCAATATGTTTGTATTGACTGATTATGTAACATTTAATGGTATTTAGATACAGATGCTTGCTAGGGTAAGGCAGGTCCTTAATGACTGCCATTGTGGAGCATGTGCATATTTTGTTTGGGTTTGGCTTTTATGTGTCAGAATTTTATAAGAAAAAATGAGCAAAATGGGCTGTAACAACACCCTTTGTGCTTATTCTGGCAAATGAAGTTGCTTTTCTTGCTTGTAAAGTCATAAGGAGAATTGGGTGGAAAGAACTGGGGATGATAAGTGTTGTCATTATTTTATTTCTGTTAGAAACTAAACTTATTTGTCTGTTTACTGACACTGACATAAGTGCTCTGATAAAATGTTCTGCTGTGCAAATGTACAGAGCATTATTCCTCTCTGTGGTACTGTGGCAAAACCCAAACAGTATCTGTGAGTCTCAGTTGTGCTGGAAAACATAAGGATTAATAGAGGAAATGTGTTCAGTAGCATTGTTCAGCCCTTCTGCCCCACACCTTCTCTCTCTATCCCCAGGGTAAAATGGTGTCATTTACCCCTCTGTGTGCTACTCTTAATAAAACTGAAGATGGAGAATCTGTGCTGTGTTTGGCTTCATCTATTCCTTTATCAGTCTTCTCTAATACCATGTAGCTCTGTTATTCTCTCACTTGAGCAGAGAACTTAAAAATTAGCCTCTCATAATTTGAATCCTCTGTTGCTTTAAAAAGTGGGCAATACATGCTTTTTACCAAAGAGATCTAAAGCAAGTTCAGCTCAGTGGAAAAATGGCAAGTGTAGCGTTACTTTTTTTGTAATTTTCAGTAAAGGACTGGAATGCTCTTAAGCTCTTTCATGTTTGTGGTATCTTATGAATTAAACTCAAAATTGTTGGAGTGAGCACAGGTTTGATGATATTTCAAGTTTTTGTCTGATAGCATGAATGCAGGAATTAGCCTGAACATCATAGAAAGAAAGTAGTATGCCAAGTTAGGACCTGTAAAAGTAAATATCCATAAGCTCTTGCGGTGTCTGACTCTGAATATTTGATTTCTTCAACTTCATAAAATAAACTAAACTTAAGGAAAAATTTTCCTATAGCATAACTAAATTGAAACCATATACTGGATGCTTTTTTCAGTCACTGCTAAAACAATTTAATAAGCTGTGAATGCTATTAGGTTGTGGCACTAAGGGAGTCCTTCACTGGGCTACTTACGGAAGTTGAGTACCTTTCTGGTTACTTTACACTTAAAAATCCAAAATGCAGTGCAAGAAACCCCAGTAACCCCTTCAATGAGAAGGCAATGATTGAAAAATATGGGAAAGTAAATCAGAATTATGATGAAAGATTTGCAGGTGCTGTAACTATATGCTAGAAGTGCAAAGGTGTCTTTTAGTCTCCATTCAGATGTGTTTTGACTAGAAAAGCAAGACAGGAATTATTTTAAGGTAATAGAAATGGTAAGTAGTATGTGGCAAGCATAACTGGTATCTACCAGTTTGCATGGGGAAACGGAGATTAAAAGCTTTAAGCAGACTTTAAGACAAATAAATAAAACCTCTCAGTTTAAGAGATTCCTGAGGTCTAGAATGTGACTAACATATAATGCCTTCGTTTGAGGGGGTCAAGTAACATACTGGAAAACTTTAGACTGCACTGTTTGATGTCATTCAAGTGGAAAGTCTTAGAAGCTGTTTTAAAGTTTAAGTGAATTTTAATGGCCCAAATGAGAAAACACTTGGAAAAAATGTCACATGGTTAACTGTTTACCTCCTGAAGTACAAACCAGGCCCACTGGCAGGCTGCAAAGCTGCACAAAAAGCCAAAGAGATCCTTCTAGAGTTGTGAAATCTCTGAGGAAAGTTGTGTACAGATGATGCTGGGCATTACAAAGTGCTGGCAGCTMTTTTGCTATCAGTGTCTTGCTATTCTCAATAGAAGCCAGATGACAAAAATCCTGTCTTGAATAGGCTTAAAGTCCTTAAAGATATTAAGAGAATGGGGTATTGGTTTCATTAAAAAAAAATAAAATTAAAAGCTCCCACAAACTGAACAACCCAATATACTTGGTGGGAAGGGGAGGAGGGAAATKACTTGGGGCCAACTTCAGAAAGGAAATTGGAACCATCAGTAAGCCTTACAGGTTCTGAAGGGACTCTGTAGTGTGAGATTTTAGGATCCGTGGTGGAATCCAGGCTTTACACGTGTGCCATAATTGCCTCTGACAATGCTGTACAAAGCAAGGATTTCGAGGCTGGAAATCAATGAAAAGGCACAACAAATGATGAGGCCTCCCTCGCTGCAATTAGATACAGGAGATTCAGATCATTTAAGTTTCTGCTCATAAATTGCAGAGCAGTCGGTTAGGAAGCTATAAAAGGTGGGAGCCAGTTTAAAGTGTCGTATATAATGRGTGAGATTCCAGAGTGTGCTGCCCGGGAAAGACACTTTCAAGTGAACATAAAAATCCTCGAAGTGCTGATCCCAACATGCACAGCTGCAGCAAGGAAGGCAAACAGTGTTACTGCCAGAGGACTGCAGTGTAAATAAGGGAGCTGCTGTGCTCGTTATCTGCTGGTTAGAGCGCGAGCACGGGGTCTGCTCAGCGTATCTTTGACAGGAAATAGCCACTCTTAATGGGATATGAGGGAGATGAATCCAACTGGCACCATAAATCTTGGAGGTGTTAGTAAGCATAAGGCAATTAGGATCCTTTTCACTGCAGAAAGGAGACAGTTTTATTACTTCTTTTAAAGTGTATTTATTTCCTAAGTGATATAGGTGCCTATTTTGAAACCATTTCATTTAAATACAGGAATGAGTGAGGGAACGTAATCTGAACACGATAAGCAATCTGAGGTTTTGAGTAGGCTATTTTACACAAACATGATCCAAGCCAGCTGTATGATAGTTTGAAATAATTTAACCTAGGGTTTGGTGTGTTCACCCCTAGCGCAGAGTGCAAATTCAGGCTTCAGTTGCAAAAGATTTGCTTGGTAGATGATAATTAACAGCTCCAAACAGTRCATTCCCTCTTCCCTTGCTAATCTTGGCCTCCAGCATATCTCACTTGCTAAATCCAGTGATAATCTTTTGGATGCAAGTGGCATCTCCTGGATTGAGTGCTCCTGGGTGGTGCGTGGCTCTCCAGGCATCACAGAATGGTGGTAGAGGAGAGGGCAGGTGGGAAGGGGAAGGATGTGTGCACCAGCTTTTGAAAACACTGGCAGAGCTAACACTTGCATTTAGCTTAGAAGAACTTGGTTTCCAAACTTCAAACTCTCTCCCCTCCCCTCTCCTTGCCCAAGATCTAGTGAGATGGCCAAAGGCAAGATCAAAGCTCTAACTGACAGGGCAGATAAGGTACTCTAAAGGACCCAGCCAGGCACCTCCTGTGCCAACAGATGCCTCTTCCTGGGAGTGTGTTGGTGTGTGTTGGTGTTTTCTGGTTGGTGAATATTTGTGTTTTGTTTTTTTGGATTGGTGGTTTTTTTTTAAACTATGTGCATGCCCATTTGATGGACAGTTCTGTTAGAACCTGTTAGTGTAAGGTGGTACCCTTTCTTTGTTTTTATAACATGCTCATTGCCATGGTATCTGAGCACTTTTTTCTGGTAACTTAAGAGTGTCTGTTAATGCACACAACTATGTTTCTTTCCATTACTTTCCCCAAAAGGCTATTACCTATTTTCCTGTACCAGCTGGGGACTTCACTACAGATTAACTCCCATCCCCAGACCTACAYCCCAGCTGGAGGAAATGGTTTATTCAGATTTCTCTCTTTCAGAACTGTGCAAATTCCTCAATAAATGGGCTGTCACACTCATGTACAGTATACAGCAAAGTGTTTGTGGGTTTTTGTTCATATATTCGGACTACAAATGTATTGCTATCTGAAAATTGTTTAAGTTCTTCATGCCCTRCCTTGGAAAGTCTATTTTAGGACTGTTTTATATGGAGTCTGTGCTATGGTTCTTAGTTTTTCCCCACCCTCTGTATTACAGCTTTACATGCAACCCAGATGCTGAACTGTTATGGATATTTAGTCATATATCAGTGGAAGAGCGATTTAATGTGGTATACTGGGGATTTCATATTGCTGATTCCTGATCAGATTTTCCTAAGCCTAAGAATAAAAAGCCTTTTTCCTACTGTGCAAGAGCTTTAATTCCCCTGAAYGTGAAAAATGTTTCTTTTCTTATTCACTTTGCTAATAGTGATTTCAGTAATTCCACTCTGATCTTGATAGCACTTGTTCTTACTCTATTGCCTATGTATTTCTGATCCTTACTGCACCACCCTAAATGTTGATACCAACACTAATGAGGGGGACTTATCCCTTCGGGCATGCCTGTGGGTATTGGAGGTGTAAGTGTTGTCAATGAGGTAGCTTGTGAAAAAATTATGGCAGTTTGTCAGGAAAAAGTAGTTTCTTATATCCGTGGGATTGCAGTGCATAAATCAGCCACTTTCATCTGCTGGAGTTGTATGGAATGATCCCACTGACAGCTCATTGGGCTGGTCTCAAGTCCTGATTCCTCACACCATCTTGTAGCGTGGTCAGTGAGCAGAGCTCTGAGCTGTTCTCTACATGCTTCCTCGCATCTGATTAGGGCTCTCCCCCTGAGAAAACGAGGGTTATAAAACTTGGTTAAGCAAGGGTTTTGCAAACCAGAAATGGAGAAAACTAAGTAATAGAAGAATGACACCAAATTCCCCTATAACTTCAGGGAACCTCTGAGTGGAAAAATTCCAGAAGCTGGGGGTATCTGGCTTATGGTATTTTTTTTTAAGAAGAAATGAAAAGTTGTGCTTAGGAAATGGAAGATTCAGACTACAGTAATACAGACTTTGGGAAATGATCAAATGGAAACTTGTCTGCAACAAATTGCTTTAATGATCAGCATAAATGTGTTTTAATTTGGATTAATTACAGCCTGGGAAGACTTTGCTCCTAAATAAACTTCAGGAAAATGTCATCCATAATGAATATACTAAATAAATTTCGATATAAATAAATGGGTCATGGCTCTCCTACCCACTGAAGACTTGCTGTGTTTATAAAATGTACACAAAGCCCTGCATATATACTGTACCTTAAGGTATTTACGTAATGACAAAAGATCACTTTTTCATTTTCCAACCATCACCAAGGGATTGCAAAGCAATCAAACTTTAACAGCCAATTAATCTCTCTAGATGATGTTTGTGTAGCACTTAACCAGTTTCAGTAAATTAGATCCCTGTGGGCTGGGCTGTTACATTGATAGAAATGTTACTGCTAGCTGGAGGCATTCATTTACTAGTTTGTAAGAACAGCAGTATTGAGAAAGCCTGAGCATATGGAAACAAACTCTCTGCACCTTTTCAAAAGAAATGCTGTTTGTAAAGAATAGGAGGTTCTGGGACTCKCCCAGCATGGAGCCTCGCTAAACTAAAGCAGTTTGTCAGTTCTGTTGGATTGGAGATACTGCTGTTAAATTCCCTGTAAGAAACAGAAGAAATCCATTGGGAGGCAGCTGTGGCTAAAGAAAGATAATTCATTGCAACACCATCCACTCAAGCAAACAGTTAAAGGAGCAGGTTTACTTAAAGTATTTCTACTGTGCATGTAAGCAAAATACATGAAAATAGTTTTTAAAAAAAATCTCCAGGAGTGTGAAGWTTTCAGTATAAAACTCAGTGTAAAGTTTTCTGATAAAATTCTATCAGAAAAAATATCATCTTGAAATGAAACAGGAAAGGTTTYTCCATGTGTTGGTTTAAGGTGTCTGCAGCAGCTTTCAGGCTCCCTGTGTGCCTGTTGAAGTCCACAAAGCTGCAGATCTCCAAGTGGAGAGCTGCATGACTGCTCCGGGTACCCATGGCAGTACAGCTGCAATTATGAGGTTCTGGGTTCTCTCTGTGTTCCTCCAGGATCCTAATTGCTCCATGGTTGCTCTACTAGGTTAATGTAAGGATTCCCTTGTCCATTATGACTCTGGAGAAGGGTTCTGGRGRCGAATGGCTAAGTTCAGCTCTGTCTGCTCCTTGCTGTGGTGAAATCCAGCTGGAAGCAAGGCAGATGAGCTGTTCTTGCTTGCAGCTGCAYTGGTGTTGCATTCAGGATGCAAACGGAGAGAAAGGACATGATGGGAAGCATTTAATTAGCAGTTTCTGATCCAAGAAAAGGTCAGGAGGGCTTGAGGGAGAAATTAATTCCTGGCAGAATGAAGGCATTTAGTAAAAGTCAGGGTTGAGGTTGTTGCCCTTGAAGCAGGTGTGTGGAGTCAGTGGCACATGGCTGGCATCACACCCTGAACCTGGCACAGGGGATGTGCAAATYCTGTGTGGTTGGCTTTTTCTGGTAAGGGTCAGGAAGCCTGTGGTAATGTGGAACTTGCTGTTACCTGGGAGATGCCAGCCCAGGAGTGTCATGGCCTGATCTGTTGGTAGGCCAGTTGGAGAAGCAGTGGGTTTATTATATGTACATTTTAATGGCTGGTGAATGTGCTCAGTGTAACTGGATGCTTGCCTTTGAAAGCACAGGCTGTCCAAACACCTACCCAAGGCTGCAGTGGTACTTTGGTTCCCAAAATTCATTTGCTACAAGGTGTGTGTGGGTTTTTGAAGACCATAAAAACTGTTCACCATTCTGTGGGTGTTTGCTGAGGAAAATCAGGGCTATGAGCACCTGCTGAGGAAGGCGGGTGGTAGCAAATAGGAGCCGACCTTTTGGACATGACCTTCTGCTTTATTCCTTCTGATCATGAGCCATTGCATGACAAYGTACGTGATGTGGCCTGACCATATGGTGTTTAGCAGGAAAATGTTTAATTAGATTGTTAGGCAGCACATACAGTTCGAGGCCAAAGAGATGATGAAGGAGGTCTGATCCTGTATCAACAATGTTGCTATTGCTGAATTTGCTGATAATGGCCTGGAAATCGAGGAATGGTTGTGGTACCTCCAGAGGTCATCTGGCTCAACCCCTTTTTGCTCTCTTAGTCGTAATGGACCCTTACTTCTACTGACCTCTTGTAGATGTTTTTGTTCCAGTGTCTTTGAAACACTGCTCAGGACACCTAATGAATACAGAGGGATGATCAATTTATCTACAATTCTACTCTTTTACCTGAGTAATTGGAATAATACTGGGAAAATGCCATGCCTTGGTTTGCTTATACAACACAGCAGCTTTCATAGAAGGAATGAGATGGTTATTAACCAGGTAAGTAGAAAGCAGCACGGGATGTGTGGATACAGTAAGGGCCAATATATAGGCTCTGTCTCCCAGTATTTTACCACAACTTATGCTGCAAATATGTATTTTTAGAAATTTTAGTTGAAAGCGAAATAGGAATTTCATTCTATACTGTAACAATTGTGGCATTTGCAAGAGCGGACAGGAAGGTGTTTGAGTGTGGATATTGTGGTCAAAACATAGTTTAGAACATAAACTCTGTAGTATAAATGTGCTATTCATTACAATTTTTCAAAAAGTTGTGGTCTGAATGGCTGGTAATGAAATGCTTTCTTAATGCAATGATTTTGCTTACTGTTTAGATGCACAATGCACAAGTTTGGATAGAGGCTCTTTTTTTGAGAACAGAGAAATGACTTTGTGTATTGAGTAAAATTACAACTTCCTAAAATGACATGCTGAGAAAATAAAYGTATCTGAGTGATACTTGGCTCTAGGGGTGAAATGGAAGAACAAAACTACAGGACTCTCTCCAGCCAAGTGAAGTTCTGACAAGGTCATATAACAAAAGCATAATAATATCGCTCTGGGTTTCTAGCTATCATTTCAGTATGTGCTCTGACCAGTGAAAGCATTGCTAATTTTGTTTTGCACAGCTGTCCTCCGTGTCATGAGTTTGTATTTTTGTATTGTTGGATCTTGCACTCTTCCAGATATGCCTGTTTTTGGTTTCTTCCACAGTAATGAGTAGTTTTGAGACTGTTAAAATAATCCTCTCAGTGTTTCCGCTAGAAGCAGTCAACAGAATATTTCTCTGCAATTTAATGGCTGCATATAACTCTGAAACATTATACCATGTATCTGCTAAATATCTTCACTCTGCAATGCAGGCAGACAAATGCATTTGATTTTTTTACACCATAGGTTATAATCAAGCACTGTCAAAACAGGAGTGAGTGGTGTAAAGATTCAGGAGGTGATGCTTCCTCCTGTTCAGACAGTAGACCTTGGCAGAGCATGTTAATGGGGTGTGAAGTTGCAGAGGAAAACCCTGTGACACTTCACTGACTCTTTGGGAGGTTGGTAACTTGGGAGACTGCCAGCCAGGAGAGAACAAGCTGACACACTGCTTCTGTCACTTATGTGCCTCTTCCCATTATTTCCCCCGCATCTTCATCCCTGCAAATCCCCTCCAACCCCAAACTCAAATTTATTAGATGTAATGACTTGTGGGGACCTTTAAAAGCCTGTTTTTATCCAAGGCAAGGCAGTTGGTGTTTCCTGGAAGAGGTCAGACATAAAATCTGAGTATATGGTGCAGGATGCCTTAGAGACAACCAAACTTATGCCGAAGCTTGATCTGCAGGACCAGTCCTGGAGCAGTGGGCTGGTGGCTTCAAGCAACCTTTAGGCTATCCTTCTATCAAAGCACTGCTCTGTGCCTGAATTAACAAATAAATTTTGTACCAATATTTGGAGCTTTTACTTCCCATTTTCTCCAGGCTGGTGTGTTGCAATACTCTGAACCTTAGAGCTGATTCTCTCATGAACTAGATCTCAGATAACAATTGCCATGCTCTCACACCCATCACTTTTTCTCTGTAAAAGTGCAGAGCATTCAATATCAGTTTAGTTGTGGTGGTGTGTGTGCTTCTGTCACGGTCAGTGCTCTCACACGAGTGGACACCAACCTTGGTTGGTCTCTATAACAAATTTCTGATACAGAGGCCGGAGGAAAGGCTGTGTTCACCACACCCAAAGACAGTCACACAGAAAAGTGCTGGATTACAGTGTGGGGTTTGGTGTTGCACTAGAGCTGTGGAAGAGAGAGCAGAGCTGCTTGTATCAGGAGCTTGAGGGCTTGGGAGGCCAAGTTTCCTATTTGGTGAAAAATGTTGAACAGTTTCTGGCAAATATTCTTTGTTTTAAATTTCAAGAAATGACGAGGGTCTTTGCATCAGCTTACTTTTATGAAAAGCCTTTCAGAATGGGGTAGGCCATGTTATGGGGTGATATTAATTGTGTTACCTCTGGATTGTATTTGTAAGCCTGGTGTTGATGAAACCTATTTGGAAGGCATGACAATACGTGTCCATCTTGATTTGAATCAATTGCCTAAGGCAGTTAGGAAAGAGTTAAATTCATTTAAAAAGAGTTTTTTAAGAAGGCATAGATTTTTCTCATTCTCTTCAGATCTACAGAAGGGGGACTGGGAAAATTACCCAACAACCCTATGTTTTCTGGAATAAAAATTCTGCACTAGGAAGAAACACACTCAATCTCTTATGTATGTGTGAACAAGCAGCAGTATTCCATGCCCCCGGGACTGGCTCCCATCCAGAGGCTTGCTTGCATTGCAAGGGGGAGCAGGTGGCATCTTTGCACAGTCTCCAATTTCAGATTGCAGGTTATCTTCAGGGCAACTTTAGCTTCTAGCCAGTGCTCTGTGGGAGCCTCTTGGCACACACCATCTGGTAGGAACACTGAATCAGCCTGGTTTGGTCCTGTCCTCTGGCTGAGGTGGGGTGGTGGTGAAAATACTGTACGATTTGTTTCTCTGCTGCCATGTGCCACTTCAAATGACCTTTTGGCTGGGCACTCTGAGGGATTTGCCCGTAGCAATCTGGATCTAAATTGGGTGTTGTGCTTTGAAGGAGTGTTCTAGCACTGAGAAGCGTTTTAAACTCCAAAACTCTGTTGTGATACTTTATCCCCACCTAAGTCACCCTTTTTCCCAAGTCTGAAAGAGCATCATAATTCCAGTCTCTTTCAGTGCTGATGACATTTTCTATCTATAATCGCCTTTTTCTTCTAGAATTTTCTTGTCCCCAGTGCTCTTTTGGGATCAGAAGCAAAGCTGAATACAGTTTAAAAAAAGTGAAACAAAACTTGAATGCCACCACCCAAGTCGGTAGTGACAGACACACGAAGGTGTGTTAGATTTCATTCTCTGCTCCTTGGAGGGTTGCTCCTGTTGACTCATTTTTCTCTTTGTTGATGAACACTGAGCTGACACTTCCACGGGCGGGTTCACAGGCTTCTTTTCTGAGTGGCAATAGCTGATCTAATAACTGTGTATCACAGTTGGATTGACTTCGCCATCATGCCTGCAGAGCATGACTTTGAAGTCACTGATGTTGAATTCCATCAGATAAGGCCTGGTCTCAGCAAGAACCTTTGAGGACTGGCCAAGGAAACTTAGAAGTCACAAGTCAGGGAATAGAGTTATTTAGTATTTTGAGTTGTTGGCTTTTGCTGTATTGCTTTCATCTCTTCGCACCTTTGGGTTATTAAAGGCTTGTACAGAAGGAGTGGGGGGCAGACTAGATTGAACAGTGTTAGCTGTTCGCTCCTTGGGGCTTATAGTTACGACTGTATTGGTGAAAAATGATAAATTTAACTCCTAAGCCCAGAGGAGGTCTGAGGATGTAGTAGCTTAGGCAGTGTTCCACCCTAGTGTGATATAGGGGTTAGGGGAGAGCAAATGGTCATCCAGCTTGGAAAGAAGATGGACCAAATGCAAGTATCTTGGCACTGACCCTCTTAGAAAAGCCTGACATGCTCTACATAAGTGAGGAAAATTTAAATAATTGCGTAAGCCTAATGACCTCATTAGGTCTCACTGAAAATGTGAGACAAAACAGCAAGAAGCTAAAAATTGCTATTACTGCTAATATATTTTTAAAAGTTCTTGATTTTGTTGTGCTTTCTCATTGTGCACGCTACCTAGCCAACCCAGTGCCACAGGCTAAGATATTCATTAGTATTCCTATTTAYCTTCAGTAAGAATTAGTTACATTTGAAAAAGCATGTGCACAGGATACATATAAACTGAGTCCTGGTGCTGGCAATTCTGTTGTTCATGCTTGTTAACTTTACTGTAGCCTCAAGGCTCTCATGCTGACTCTGTTAAGCATAAAGTGCTGTAACTCACAGAGTACTGTTTATGTGTTAGGCCTTTAAACTTATCTTTACAAATATTTCCACTAGTTTTACTGTGTTCTCTACCTTGCAGCAGTTCTAAGTATTCAAACTATACAACCAACACTCCCTCACTTGTTTCCTCGTTTTCCAGTCTTCCTCTCTTTCTTAAATTTTAATAAAGCAATGGGAAACAGATCAAAAAGAAAGATCTTACACAAGGACAGTGAGGTTGGTAATGCCCATGTAAAGTGTTGCAGCAGTTCTGTCTAGGATGGGGGAGGGAGACAAGTATTAGAAATAGGATAAAATCTGTTATGGTGGGAGTGTACCACAGGTCTAGGAGGAGAAACAAAGATTTGCATCAGCTTCATTTCAGCAATGCTTGTCTTAGGAAAAAATCCAAACTCAACCTGTGTTAAATGTAGTTAGACAATTCGTGTTGATTCTAAAATGGAAGTGCATAAGTAAGAGAAGTTTGAGTAGTGCTTATTGGGGTCAGCTACAAGGTGGAGAGTTCCAGCACACTTCACATGCTTTCCATGCCAATTTATGGGAACTGTGGATCCCATAGCTCAGTAAATGTGAAAGTATCTTTCTGTAGTTATGGTGGCTCAACTGCTGTAGGATACCTCCAACAGTTACTGCTGAAGACACTGCTGCTGTTTGCTCTGCATCACCCAAGGCAATGCTGGGATCTGCAGCTGGGGAGAAGGGCAAGGAAGGAGTGTGGATGGGCAAGAAGTGAAAGATGTGGTGGGCTGGGCTATTAGGACTGGAGGAAGAGGAATATGGTGTTCAGGCCCTGATGGGGGATGGCAGGATATGCCATCAGTGAAAGGAAGAGGCTGGAGCTTAAGTTTGAGGATGAGGTCTGGGCAGACAGACCCAGAGTTGAATAGAAACAGCAGAGTAACAGAAGAGGCTTCTGCTTCTCAGCTCTATTTATGGCCTTTAATCTAAGACCAGTTCTGTTTCCAAATCTGTCATACTTATCTCTAAACAACAACAGAAGAAAAAAACTAGTGCGTATCATCTGCTTTATTTTCAACTATTTGTATATTCATCAGAAAGTTTTAGGCGGTCTTTTATGGCCTATTACTTTAAATTGCACCTAAAATTTCAGCACCCTGTGTTATACTGCACCCTCTAGAAGCTGATGTCCATATGTCTCAGTGAGCAGATTTTATATTACCCTGTGGGTACCAGTTTTGGTACTAGTACATGTGACAGGACACTCGGTAACAGTGAGTGAGGTAGAAACCTTTGCCTGACTCTTTGATTTTGACTTGGTTAACAGTTGTGATTTGAAGAATTAATAAAAAAAATTGCCACCAACCCTACTCCTCCCTTCCCCTGCTTTAAAAGAAATAATGCTTGGTAAGCCACCTTTGGAGGGACACACAGTGACTGGGACTCATGTCATCAGGTGATTTTTTTTTTTTTTTTGAAAGCCCTGATTCCTGGTTCCCAACCCGACAGGATACTGAGTAAGTGAAATGCCTCACAAAAATGAAAATGTCTGTCAGAAATATTGTAGCTTCCCCCCCGTAGGAGGATGTTTTAAACGTAAAACTTCTCCTTTAAACATTCTGTGTGAAAGCTGCTTAAAAAAGAAAATGTTGAGGTAATATTGCTGCCTATTTTGAACATTTTTTTAACCTTTCAGTTCTTGGTATGCAGTTATCTGTGTGTGAGATCTGCACTGCCTCAGAGAACGATGGTGGAAGGCTGAATGTATGTCCATTTCTATACATCTCAGGATTTAGTCACAGGCAGCATAGACAGTTATGTAAAATATATCCTTAGGAAAAGTACTATGGTGTAACTCATCTCATGATGAAATTCTTTAAATAAAAATTTAAAGTGTTTAGTTGAATCTTTTTGGCGATAGTGAGCTCTGCACCTCTTTCCATGAACTCCAGAATCCTTTAATCTTTCGCATTTGCTGCATTTGCACCTACTTCAAAGCATTGCTGCAGGCGTTGGAAAGGATCCTGGCACTCGGTGGGAATAGGGYGGGGATGTGAAATTCTGTCATCACTTGGAAACTGCAGCCATTTCTGAAGTGCCACTGTGATCTATCTTTACAAAAGGGCAGGAGCATTATGCAACTAATTTGGGAATATAAGGAAATGTGTCTGCATTGGCTGTAGTTTCAGAATGTTTTTTAAAAAAACTCTTTACACTGAGCAGGACTTGCCAATTCAAGGAGAGCTGAATATAGTATGGTAATGATTGCTGGGCATCTATGTGGGTAAATGCTCRTTTACCTTGGGGTTTTGAAACCAGCTGTAAGATGATGAGCCCTGGATGCAATCCAGCTGCTGATATGTGGGTCTGGTGGCACTGGAATGTAACAGAGGGTCTTGGAGATGAGAGAGTGAAAGCATTAATTTGAAGAGACAGGGCTGTGTTACTTTTAATAAAGAAGGTAGTCTGAATTTTAGCTGTTATCACTTGTCTGTCAACTGATATTTTAAGAAAGAAAATCTACTTTAGGATGTCTTTTAGGTGAGCTGAGTTAGTGTGGTGGAAGCTGAGGGTGGTGATGCTTTACAAGAACCAGTCTTATGCTTCTGACACCAGTACCCCAAACAGTACCCCAAACCTCCTGCTGACAGCTGTGGGAATGATCAAACTTGTTATGAAAATATTTGTCCTGTTTCAAGACTGATATATCTGTATGAATACCCCAGAAAAGCATGTAATTCACAGATATCTTGGTTTCATATTGCCCCATATTTGGAAAAAAGTTCAGTCATAAGTCTCAATCATTAATGGCATCTGCTCACACGGAGTTGTGCTTTAGCATATACAACTGCTGCTTTGACTTGCAAAACTGCAAGATAGTGCTTTTCATTCAAAGAATTTAATTGTGTAAGAAGCTGTAAGGTTTTTATGGTACTTGGATTGTGTTTTACTTTAAAGGCCATATTAAGAGCATTCTACAATTAAGTTTCAAAAAAATTAGACACTATAATGTGTTTTAAGCTGCTGCTATGGTAAAGAATTACAATTCTTGGGTTATAAAAAGTGACTAAACTGCTCCTAAAAGTGAAATCCAAGTGCAGTATAGTTTTTTGTTGTGCAGTGCACTTAAGTGATGAATTCACGTGGTGCTAGGAACAGAAGGCAATTTCCAAGGTGCTTCCAAGGCTGGAGAAATATATTTATTTTTTTATACTCAATGAGTTTTCAAACAATCTGTACCACCAGCCTCTCAGTAAAGCTGAATGCATTGGAAGAGTGTATTTGGAGGATAAAATGCATTTTAAAATGATGTTTGGACCTGTAAGTTTTACTGTGTTACTGCAATAGTTCTGTTAGCTCTTAACATGGTGCTACATGTCCATGCTCCCAATTAAAAAACACCCTCGTGTCAGAGGAAGAGCAGGAAATCTCCAAGTTAGAGCTGGGAGAAAAATGGGTCATGGTGTCCAGAAGTTGTGTTTTTGAATTAGAATGGCACATTCAACGACTGCAAAAATAACCTATCTATCTCTAAATTTTCCCTGGAAATTTACCTCCAGTCTTTAATTGCTGTTGGAAAGGGAAGAGCTAGGCTGCACTTTGATCTGTAGTTAATAAACTTGATCTTGGTTTACACTTCCTTCTGTTACGGAAGATCAAAGGACAGTTGAAGCTGAGACCTTGGATTTTGCATGTGTAATGTGATGTTGTTTTGTGTTTGGTGTTGGAGGCAGTGCTGTTCCCTCAAGGCGATCAGCTCGGAATAGGTGGCTGCTGTTGAGCCTTTGTGATAACCACTCTGTGTTCCTGTGATGGATGCCCAAGCAGAATATAGTGTGTTCATACCCTAGGACTTCTTAGCCCAGTTGGTTGGCAAAGATCAAACAACCAACAGCAAAAAAACCAGCAGAAAACCAACTTAGGTATTGCCCAATGTTTTATTTTTATAAAACCTCTCTACAGAGATTGTAAAATCAATAGACAATCTATAGTAATTGCAGTCAAAAAATGGTACATCCTTTAGCTAACAAAAAATAAATCATGACACAACATGGCTGATGCTGACATGAATTGATTTACATATATTACTAGACATGCCATCGTTCATGAGGAACACGTGTGCCTTCTAATTAATCTTGAATGTTGCACAGACTTACTTGCCCAGGCAAGACCAGATTGAGAATTATTGTACATCTGTACAGAAAGAGATCAGAATACCATATCCATTCCAGTTTTCCAGCCTTCTGCATAGATGCRTTTTACAAGAATTGTAATTGCAATATTACTGTGGACTTTTTAATTGCATGATTAAAATAGGATTTTAATCAGCAAACTTTATTCCACAGACATTCTGCTATATAACCATATGCAAGATAACMACATTTTTGTTGCATAGCTGTATGAATCGTGGAATTAGTAAATGGAGGATTCTATAGGCAACAACAAGGATATGGGGGAATCAATACAGGGAAAAATTTAATTGGGTTCCTTGATGGTATATATGCCATCCTCTTGTTTTTAACTCTACTTTACTTAATATRTGCACATCATCTTCAATTATTTTGGATCTGCACATCCATAATTAGGATTTTTCCTAAAATTATATTTGCTTTATAATGTTTCTTGGATATATCACTTTGTCTGGTATGATGTGATAAAAATGAGTTGGTTGGGGATGGCTGGTATATTACATTACTAGAGGAAAAGATTGGGAATACAATTTTACCGCCTGTTCATATCTGGTTTTTCCTTTTCTTTTTTAATTTCCCAGATTGCTGTGCTTTCATAAGAATTGCTTGCTTTCTTTCCTGAAAGCTGCAAAACCTGATCTTATTGGACTGGAAGCAGAGCACTGGAAGAGTCTAGGAAACATCAGTGTTGTGGGATTTGCTGGTTACACACTGCCAACAAAACATGGCTTGTGGCGGGCTCAGCAATCCAAAAGTAGGCAAAGGTTTCGCTGTGGGACCGCCTGGGAATCCTGGGCACTGCAGGCACAAACCAAGAGGCAGAGATCAAACCCTTGGCAAATCTTCCACCACAGATGCTGAACGAGCAGAAAGGCTTCGTTTGGTGCTATTTCTGCGGCTGAGCTGGCAGAGGGGAATGACCCCCAAGGCCAGCCCTTCCTGCAGCAGCAGCAGCTTTCTGTTGGTCTGTGCCGAACACACCCAGGAAGCAGCACTTAGGGTGGCCTCTTGTGGGGCTAATGACACCGTGTATTATCAGTCCATGAAAGTAAAAATGTTTTGAGGAAAGTAAAAATTTCCTTTTTTCTTTCTCTCATGAGGCAATGTAGGAACAGCTGTTACAAGGAGGCAGAGGAATGTGGACCTCCTGGCTGAGAATAAAAGACTAGAACTTTGGGTTTTGCCAGTTCCAGCCTAATGAATAGTTTTGAAGCAAAATTGTTCTGGGGAAGGGCTGATAATATAAAAATATATCTGGTAGGTTGGATTGTTTTTGCTCCAAACTTGTATTAGGAAAAAAAGGAAAAAGAAATTTAGCACTGCAAGGCTGCTTGGAGTCAGATTTTCTGTCTCTTGACTGTCTTAGCAATTTGAACAAATACTCTCTTTTGAATGTCTGGCATTCCTAATTATTGCTGTAGCTAATTTGTCTTGTCTTTTTCATATTATTACTTTGTCTGATGAAGTGTATTCTTGTATTTGAAAATAGTGACATGTAGTTTTTTATCAYTCATTTTTTAAACGACATTTTTTGCAGATTTACCTGCTGATAAGTGACAAGAAAAATAACTTTTCTCAGCTATTTTCCTGTAGTTGAGTGGTATCTCTTCTCTCCTGATACTGTATGAGCTCAGGAGATCTTTATTCTTGTCTCAGAAGGTCTGGAAGGCAAAGATTAAATTTCACTAAGGTCTAATCAGATTTTCATAAAATTGAGCCAGAAAATGAGGTTGCTTCTGTCTCCATTTTTGACCAGTTTGCTCCTTATTTTTTTAAATTGCATCTCTGACTTTCCTGCCCTGGTGATCACACACTGGGGTCACAGCATGGTCTCCTCAAGAGAGGGGAAAGCTGCAGAGTGGGCGGCTGAGGAGCTCAGTGCCATGGCAGAGCTCTTGCTCCTGTTCTACTGAAATTTTTGTGGCACATTTCCATGTCTGAATTGGAAGAGCAGAGCATAGGGGTTGTTGGCTGCTGTTGCTGATTTTCCTGGTACAACTGTGGTGCTGCCCTGTAAACATCTCTGAAGAAAAGCAGTGTCCCAGCAGAAAGGGAGAGTGGGCAGGCCTGTGTAACATCCATACTCTGACCAGAGGCAGGCTCCCTGCTGTGGGAATTTCTGGGTCCCTGTAACACTCAACGCAGCTTCTCTGGGGTCAGCACTTGCAGTAGTACAAGGTCCGTGCTTTGGGAGAGCTCAGTGTGAGTCCAAAGTGCAAGACTTCCACAGCACCAGTCAGAACCTGCTGCTCTCCAGCTGGCGTTACCTGACTGTGCAGAGAACTAATTTGTTGATTGCCCGCTAGAAATGCTTTACATTTTTCAGTTTTCTTCAGTCCTACTCTTTGCAACTGAGATAACAGATAAAAAGTGTGAGGTGCCTGCTTCGCTTGTATCCATGGCACAACTCCTACCTCCTTCGACASAGCTAACTTAGTTCTCTCTCCTTGTCTTTCTACTTTTCCACTTGTTTTTCCTGGCTTTCTTCCCCCCCTCTTTCTGCTGAAGGATTTCTTTTAATTCAGGCAGAAAAGGGGTGGTGGTGGTGTGTATTTTCTCAAGGTACTTAGKAACTGTGACAGTGATGAATAAAATGGTTGGGGGAGCCAAATATATAATAAATAATTTCTATTGTAGTTAATTACCCCTTTGACCAGCTGTTTAGCTGGATGGGATTTTGGGTGGATGGATAAAAGGGATATGCAACAGGAGCAAAGGGCAGAGGTGGGAGAAGTTAAAGATAAACTAATGTTTTTTGTTTCAAAGACTCTTCTTGCCCTGTTAATTTATGGAAAAGCAAAYCAATAGAGCAACATTGTCACTAAGTCTATAAACATGATGCAAGAGACATAATCATAAGGAAGGAGAATGAAAAGATGTATCTTGTAATGCTTGTGCCAAAAGTCCACCTGTATTTGATGTGCTGGTGCTCAGTACTGAATTATTTGTACCTTTGATGTATGAGGGCCAAATTTGTTTACAGATTGTACCCATTTAAACCAAGAACTATTGGCTTTTCTGGGGTGAATCCTCACATCTGTGCACTCAGGTGACAAGTGTGTCACCCAGCAGGCTGCTTGTGATGGTTGTCCTGCCCAGGAGAGCTGTGTGATGTCCTGCAGCAGGCAGGCAGCACTGCAGGGCAAGGCAGCACAGCTGCTGGGATCTGGTGTCCTGTGTGCTCTGAGCATCCCTCCTGCTTCCCACTGAGTGCATCCCTGGGAGCAGCTTGTGCAGATAACGTGCGTCTTCATGTTTGTTTCTATCCTCATTCCTCAAACACTGTAGAATTAAAATTATGAACAAACCAGCCTGGCAAATGTGGCAGATTCTCACTTTATTCATGAAGGCAGATCTAATGTTCCCTGACAAATTGTTCCAGAGAAACTGTCTTGTGAAATACAGAATCTGCCAGTTCCTTCATACCAAACCATATTCCTATTAGGACACAGTGTTAATGGTTCACTAGAAAGTACAAAGCTTGGTGCAGAGCGAATCTGAAATCATTTAGCATACTTGATTGTTAACTGAGCTAACTATCCTGTGAGTGCATCGGCTGCCATCTGTCCATTTACTTGACAGCCTTGGAGGGGGGATAATCTTGGGAGCTGGCACTGGTCCAGTTTGCTGCAGGTCTGCTTTCTAGTGTTTCTGTAGCAGATGTTGTGCCACATGCCCAAAGCTGCTGCCTGTAAACTGCTGTGTGCTCGAATTTTTAATTTTGGGGGGTGTCTGACTGTCTTTGACACAAGATTTGCATTTATCTTAGAGGCTCCTTATGGGGTGCCTTTGTTATAATGGTAATCTGATGAAAGAGCCAGAGCCAAAACCTCTAGGCCTCTGTCACAGGATTTCTGATGGGTTCAGTGGACACTGGATTAGACCCTCACTTGCCAGTTGCTACTATTTTTTTCCCCTACCTTTTTAATGGTGTGTATTTGAAAGTATGGCACTTATAAAATGCTTAGTATGGAATTAGGGAGCCCTCAAGTTTGCACACTCTGCTTTTAAGGAATTCAGTAGTCCTTGCTTATCTGAGATGCTCAAAACCTGTTTTTATATGTATATATAGATACCTCACCTGTTATATACAGAGAAACTAGAAATTACACCAAACCTTTCCTCGTCTGTTACCTTCCATAGATAATGTTATTCCACTGAAAGCCAGTTGATCCTAAATTAATGTAAATCAACCAAGGTAAGGTGAAGCTTTAGGAACTGCTGCGTTTTTCAATTCCATGATTAAAATGCCTTGCTCCTCCTGTGCAGCTTGGTGGTTGTCAGCAGAGTAGCAGGAGGGAATTATCATCTTCCTGCAGCAACCCCTGCTCCTGCTGATAGGGAAGATTTCTTCTTCTCTCCTTCCTTGCTCTTCATTAAGAAAAAGCAAAAGGGGAAAAAAAAAGTCGATTAGGCAATGCAACATGATGTATCTCTGTACATTTTCTAYGTGTCACCCATTTCAAGAGGTTTGCTATATGAAACTGATAACTGCTGGGTTATCCACAGCATCTTTCTTCCATCCTGGTTTATATTTCCACTTGATCACTTTATGTTGGACTGCCTGGATGAGTTCTTGGAGGATGAAAAATAGTTTGACCGCGTCTATTCAGCCCTAAAGTAACTGCCCATAGATTTGCTTCTGACTGTGTGTGTAAATAAAATATAGTACAAGAGGTGACCTATTTTGTGTTAGGCATGGGAAATTTTCCAATCTCTGTAATTAATTTATCAGCTTTCAGAGGAAAACTTGTAGGTTGTTTTTTTCAGCATGTGGCTTAATTTGCCTTTGTACAGTGTCCGTGCTTCTTTGATCTTAAAATATTTGGTTCAGAGTCTCTGCTTTGGAAAATACTAAAGGTGTACAAAATAAAAATGTGATTACAAGACTCAATCTTCTTAATTAGTCTCTATTGTTCAGTCTGTTAAATGCCATTTGCCTGTCAGGGAAATTCATCCCATGTGCAGGGAACGCTGCTGGAGCGCTGCAGAAGTGATGGGTTTTGAATATCTTGCGTTTTGGGAAAGGCCTTCATAATATCTCTAACTAGAATACTGACTAGGTAGTTAATCATAATCTAGGATCTCAGGCTGAGAAATGCTCCTAGTTCATGCTGTGTGTGCAGACATCTGTTACTCAGCAACAAATGTCACTCTCTTTCCAGATGAGTTATTAGCAAATGTTAAAAAGACAGGTATACAGTAAAAGTTTAATGCCTATGAAATGACCTGTGAGGCTGCAAATGCCTTAGCATATGGAATATAATTCTGAGTAATAAAGAGATGAGCGTTCCAGAGTATTTATGATGATTAAAAGAAAAAAGAAAAATACTGCTGCCATGTAAAAATGAATCAAAGAATTCAATTTACTGTTCCAACAATGCATGCTTTACAAATGTACATGCTATGGTTTATGGAGGCATTTAGCTGAACAAGGCAACAAATGTTTTCTGGGAAGCAATATGAGGCAATGTATTTGTCTGCAGCTGAAAACGTGTAGTTGCTTTCCTAAGGATTGGAAGTAATCTTGTTAAAGCAGAACAAGAAACTTTTACAATATCAAGATGCCAGTAAAGAGTGGACAGAAAAACTCCATTTAAGTCAGGTGAAGAAATGGCATTTATTGATTTTATATGATAAAAGACTTCACTTTTCTGTAACTACCAGCATAAGAATAGAGTTAGAACAAGCTATAGCTATCACAAGCTTTTTTTTTCCTATACAATGCATAGTTTAAGTTATATAAAAACAGGCAACTGCAGTATTTCTTTAAAATATAGACATCAAATTCTATAGTATTTGCATCAGGACAGCTTCTCCTGTTCTTACCTGTTTAATCCTGAGACAGATGTTGGCAGTTCGGGTGTGCAAACGCTTGTGCCAGTGCTCCAGGACGCAGCACCTCTTTGTGCTGGGTGTGCATTGGTACAGATAATGAATGAGAGCTGATTAATCATGGTGCGAATAGTTTGGAAGATAGGCAATAAAAACAAAGAACTTAAAAGTTTTTATAAATGAAGCTATGTAGGAGCCTTACTTTTGTCTTCTATCCATCCTCCTAATCCTAAAGCCAGGCACTCTCCCTCTCCTCGTCTTTTCTCCATTGCTTAGCAACACTCATGGGTGAACTTCCTTAAAGCAGAGCTTTGTTCCCAGATGTGATTTCAGTAATATTTGCAGGCTTAACAGTTCTGAGAGGTGAAAATCAACCCCCTTCCCTCCCACCACCATTAGCCTATCTCACTAAATTGTGTTTCTTGTTCTCTCCTGCACCCCAGGCATGTTTCAGTTTTTGTCTCTACTGTTTTGACCTAACCAAGAGTGTTGTGGAAAGAGGGGGGAGGTTCAAATAAAGCTTTAATTATGGAGGACACACATATAATGTGCACAACAAAGCTACGTGTTGGGAATGGAATTGGAGTGTAAATGCAGGAAGGGTCAAGAAAAGAACTGTTATTTCTCGCAACTCAATTTGATTTTTTTTGAAGTTGAGATTGAATAAATGGCATTTTTCATGCCAACATTCACGTGCTGAATTGGTATGACCAACTGCATATTACAATAAAGCCTTGAACAATTGTTTTAAGTAGGGAGAAGCTACAGTAGCTAATTGCTTCCTACACAGTATTTCTAATTTTGGCAATACAGTGACATATCAGCACTTCCTAGAAATGTTCAGTTTGCCAGGCTAATCTGCATCTGTATTTAGTCCTGTTTCTGGAGGATGATCTGTTTTATCCATTCTGTTTCGTCTTCCCTTCCCTGGCTGCTCTTGTGTAGTTCACTCTACTTTCAGTTCTGGGTGGGTTTTGTGTGTGTTTTCCTCYGCCAGCCAGAAGATGTTAATGTACGTCTCTTTGATCTCAGAGACAAGCTAGATCACTCACCAAGGAGACTGGTGTTGAAATGCAAACGTTTCTATTGAAGTCTCTCTCAATTTATGTGCAGAACACTATATTTATGTGTAAAAGCTGGTGGTAAGTCTTCAAGAGTTCTATTGCTTCAACAGTGCCGTAACCACCTTGCTGATATTCCATTGAAAAGCTCCTGTGTTTTGAAATGGAAGGCTTCCCAGTCATGGAAAACCCTGGAGATTTTGCCAGGCAGAATTATCTAATGTAAAGCCTTTTATAAGTAGGCTTCTCTCACGGATTTTGGGGTTGACACTCCAGCTGAATGACCAGCCTTGTGAAATCAGTAATTTTAGAGGGGCTGTTGCCCAGAAGGGATGAGGTGCACACTCCTGTGCTCTCTCACCTCTAACACAGTTAATGAAATAAGCCACATTAAAAAAGGCAACGCATATAAAATACAGTGACAAATCCTCTAGCATGTTTTTTAGGCTAGTCACAAAGCAGATTCTGTGAAAAGACTGTAGAATTTTTCTTTGATTTAGAGAATTATCTGTTATCTGCTTGATTCAATTTGTCTGGATAGAAACGAAATGAAATTCTGAGTTACTGTACATTCTCTCACCGAGTCTTGTATAACAGAGCTTTGCTGTAGGATACTGTCCTTTCCACAGGAGGATGAATTGATAAAGGCCTGTGTATCCCTACATGAAGATATTTATAAAATAATAGAATGCCTGAAAGCATTTATGACGAGTACTGAAGAACTTTGTAGTTCTTTACTCTCGTCTCCTGTGTGCGAGCTGGTGTGTTCCTACTTCTGCACCTTGTTTCTCCATGGAAAGTGTGCTCTTCCCTTCACAATCTTTCATGGTAGCTGTGTGTTGTTTTTTTAGTTAAGTGTTGGTTGTTATGAGGAAAAGCCAAACCAAAAAAGGAAAAGAAACAGGACTGAGAAGGTGAGTTGATTCTTTTGTCTGAGAAAAGCAAGAAAGCCAAGTCAGCTTTGTATCATTCTTAACATGTCAAATTGATACAAATACACTTTTTGATTCATGTGCTAATTGTTTAAATGTGTATGTAGGAGTTGTTCCAGACTGTGTGAAGTTCCTTGGGTGTGATCTCCCTTGTTACCACAGCTGGTGGATCAAACRTTTGCCAGGTGTTATACGTGCACAGGATGTGTGCCATGGGGGTACCCTGGCAGTTCCAGTCTCTTTTCCCATGTTTACTTCCATCCCCAAGTTTTTCTGTTGCTGACAGAATATTACTTAGCGCAGCTCTTTGTAYTGCATCCTTAAAGCAAGGTGCCCCTCTCCCACAAATCATCACCAACAACTGCCCAAAAAGGCACAAAATCCCCTCAAAACCACAAATCCAAGAGTTTGAGGGATTTATTTTCAAAACAGCATAATGAAATAGCAGGCCCCTTTCTGGGTGGAATATGAGATGTGTTTATTACCAGTGCAAAATGCTCCCTTCCTCAGCGCAGAGATGTGCATGGCCCCGGCAGTCCATGCACTGTACTTGTCTTGTGTATGGAGATGTTTTGCTGCACTGCAGAACTGAGATGTGTTTGCCTATCCCTGCTTCTTTTGTCTTGGAGTACGCAGTTAGAAGCCAGAGGTGATAGCCTCTGAATAAAGAAAAATAATGCCTTTATTTTCTATACGGTATAATTCTACCATGTTTCCCCATCGCTGAACGTGCAGTCAGACAGCAGAATGTCTGAAAATTTTTCTCCTGTCATCCCTTTAAGTGAAAGCTGCTTTTTCAAGAGTTGAAGACTGAAGAACCCACTTGCTGTGGTGAACTGTTGTCCAAATTCGGTCTAGACAGTGATGGATAAGTAAGAGTTGCTCTGTGTCGTTCTCCCACTCTTTTGGTAGAAGTGGTTTTCAAAGGGAGATGTGAAAGAGTCTTTGGACCACAGTGCCCTCTAACCTACCTGAACTGCTGTGGGAGTTACAATGTTTGTATATGAAACCTCATAAAGCCAAAGGGACCTGTTAATTTCTTGGGTGATGTCACAGCTGCTGATACTTCGAAAGTGAAAATCACTATTCCTGTTAGTGGTATATATGGGGTTTTTTTAGGCACTGTTTTAATTTCTAGCCAGAATGCATTAGGAATTGCACTGTTAGGCTGATCTGAATGAAGAGTAGAACACTTCTATGAACATCTACCCAGCAACCAATTGTTTGCTTGAAAGCAGAAGAAGGGGTTGGGGTATGGTTGGAGCCAGTTCTCYGTTGGAGCAGCTCAGTGTAGCAGCAGGAGCCCAGGAGCTGCCTTGCACCGTTAGGAAGGGTGAGGCACAGTGGTGGTGATGAGCCTGAAGATAACACACTTAACTTATGCTTTCATGTTCAAAGCACTTTAAAGACAGTATCAAATTAATCTGTACCACAGCCTGATTAAATATTCCAAGTGGTTCTCCAGCTTGGTCGCCATTGTTATCAGCACTTTTCAGGTGATAGGATACTCTGCCTTTACTCTTTAAATTCTTGCTGCACTTTGTCAAAATCCTGCTGACCTTGCTGTTTTGGCAGAAACCCTGAAAAACACTGCTTTTATTTGGAATAAAATTAAATGCTTGACTTTGAGCACGTGTACAAAATGGTGTGGAAAACCAGGGCTGCAAAAGTAAGTGAAGAAACTTGAGTACCGTTGTCCAAGTGAATCCTTGAGGATTGCACTGGAGTATTCCTTTTGTTCTTTGTACTAAAGGCCTGGATTAAGATGATGATAGTTGTGAACCAAGATTATGCAGCTTTTTTTGGAAGTATCCTCTACACACCTGGATTGTAAACTGTGGTTGTTATACCAGGTGTTTCCAAAACTTGTGTGTGTGTGTCCCATCATCCTATCCCTGCCCCCTAATTTTTTTTTCTTTTGGTATGAAAAATGATTCTGTGAATTTGCAAATTGATTGGAAAAATCAAAGGCATGGGTTTGGTTTGTTTGGTTTATTTTTTTTCCCCTCCAGAGAAGGCGTTATGCATCTGGAACGTTTTGCTGCACATGGAGCTGTCATGTTGTTAACTTTCCAACTCTCACCCTCATGAATTCAGTATGTTTCATATTTTGCCTTATCTTTGTTCTTGGACTTTATGGGAGAAAGTGTGTAATGTTTGTGTGCAGCTGAGGACAGAGGGTGGACTTGGACTGAGCACAGAATTAAATGTTCATAAACGGTGTGATAACTGCAAAGCAGATTTGCTGTTGGACGTCAGACTTGGTGCTGCACACAGAAAATCTCCTGTGTGACACCTAAAGGGGAAATGTCACCTTGTTTTTTCAGGAAGTTGTAGGTAAAGGTAGGCAAGGATACTGATCAGTGTTTTAAAACTGAGGAACTAGTGAGTGTGACATGTGAAATCCTTCAGGAAGTTGCTTCTGTGATTAACTGCAGTGTACTGTTTGAAAATGTTTAAACCTTTTCCTGGTGGAGCTTTTCCGTGTTGCTGAAACAACCCTGTTTATGCGACTGTGTCATTCCCAACTGGAACCGTTTTGTGTCGAGCTCTGGGTAGCTGGGAACGGGCTGGGAGCACGGGTACAGCCCTCCTGTGGCTCTTTCGGTATGTGCATCTTCCCRGGAAGGGGCTGAGGCTGCAGGACGTCCTGGGCCAGATCTTGCTAGGATTACACCCTATTAGAGTTATAAAGGTACTGTGCAGAATTTTGATCATTTCCCAGTTAAGAGGTTGGCACACCTGGTGTAGACAAGTCGTGTGTGTGTGAGTTCTCTGCTTCTGTTGTGCTTAACCTGCTCCTGGTAACTCTAAGGAGGAGGGTAGAGAAAAGTGACACTAAAAACCCAACCAACAATTCGGGTTCTAATCCTACAAGTCCTTAGGAACTTCACTAACTTTATTTGCAAACAGTTGTATTTATCCTATGCTGCAAATTAGATTTTGYGTCTAAGAGCCCTTAAAAATTAGGGCTTGAAGTGATGTTCTAGTTCTGTTGTAATAGATGGTTTTGTCAGTCTTCAGTGGGAACAAGACTGAAACTTTAAACAGGTGAGAGATTTTTTTCCCTAGCATGGTTGCTTTAATAAGGACATGTTGTCTCATCAATTTTTAAGCTAAACTCTGTATAGAAATCAAAGAAGTGCTCTGCTGAAAAATCAATTGTGCAGCCTGACCCATAGTTACTGCCTGTCATACGAGACTGAACTGTTCTCTTTGTTATATGGCCTCCCTCACCCTTTTTTTTTTATTGTTTGTTATATTAAAGCAAAGCAARTGAATCTCTTTGGAGCATGCATTTAGGTAAGCTGTCTGATGGCTGAAACTGCTTCATTTCCTTTGGCTGTGGAGGATAAGTTAGCTCCCTGTGAAGCTTTGCCTCCTGCAGATACCAGAATAGTATGTGAAATATTTAACATTTTAATTGTGTGAGGCTTCATTGAAAACCTTATTTTCCTTGCTATGTGTCATTTAGAGAGGCAGTGCTGAACTATTGCGGAAAATGGGAGCCCTGACAGACAGGGAGTATGGTGCTTGTTTAACAAAGAACAGCATGCAGACTCCATAATGCTTAAGGCTATATAATTCCATTTTCATCTGTAGATTCTATTTCACTGCTTTAGTGTCAGCAACACATAAGCTTTTAGTATTCAAGAAAAAAATTCAAAGCCTGCCTAATGCAATGTCATGTGCAGAGTAATTTAAGTTTTGTATAATAGATGTTTATTCTAACCTAAATGTGGTGGACAAAACATATAGAACTCTTACCCCCCCCCAAATACTAAATCRCCTCAGTTTTCATGTTTCACATTATCACTGTTCATATAAGAAAAGATGTATGTCTTCAAGTATTGGATTGTGCTTTCTTAAAAATTTCTAATCCAGAGAAAAATTATTTGTCCACACAGAACCTGCTATAAGTTCAATAGCTGATGTTTGCTATGACACAGTGAAAAAAATGCATCCTCCAGGCAAAATCGTTCATTTTTGTTTAATCACCATATTGGGAAAATTTGACTCTTTCACATGGGTGAAAAACGATTTTTCATGGGAAATTTGTTTCTTGTAGTCCACCCTTGCTTTTAGTCACAAAAAATTTGTTAGAAAAAGATCTTTACTATTTATGTAAATTAATTTTTTTATTGCCCCAGTTAATAGCTCATATCAGTTGTCCCAGGAGCATTCACCCATATGAAAATGTATAATAGATTAATTATCCAAAAATGTGGATTTGTGGTTTTTTTCTGCCTTATAACTTATTCTCCATGCCAACCTTCCAACCTTTTGAGTCCCTTAATCTATGGTTGGATTCCCATTTTTTGCAGGGACTATTGCATACTACAGTTGTGTTTTGGGTAAATAAACCCTGGTATGTTTATATACCAGTGTGAAATTAGCACATGGCTTCTCTAGCCCAAATCCAAAATTTTTCTGCAACATTCCTTTGTTTGTTGTTTTTTTTTTTTGCCTGGATCTTACATTGCAGTTTCCACCTTCAGCAGTGACTAGAAGAAGAAATATCAAAATTGTAAATAAGATGCCTGGTATTTCTCACCTGAATGGAATTCTAAGTAGGGTTGAGACTGACAGATGTTGTTTCTATGTTCACTCCAGTTTCAGATTTGTGGTTTTGTATGAAGTTCAAATAAGGCCCTTTGTGAATTGAATATGAGGTTCTTCCGAGATTCAACCATCATCACTAATTCCCTTTCCTACTTTGACATGCTTATAATTCATTTTGTATCCTGTACACTTTATAAGTGCAAGCCTCTTAACTCATTCTGACTAGGTAGAAATTACAGGGTAAAAATAAACTTTACCTGTGTTCCAGCAAGAATAATGATGCAGCATTTATGAATGAGAATGTCATCATATATCCATCACTAATAGGAGTTTTCTCCAGTGATTACCTGTGCATAGCTTTAAACTATATAAAAATATATGTAAGGGCCACAGCTCAGGTAGAATGTGCTAGAAAACATTCAAAGCTCAAAACTGCTTTGTATAGTGACAGATTGGGCCAACTTGTTTGCATGGACACTTTAAAATAAAGTTTTTACTTATTTCCTGGGGAGGTTGGGATGTCAATAACTAAGTATGTTCCTTTCTAGTCAAATAACATAAACATACTTTTTTTTCCTGCTGTAAGTAATCTTTGAGCCTAACTATGTGTAAACTCGGTGGCATGGGGAAAAGAACAAGTCTATTTCTGTGCAAAACCCCAGTTATGTTCTCTCTGACTTTGGTTAAATTAAGCAATCAAGTATCCAAGTCAACTGGAATCTTAAAGCAGTGCATGAGGTGTGGCTTCTGTGAGAGCATGTAAAATGCAAATCTCTATTTAAAAAAATAGGGAAATGTCCACAGCTGGGTTGTTGTGGTTTTTTTTTTTCTGATTTGGTTTTTTAATGGAAAAGGAACCTACAGAGAGCACCAAGAAATGTTTCACTATTCCCTGAAAAGACAAGACCTTAGGGTTCAGTCCAGGCAGCAAAATTCTTGTCAGCATAGTCAAAACATCCCTGAATACCCTTGTTATAGACTATGACACTGTTTATAAGAGCTCTGCTCTCCATCAGTGCACAGCTTCACCTGCCTGCCCTGGAACTGGGCATGACTTGCTCCAGCACTGTCACATGGATTTGTGTTGAAGGAATTAATCACCAGAGCTGTGGCCATGGGTGGGAGGCTGAGGACACTGCACCTTCTGTCCATGTTCCTTCCCTTCTGGCTGAGGATGTGCCTGAGGGTTGAGATGTGCTGCCTGATGCTCGGGGTGCCTGTGCTGGGCCAAAAGAATTCATGTGGGGTTTTATTTTTTTTTTTGTTTATTTRAGAAAGGGAAGTGCAACTTGGGGGAACATTTGAAGTACTGTAAGTATTTAAAACAAATTGGTTTTTTGTGAAATAGGACATATCAAGAAAGGTTTCTTCTAGTTTCAGGTTGGGATCCACTGCTGTTTTCATGTGATAAATTTGTCCAAGTAAGTTCTGGGGACTGGAACTGCCAGCTCAGTTCCTCTGAGGTAGTTTTAGTGCTAAATAATGAGAATTTTGACTTGTATTTTTCATAATTCTGATGAGTTTTTAATCCAACAAGTACTTTAACCAGCATGAGAGGAAAGTGGTGATTGTGCAGCGAGTGACCTTGTGTGTCTCCGTTGTTGTTACCAAACATAACCAAGATGTTCAGGGAGGGATCTCATGATGAACATCAAGCTGACAATTATCCTTATAGTATTCAAGAGTTTCTCTTGTATTATTATCTCAATGATTTAATTTTTTTGCCCTCATCCTGAGAAACACACACCTCCAAGGAGAAAAAGAAAAGTCTCAACCCTTTTGTACCCTTTTCAGTCCTTCTCCTTTTGCTCTTGTGGTTGTGTAACAGTGGGGACTGTCACACTGTGTGCCAGGCCCTTATTCCTGCAGCAAGCTCATGCRAAGTTCTTCAAATCAGCATGTAGTTCCAGTCATCCCTAATGTCAGGCTTTATGCTATGGTTGGAGTGGTAACATGAAAAGAAATCAAAGGCAAAACACTSTTTTTGAAAAAATAAACTTTGAAATGGGAAACAAGTGCAGATTTGAAGTGTTATTCTGTTCAAAGAAAATTAATCAGGAGCCTGCCTGAATTCAAGAAGTGTTTGGACAACACTCTCAGGCACATGGATTGATTCTTGGGGTGTCCTGTGAAGGGCCAGGAGTTGGACTTGGTGATCCTGATGGGTCCCTTCAAACTCAGAATCATGATTTCTATGATTTCACACTCTGGTCACCAGTAGTTCAGTAATTTATTTTCAGCCTGTTCAGTGTCTGTATTTTGGTCTTGGCCTTGCAAATGGTTTTGCGGTTACTGCTACTTTTGTTAACCTCTTCTAACATAAAACTATGTATACTGGTGATCTGGGGTGAGGTTTAAATCCTTTGGTTGATAAGATATTTTTGTAGTCCAAGCTGACCGATGTGATCCAGCTTGTGTTTTAGTTGGGCACCTGAGTCTACAGCAGAGTCTGGTTTATAGAAACTGAAGGTACAAAACATCTGCTGCAGTCGAGAGAGGCTGAAGGGCTTGGGACTTGTGAACAGTAGGCAGCTCCTTTCATTTTTACATCKGTACTTCGGTGACTTGTCAGATGTGCTCAAGTTGAAAAAGCATTGGTTGAACTTTTTCATACAAGTTGTCTGTGTGTGAAAAGATCACAAGAAGTAAGGGAAATGAGATGCAGTAATCCCGTGAATGGAGATAGTATTGTTACTAATAAACAAATGCATTGGCAAAGCACCTTTGGGTAGAGAAAGCTGGCAGGACTGAAAAAGATGTAAAGATTAATCTCTGTAAAATGTGGTTAGAAGTGGAATGCCTTTGGAAGCATAACAGGATAATAAAGCATTGATTACAAAACTGGAGGGAATACAGCAATTTTTTKGGAAAACCATCTTGCTGATTTGGAGGACAAGGAAGAAAGAACAGGAGAGGAAGTGAGACTCAAAAGGAAAAAGAAAAATCTGTGGAACTGAAAGAAACTAATCCAAAGAGATTTAATACTTGATTTAAAAAAACCCAACCCCCTTTTCTCTTACTGCTTAGTAGTTTTCTCTCTTTGTGTGAAATAGTATCTGTGATAGTATCTTTGAATACTATGGAAGGTTTGTGTATAGTAACCAGCTAGCTAATGGGATTTCCAGAATGACTGGAAGTAATCTTCCAGTGGTGGTATAAATATCCATGTTATATGAGGAGCCTTATCAGCTAACACGGGTGAGGAGGTTCACACTGTGTAGCCCACAGGAACGAGCCCTTGTGCCTTGCCTTGCCAGAACCTTTCAGAGTGTGAACTGTGGAGTTGTGTAATCAATAACTGTGCACCATCCCTACCTTCCAGGGAGGAGATGATTTGATTTGTGATCGACATGACTTGTAACAGTGATAACTGGAACAGGAGCTCAGAAGAGTTTATGCAGATATGTATACACTTCAAACATGCAAATCAAAGAATAATTATCATAACACTTTGGAAACAGAAGAGAGAGCTCCACATAACACATTAATGCACATGTTTCAGCAAGATGTGTAAAACATCTGCAATTATGAATGAATGGACTCGTTATTCTACCATGTGCTCACTGTGCTGAACAGAAAGTAAAAATAAATCTTTGAGACACTTCTATCATTTCCTTTTTCGTCAAGAATTTACATCTGGAATCCTCATGGGATCTTTCAGAATACCCAGCAATGTAAAATGATCTGCTTGACTAATACAGCTATTACATTACACTGGTCATAGCTTTCCTATGCTTTAATTGTTGTAGCCCCCGAAACGTTAGCCACTGGAATGGGGAGATACTGATCTCTGTCAGGTGACACATTAACCTTTTGTTAACCTGGACCCTTGTCCTCTAAAGAAGGTCCTTTATTTAAAAGAGAAATGAGGCTGCTGTTACCAGAGATCTCAAATTGAAATATTTTTGCCTTTTTTTTAAGCTAACAAATTATATGGATTTATGGTTTTTCATATTAAATACTCATGAAAAAATCATAAAGGTGTTATGTTGTTTTATAGATCTGCTACATTTTCATCTTGAAATCCTGTTTAACTTTGAGCCACATGGATAATCCTGAAATAGCTTTCTCTGCTTCCTGTCAGACACATGCTTTCATTCTGCAGAAAGCAGCAGGAGGCCTTTTGCTTGTTTGGAGTAGTGCTCATAAATATAAAATTGAACTGTACACTGGAGTTTCAGAACGAAGGATGAATGTTAATAGATCACACACAAATTGGTCTCTGGAAGCAGCGGAGTCTGCAGCATGAGGCCTGCCAATTGCCAGGCAGAGAGCTGTACCGTGGTGTAAGGCTGACTGTTTTGGCAGTGTAGATGTTTCATGCAAGTGGAGGACTGAGAAGAAGTTTCCAAAGTGCTTGATGACAAATTGGTGGGTAGGTTCTTCCAGAGAATTGAGGGTTTATCTTGAGATTTAAGGCTGTAATGCTTATTTGTGCAGTACTTTGTGCTGGGGATCTCAGCAAGGGCTTGAATAATTAATGTTGCTCAACCAAGTATATCTTAAAAATAATACATTTCTCTCAGTATTGAGACTTGTGATGTGCAGACTTATCAGGGCTTGAACTGTAGGTACTCATCTAAACTTCTCTTTTGGAAATCAAGATAGAGGTTCATATATTGAAGGCAAATTACACCTTTTGTTGTTTCCTTCATTTTCTCAAGCTGAAAACTTCCTTGTCTGATAGTGAAACAGGATTTCACATTCACATAGAATGTGAAAGTAGTAGCATGTACAAGTGCATGTGAAAAGCTTCTATGAGATACTGCAATTTTAAAGAAGGAAGGGGGAAGTAAAGGGAAAATTGCTTTAAATGCTAAAGATTTGAAAAGAAGAAAGGAAAATATAGGAATGATATTATTTTATAGCTAGCCTACCTGTTCGATAGTAGCAAAGCCTTAGACCAAGATCAATTTAAAAGGACAGCAAATTGGACTGTACATATTAACAGAGCTTCTCTTGTGGAAACAAATCTCCAGAGAAAAGCACTACTTGGAAAATTTTCACCCTTTAACAAGATAAAAAGATAATTAGGAAGCATTTCAAATTGAAATAAGATGACATGTGGAACAGTGGCCATGCAGTGAGAAATTAAAGCCCTGTGAGAGAATTGTGCCCGAAGTTCACATTTTAATGAGAATTTTTCTGACACTTGGGAAGGCATTCCCCACTTTCAGATTTCATGAAAGAGCTCTGATCAAACAGGACTGAGATGGGATCTGTCCTGAAGAAGAGTACATGTAGATCAGATTAGGTTGCTCCTTTGGAAGAGATCTAGGATTGTCTTAATATGTATTAAATGTTTGCAAAGCCTTTGTAATTTAGGTAGGAGGCCCTTATTAAGGGTAATATACCTAATGAATGATGCAATAAACATGTTGATGTCAAATATAAATTCATCATGAACACAGATGAATAGTTACCTTGTTTTCTTAAGGAAGGTCTCATTTAACCTGTTTATGCCTATGTAAAACTGTGTGGAAGGTCTTTAAAAAACAAAACATGATTGGAATTACTTTGTTATGTGGTTTGGGTACATCTGAGATCTGATATGCTCCTTGAGTTGAAGATACACCTACATTGGTTTTCCTGAGTTTACTTCTCATGTGTAATTTTAATCCTGTTGTATCCAGTTATAGCCTAATGGATGATAGAGTTGGTATTCCTATTTTGAAATAATTATTTTAATCTTAATAACAGCTTTCCATTATGACTGCAATATACAACATCAAAGATGTTGTGGGTTAGGAGCTGAAAACACTTATGCACATTGTCACTATTTCTTGAAGCATCTTGTTTCTGCCCTTCAAATGTTCTTGTCTTCTTGCATATCATTTCACTAAGATGTGTGGATTTTAAGCTTTATGACAACATAGATGTTTGAGTGATCTTGCCTTTGTGGCAAATGTTTAATAAGTTTGAGGGTAAGAAAGTTTCTTCCAAAAATGTGGCAGGAGTTAAAAGATGAACAGCTCTGTGGATGAAAGATCTTTTGGGATAATTGAATTTTGTGGTAGTTCAAAATAAACTATGCAGTAATCTGTAGAAAGAGAACTATTCATGCAGGTCCAGCTGAAAGAACAGTAGGAGCAGCAAAACCTGTGTCTGAACCCCCTGAATCTCAGCAGAAACAAAAGCATTTACCAAAGGCCTGACCTAAAGTCTGCTAATTCAGTTAAAAGATTCCTGATAATTAAAATGTGCACCAGATGGTGGATACTGAGGAAAGGTGAAGGCAGCAAATGTGACTGCAGGCCAGATTTGTGGTCTCAAATGCTGAAACTGAGGATGGGTCCAGCCTGTTTGCTGACACGGGATAGATGTGTCTGACCGTGCTATGTGCACAGCTGGCTCTGACCACAACAGACGCAGAAGACGTGTATCTTGGGGGAATTTTTGGGCTTAGTTTGGAGCCTTTTATAGGGCAGAGAAACAAGAACTAACACTGAAATCATAAAGGCTGTGCTGGAGGAGTGATGAGCTTTGTCAGAAGTAAGATTTAACTTTCTGTTCGGTTAAACTTGCCTGTCAATTTAAATGAAAAATCTTTTCCAGTCTCTTAGATAATTGTGCATACCTATAAGATAAGCCTAACAGGAGAATTGTCTTTTTCCAGCAATTAAGTATTAACTTAAATGTAAACTCAATCTAAGTTCTAGCTCAGCAATCAGCTGAGCTGTGTTTTACAGCCCACTTTCACCCACCTCAATTTCACCAAAATTCTTGTGCTGTGTCAAGTATTTCCTGTGATGAGGTAAGGGGGACAGACTGGGGTGAAATTTGGGCCCAGTGGGCCTGAGCCCCAGACAAAACAAGGAACTTGTGTTCCCAAAAGAGAGTCTAGGTGGCATGTTGCTAGTGTCATGGCTAAAATTTCTGAAGTGGTTACAACACTTGAGGGGAGGGGAAAGACTTGCACTGGAAAATAACCCAAGCAGAGTCAGCACCTCTGTCTTTATCTGAGTGGCTGTTTCATCCCTGCAAGGCTTATGGATGCAACAGCTGACCTTGGATCTACCATTGCTTTATAACTTAGCTTCCCAGTTGGAACGTGTGACTCTTGAAGGAGCGTTTAATGAAAAAACACCTATTTTTAATGTATATAAAATCCAGTCAGTGTTCTCCCATGAGAATATCATTCAATGTCTTAAGCACAGGCATGGGACTGGAACACATTTGTTCTGAAACAAAAACAAACCAAGCCTGTGTTGTCCTCCTTATGTGTATTTATAGCAGGTGTGCTAYGAAAGATTTCCTTGTGCATTTCTTTTCCCTTTGGTTCTGTTCATGTTAGTGCTGTGGCACAAGAGCTGAACAGGTAATTTTAGTGCTGTGCTGTCTATGAACRAGATGGGCATCTATTTTGGTTTTAGTGAGGCAGAAAAGGTGCTGTATTTGTTGGCAAATAAGCAATGTTTATGCATCTGTCACCCTTCAGACCAGGAAAAGTGATGAAGTATAACTAAAGAGTGTATAATATTCAGTGATTCTGTTCTAGAATAGTTTGTGACTGTCACAGTCCCCCAGTTTTATTTCTTTACATGTGACTGAAGATTTTTTTCTCCTGATTAATGAATCTGAATTAAACTTCAAGCATTTGCCAGGGCTCCTGGGGAAGCTTTGTAACGTGTCTGGGAGCTTTTACTACTTCTCTGGACACAAGGAAGTGGTAACTTGCCTGGCATTATAAAATAGTCTCTACTGGTGTTATCCAAGATACATTCCTTGGGCAAGGAGACCAGTGSAGGGAAGAAGAAAGGGAAGAACACGGATAAATGTTGTAGCTTTACATCTTAATGTACTTCTAGTGTGTTTGTGATAATACAACACAGAGCAGAGAAAYGGGGAAATCCAGTTTACTGGTGTTTAATCAAGGCCAAATTCCCTTCTTGCGCTTCACTCTTCRTGAAGGTATAAATTATCCTGTGAAAAATTTCAGGTCAGAAAAGGAATGATTTAACTTTAAATGTTAAATAGCAGTATTGACTTCTCCTGTCTGCTCCTTCTGCCTCACACAGGTGAACATAAAGTAGGATATTGTCCTGGATTGATGTACAATACCAGAATAGTCTGGATCAAGATTTAGAGAAGACCAATCGAGCTGAGGTTGAATCTGTCCTCTGATTTTTTTATTTTTTTTTTTTTTAAATTTTAAAAGCTTTTTTTATTTTTCCTGGGGGAGTTTTTCCTTCTCTGGCTACAGAGGCATCCCCAAACAGTTGCTCCTTTTCACTGCATTTTTTTTCACAAGTGCATAGCTGCCATTTTCCACTCTGAAATACTGTGTAGGAGAAAAATGGATCCTTGCTTTCCTTTAACTTTGGCTGTGATAAATATTAGTGTGCTATGTGCAACATTAGCAGGCTAAATGTGGAGGTGGCAACTGCCTCGAGTGGCTGTGGAGCACCACTGTGTCTGTGTGGTGTTACACAAACATCTTCAGCGTTGGCTCTCCCTTCTGAACATGAGGCACAGGCTCCTCCAGCAGAATGAAGGAGGGTGTGAAGAGTGAGATAATGGAAGAAGAGGCAAAAAGAGTAAGGCAGAGCTGTGCTGAACCAGCACACTAGACTAGAAATTCTAAAGTGAAATCATACTTTGAGCTTTTTTATCAGGGATGACTATAAAAGACAAAACCTTTCCTGAATGGTTGCTGATGCTTTTTGGGAGGATTCAGTCCTTAAACKGGAGGACTCAAATTGCAGGGAAAATCCTGGGAGGTCCCTCAGTCATGGTTCTTAAAATCTAGTTTGCATCCGAACTTATCAGCTTGCCCTGTATAGCAAGGTAGAAATAAATGACAGAGTTCTTTGTTTAGGCATAATTTTTTCATGTCCTTTCCTGGTCTTTTTGGAATGGAAATGGCAAAAATCCATGAGAAGAGGCATGAAAACACAAAGGAAGATGAAATGCTAAGATAGAAGCAACTGAAACATAGAGAAAAATACAGCAGAATCCTTGAAATCTCACAAGTGACTTACAAGTTAGAATCAAGAAATGTTCTTTGGATAAGTTGAATTAGTCACAGGAAATGTTGAATTCTGTCATCTTTTTTATCGTTGGGTTCTATGAAACCCAGTGGGTAGAATATCAAACAAAAAGAACTTTTTTGCTGGAGTGTTTTTAAAATCTTTGTTATAGGGCTAACAAACCATAGCAGAAGAATCTGTATTCCAAACATGCCCAAACAATGGCTTAGCACTCTGAATATTCAATAAGYAAGTTGTCTCTTTAATAGTTATTATGCTTAGTATCAATGCCTGACAACTGCTGTCACCCCATCGAATTGTGCTAAATCCTCCTAAACAAGACACCCTTGCAATAAAGCTTGACTTGTAATAATTTTTTGGCAAGCACATCTTACAATTGTTATTATTCTAACTGCTCACACTCGCGTACAGCATGAGGTGCCAATGTTTGCAGTTCCAAACATTAAAGATGTGGTGATGGAGAAGGCGAACCCTTATTAATTCCGAGAGATTTGCTTAATTGGGACACAATGTGAAGATTCTCAACAATAATAACAGATGATGGGGAATAAATAGGCATGGCAGGAGAGAGGCAGTTTCTAGTGTGAATTTCCCTTTGCTTCTGTTTAATTGCATTACATACTGTGGGAAGTATCTGGAGTATGCATCTTCTAGTTAATTTTTCTTGACTGCATCCATCCAGCTACTGGTCCTGGACATTTTAATGTTTGATAATACTCTATTTGCATATGACTACACATCAATAGCTGTCATTAGAACCAATTTACATACATGATTTGCTTCTTGAAGTGTCAATGTCTGAGTTTTATCTAGAGACAGGAATAGGGTCAGCAAAGTTTAATTGTTTGTATAATGCAATTGAAAAGGCTGGCAGGAATCTAGGGCAATTTTGGAACATCTGTCTTTAAGTCATCAAAAATAAAGCACATAACAGCTGTGATAACAGCAGGATTATGATTAGATATACAGCATTCACCATCAGCTTGAACAACGACTGGAAACAAAAAGGAGGTAAATAAGTTGGTTTGGATGACATTACAAGAATTTAATAGGTCTCTCCTTTTTTACCTTTTAAAAGTTTATATGTAAATACAAAGCTAGACAGAAATATGAAGAAAATATTTTTCTTTCAAACAGGTGCTTATATTTATTCTTCAAAAATAGAACTTGTTGCCCAATAGCACAGTAATGCAGCAGAATGTTGCTTCCCACTTACTACGTTGTGTGCTATGTTAGCAAATCCTGCTTATAAAATTGCAGCTACTCGGTCTTGTTCATGATTTCTACTTAAGGAACCATGAAACATTTGTGACTCGTTCCCTTTATGACATGGAATCATCTTTATCTGTATCTCTATTATGTCTTTTTTATCTGTTATGAATATAAGTATAGTGAAAACAGTTCCTTAGGAAACAAATATAGTGAGCTGTACAATGCTCTTTTAAACACGATGACTTCTGTATTTTCTTGAAATTATTTTAAAGTTTTTATTATTTTGCCCTGCTTGGTACTTGCATTTCAGTTATTTTGCATGTGATTGTTGCCTGACTTGGGACTGACATTGTTTTTGGTGTATAAACTACTACCTAGTTCATACTATGAACTCCTCATAAGTACTTCAGCAATACTTTCAAAAATCAAGTCAATTGTTTGCAATCTGAAATTGTTTCTTAATTGCAGGACTGATAGCAACACATGAGGAAGTGTTAACTATTCATCTGATGATTTACTTTGTATCATTTCTAGTTAAGTTTGTGATTTGATGAAAGCTGAAGATACAAAAATATCTAGTTATACAAACTTATTTTAGAGTTTTGCATTTGTGACTTTCGGATGCTATTCAGTTAAACTTGACTGTATGATTTTACAGGCAGAACTAAAATAAATTTTATGTTTTTGTAGTCACCATATGAAATCAGAATAAATCTGAAGAAAAATGCACAGCTTCAGCATCTATTTATGTCTTCTACTTAAACTAATTCATGGGAATTAGATACATAAGCAATGACACTTTCAAAGTTAAAACCCTGGTTTGTTCTTCTGTCGGTATGAAAAGTAATTATGCTGCAGCAACACAGGGAAAACTACAGAATGCTTGTAAAAATATGCAGCCCAGAGCTGCTTTCCTGTCTGTAGATGATTGTTTGGTTAACAAATTCATTTTATATCAAACCAGAAGACTGCCATCAGCTGAGCTGTTAAGATGTTCTGTGGCTGTCGAACTCCACACTGTGAGCTATTGGCTTTGCAGGAGCGTTTTTGTTTGAGATGTCTCAGCAGCTGCCCCATGTGGTATAAGGCAACTTGGAGCCTTGGAATCTGTCACTTATTTATTTCAGATACCCAAATCACTGCTTCATTTATGAGCATGTTTTGGCATAGAGAAGCACCAACTGCAGAGAAGTGTGTTTTATGCCAACTAGTTTTTCTAGCTGTGTCAGTGCACTATCATGTCATAATCAGTGTTTAGGACATGCACTGTTGTTTTAAGTCCAGCAGGCTCTGTAGAGTTTTCTCTCAGATCTTTCATATGACCATAATATGCTCATTTACTGCACCAACTGCATGTAAAATTTCTGCAAGCAAAAAATATGTGCTGCTTTACTGATGGCTAATAAAAGTAATTATCACATCAGTGGTCTTCAAAAGCTACTGAGGCAGTGTAGCTCTGATTCATAGAAGGCTTTGGATTGGAAGGGCCCTAAAACAGCATCTAATTCAACCTCCCTGAGATGGGCAGGGACAGCTTTCACTAGACTAGGCTGTTCAAAGCTTCTGATCCAGGATGCTTCCAGGGATGGGGCATCTACTTGAGAGACGATCAGGCAATATTGTATCAGACAGTAATGTGGCAAGGCACTTTAAGACCTTGTATTGGTTAATTTTGATTGCAGTGATAAAAATCTGTAGGTTTTTGACTGATCTCTCACATGCCTGCCAGTTGTTGTTTTCTAGTTTTTCTCACCTGCCTTAAGCCTGCTCTGATTCTGAACTACAGCAAAAGGACTAGTAAACCTCTCATTTTTGAAATGGAAATGAAACTGCATGTGGGAAGCAGTAAAGTATGCTCATGAATCTTGCCTGTAGAGCTAACATCATGCCAGGCAATGCTGACATCAGCAACTTGCCTCCACAACATACGGATGTCGTACGAGTTTGTTTCCCTTAATGATAATGGTTAATAGTTTGGGGAAAATGTGTGAGGGAAAGGCAATGTATTCTAACTTAGCTTAGCCCCAGTTTGTTTTTTTTTTTTCCAAAGTGAACTGAAATATTACTGTCTAATTGAGCAAAGATGTCCACACAATTTATATTCGTGTAAGTGCAGCAAATACTCTTTCACTGAAGTAGAAATGCTAGTAAGCTTACCAAACTAAGAAGTACCTGGGATTCAAAAATTGGGAAAAAACCTATCATAAGGTCTTAGATGTAGCAGAATTTTTCTCACCAGCTGCTGTCTTTAGATCTTTCTTATATGTTAGGACTTCTGTGCTGCTACAGCCAAGGATGTTCTGCAACATGAGAGGTAGGCAGCTGCTGACCTAGCACATGTTGCTAAGCCTGCTGTGAGTCTGCAAGGACATGTCACGATACAAATGAAGACAGAGAAAGAGCTGGGGTTTTTGAAGTTTGAGCTGAAATACTTTGGGAGTAGAAGGAAGTAATGCAGGAAACCTGCAGCTGGGGGCAAAGCAGAGTTCAGTCAGAGGGGAGAGAAGTGACCGGTGTGTGGCATTAGGGAAAGCAAGAATATTTTAGAGGAGACAGGGCTTCAGTGGCAGTGCTTCAGCAAGGAGGAAGACTTTTTAAGAGGAAAAGATCTGCATTTCTTGCAGATCTGGAGCACTTTAGCCACTTCATCTCCCAAGCAAGAAACTGCAACTTAATTTTGTTTCCCTCTCAAGATCCTGTGCCAGCTAGGATCACCTGATGCTGAGGACTTTGTTTTAAAGCTGGTTTCCAAACTCTTCCTTCTTGCAGTGTGGCTCTGTGGCAATTTAGCACTCCTGGCTGTTCCCAGGACTCAGAGTGTTGAGGGTGCTGTTGTGCACAGTGTTACAGAAGAGTTTATGCAGCTGGCATCTTTATTTCCTCTTTTTCACTCAATTCTTCCCTTGTCCCTTTCTACAAAACAGTTCCCATATGTATATGCAGGATATAGTAATCAATATCTGTTCAGTTCAGGTTAAAATTTCATGGACTTTCTGGCAATGCTTTCAAAATTGAATGCCCTACTTGTAGGGATCTGGTGTAAGATAGAGCAAGAGGAAATATATCACTCTATTTTTCCAACCCAACATTGTGTCTTTAGCTAGAGTCAGACTTCATAAAAGAATACCTTTATTTCTTTGTAAAGGATTTGAAAGTTGGCTCTCTTCAACTTCCCCAGTACACGAGTGGCAGATAATCAAATGATTTTGATTTTATTTCATAAGTCTTGGGAAAGGCTTGTGTAAGCCCTAAGCATCATTGACAGCTCTGTTCAAAACACAGCAGTTTTGATTCAAATCAAGCCTCATAAAAGATGGTCATGTTCTTGGCACATGGATAAGACAATAGAATGAATAATTATTTTGCTCGCGATATCTCTGGGCACGAGACAGTTGCAATCTTCTTTTCCTTTGAGAGAACAAGGAAAACACTTAAGGTGATACAGCTGCAGCTAGAGAGAATTTTATTGCTCAGGTGGCTGGAAGCATAGATGGGCTGTACTGGTTTTTTTTTTCCTTGTCTGGTTGGGTTTTGGTTTTTGGATTTTTTTTTTAGATTTTAATCTCCTGAGGACACTTACATCCTTATACAGAAGCTACTGCATTAAATCAGTTTTACATACTCAGATATGACTTATTTGGCTTCCACAGAAGGATCAGAAGACCTAAAGTTGGCAGAGGTAACTGTTTTATTAAACCATGAATGTGAGTGTGGTGTTGGTGTCCTGGGGCCCCTGTTGTACCAGCATAACTGTAAGCTTCAGGTGATCTAAAGCACAAGTTTTGTAACAAGGACACCAGAGCCCAATATTACTTTGAAATACAAGCAATATCAGTTTTTGCTCTAAAATAGATGCAGTATGGTGACCTCAGCTGGTTGCCAGACCCAGTTGTTCTCTTGATCCACTTCCTCGCCAGAGCAGGAAGATAAAAGATGGACAAGCCCAAGGGTTGAGATGAAAGCAGTTTAATGAGAGAAGTAGAGGCTACATAGAAAACCAAAGCAAGAAGAGGATATTTATTCTCCACTTCCTATCACTAGGCAGATGTCCAGTCACTTCCTGGGTAGCAGGGCCCCAGTATGTGTAACACTTGCTTTGGAAGACGTGCCTCAACCACAAATGTCCCCATGATCCCTTCCCTCAGGTTTTTATTGCTGAGTGCAGTGTCACATGGTAAGGAATATTTCTACTCAGTCTAGGTCAGCTGCCCAAGCCGTGTCTCCTTCCAGCTTCTTGCCCTGCCACAGCTTGCTGGCTTTTGGGAAGAGTGGATGAGGCTGGAGAGGGAGCCCTGCTGCTGTGTGAGCACTGCTCAGCAATAGCCATTATTGGTGCATCATCAATACTGTGTTATCACAAATGCATGGGCTGCTGGGAGGAGAGTGCACTCCATCCCAGCCAGACTCAGATATGGATGGTATTGAAAGAAAATGGCTGAATCTGAAAATCCCTGCTAACCAGGTTTCATTTTCTCCTCCCTTCCTTACATCCACTGCAGTGTTACTGGCGTCCTTGTCCTGTGGTCCCGAGCCCAGTGGGCCCAGAGGAAAAGAGGACACGTGAGGAAGCACACTGTGCTTTGCTGTTCGTGCTGACACGGATGCTTGGGTGTGTTACAAGTGTATGCTGGGGCAGTTCTGAGGAGATGGCAGGTTGTGACTGTAAACTAAACCCAATCAACAGCGAGACCAGCAAATCTTGAAGTGCCTTTTCCTAGATGTATTGGGCAGTGCTGCCCTGAAGCCAAAACATGGATACTCTGCTGGAAACAGAATGTGTGTGATGATGTGTTTGTATGCATGACTTTCTCATGAATGCACATGGTGCATATGTATGAATCTTTCCAAGTTGTTGAAAGTTTGGAAATACASATGCAAATTCAAACAGTTCAAGGTGCTGTCTGGCTTGACTAGACATTTGCCCATGAATTTGGTTCACAAACTGTGCTGGCAAATAGACTTATTATTCACTTAGTGAATTTGGTCACTTTTGGCTCTGAATATTTCCTTATGCAGACTCAGGTTATGCACTCTGAGTTTGTTTGGTTTTTTTTGTTGAGCTTGAAAATGCAAGGCTTCTGAAAGGATTAAAATGTTTTGGAATGAGTTTCTCCAGTCACTGTAGCACTAGTGCCTAAGAGCTCTCCTGTATTTATGAAGATTAAAGCATCTACTGATTAGTGCAACACTTTGGAAATTGCATAAAACTGGTTGTGAAGGACCCTTGCAGATTGAGAGTCTGATCCAACAACCACTGAAATTGATGTAAAGACAAGCATTAGCAAATGCCACTTTTAAGTGCTTTAGCAGAGGAACAGTTCATTAAAATCACTGTTTTTTTCCACAAGTCAAATGCACTGAAACAGGATAATTTTGTCTGCTTTTACATAACTTTGTGTGGGGAAGTGATTTGGCAGAGAACACTCAGCAACAAGCTGCTCTCTTCTGTCTGTAGCTAAAGCCAGATGTATTCCTTCTTGCCCTCTGAGGACCAGAGATAAGATATTATTCTGAATATAGGGTGGGATTGATTTTCATAGAGTGAAAAGAAGAAAATAGCAGAAGGGGAATTACAATTTGAATTCAATTTTCTCCAAGCGTTACTTTGGCTGGGGGATGTTCCTAAGCAAGACACATTATCTAATACCTAGGAGAACTTACCTAATAACTAGAACTTAAGCTAAGCAATGCAGAGGATGCTCTGTTGGCTCTTACATGTGAGCTGCTCCAGCTGTCTTTTGTTGTGGTTCAACCCCACTGGTGACTAAGCACTACACAGCCGTTTGCTCACTCCCCCCGCACTGGGGTGGGGGAGAAAATCATAAGTGTAAAAGTGAGAAAACTCGTGGGTTGAGATAAAGACAGTTTAATGGGTAAAGCAAAAGCTGTGCCTGCAACCAGAGCGAAACAAGGAATTCATTCAGCACATCCTGTGGGCAGGCAGGTGTTCAGCCATCTCCAGGAGAGCAGGGCTGCATCACACACAACGGTTTCTCGGGAAGGCAGAGGCCATCACTCTGGATGTCCCTCTTCCTTCCTCCCCCTGCCTTAAGTGCTGAGCATGATGTTGTATGGGATCACTTGAGGTCAGCTATGTCCCCTCCCAACTCCTTGTGCACCCCCAGTGTCCTCACTAGTGGGGTGGCGTGAGCAGCAGAAAAGGTCTTGGCTCTCTGCAAGCACTGCCCAGCAGTATCAAAAACATCCCTGTGCCATCAAGACTGTTATCAGCACAAATCCAAAACACAGCCCCCATACTGGCTACTGCGAAGAAAATTAACTCCATCCCAGCCAAAACCAGCACATCATTTCCATGAAATGCAACTCAGGGTTCTGAAAGAGAGCGGAGTAAAAAGGGCAACTTCAATACCACGTACATGAAAGCTGGCATAGCAGCACTAGAGTCTCAGCAGACAGAGACCCTTAAATGCAGTGTTTTTCCCAGCTGGAGTGCCAAATGTCTCTTGATTACCAGGCTCTTGACAGCCTGCAGATGAGGGGCAGAATGCACTTGGCTTTTGAAAAAAAAAAAAAATGGTAGCTAAGCCACCTCTTCTCCCTTAGTGCTCTCTTAGATGCTCTCAGACTACATGGATGCTGTGCCTGAAATTTTGATCTTGTTTTAAAATATTTATTTCCTGAAACACTGCTTAGGCATTTATTATTTGACAACAGAGGAGTTATTTTAAAACTCCAAATTGTACAGTGTCAGGTTTTCACTCATAAAAATTCAGTCCAAATCTTTAAAAAAAAAAAAAGTCTGAAGATATGTAAAATGTTCTGTTTGAAAATGGGAGGGGGAGAAGAGCAATTAAAAATGTAAGAATAGAAGCTAATTATGAGCAATTCAGGCAGAGCTTTGTTTAGAAAATGTATCAGTATAAAATGGATAGGTGAATAGATTAGCGCTGATTGCAGTTTTTACATATAATAGTCTCTTTTTCATGAGTAATCATTAGCAATTATAATGTAGGCTTTAAATCAGCTTGGGATGGGACTGTGCTGTAATATGAATACTAAATAATTGTATGTTCCCAGACAGAAGAAGAAAATAACTTTGTGATTTGGTGTTTAAGTCCATAGTGCAAGTATTTCCTTGGGCTGCGTGTCATTTGCTCTCTTTAGTTCTGCTCCAAGTTCATTAATGTCACCATTGAACGCCAAGGTTCATCACACAAACGATTGTTACCTTGTGTTAGCTGGGAGTGGAAATTGCAACGATGCCTTTAAAGAAGTATGACTTCATGTAGTAATTACTGGCATTATTAATTGCTAAGAGAAGAAAAAATGATCCAGGAGATCAAGTGGCTAAAAGTAATGGTGTGACACTACACGGCAGTAACAGTGCAAATGTATTTGGAGATTGTCTGTGCCGATTGATCAATGTCAATTTAATTCCTGAGCCTGAAGGTCCTCTGCATCAATAATTGTGCAGGACTGCATGAGAAGACCTTGTTGCTGGTGCCTGCTAACACCTGGGGTACTGCTTCCTTGGTCGCTACTTGAGATGTTTAGGAGTGCTATGGGCAATAAAAAACGTATCCTGATTTACATCTGCATTTCTGTTCAGGATTGTGACCTTGTTATTTTGGGTTCTTTATCCTTTCTTGAAAAGTTCAGATTTCTAAAGGATACACACCTGACTGAGGGGGAATGAAGCAGCTAAAGTAAAAGCAGCCAAATGATCTGTGAGGATTGTGGGCCCAGACTCACCTGTTTCCCTGATTTTGTTAAAAATGTTGTGGGGCTTTTTGTTTGGTTTTTTAATGGAAATAACTTGGGGTACTTTTTGTCCAACTTCCAGTTCCTTGTCCCACATCCTACCTCACTTATTGGCTAATTTTCATCAGACTGAACAGATGGGTTGAGGACTTCAAGAAGATAAGCTTCCACAAGCTTTGTGTAAATTGGTGGCCGAGTAAGGAAGAAATTAGAGCAGTCTGCATCTTTCTTCTCTTAGTAAAGAGTAGCAGACAAAAATGGTGGAAGGGGAAGGAGAATTGAGCATGAAACTGTGGGATTAGACATCAACAATCAGAAAAAAGAAAAGGCTTTGCACTGCAAAGACTGATATCCAGGCTTAGAGAAGGTTTTTAACTAGGAGGACAGGAGTCCTGGTTTGACACTCCACCAATGTCATGTTGATGCTGCCTTGGCACATTTCTGGTTCTAAATAAGAATCGGCTTTTTATCCAGAGCTTTGAAGAATGTCTTGGATACAGGAAGCTGCTCAGCTTTTCTGTAGGCCCAAACAGAGTAATTAGATAGATGTAATTACTGGAAGTAATTAGATAGAAAATTTACATAAATCTCTAAGCTGATACCCAGAAATCTCCTAACTGCATAGACTTCTCAGAGGTGTAGAGGTTTCAGTGCCTTGAGAAACTACGAAATGCTGTCACATATGACAGCAAGGCAGGTGCAGGTTCCCTGTTGGCTGCTGCAGCCATCCCTGCCCTGCCCTGCTTGGAGGAGGTTTTCCTGCTCTCTCTGTTGTCCCTCAGCATCCTCGTGCTGTATCTGCATCTGTGCTTGTTGGCAGCATTGTAAAGACAAGCAAAGACAAGCTGCTCTTTCACCCTGATGGTTTGTGGAAGGGTTTGTCTTGCTGACAAAATCGAGATGGAATTGTGAGTTTGCTCCTTCTGTGTTGAGCTGGGTTTTACAGGGTGTCAACCAACAAAACTGCAAGTACACCCCTTTTACAAGTTTAGACCTACAAATTTAAGTAACAGTTCATAGGAAGAATGCACATATTTTATAGAAATGTAGCCTGGTGTGGTTTTTTTTCTACTTTCAAATTACTTTAGGGGAAAAAAATGGAGTCACAGGTTAAATAGCCATCAAAAAACAATTCCAGCTACTAAAACATGGCACAAATGGAGGAAAAATCCCCATTGAGACAAGAACTCAAAGGTCCCAAGCATGTGTGTGGTCTCTCCCATGAAGAAGAGAGAGAAGGTTATTGCTTATAATGCATGCAATCAGGTGTGTGTGCCTGTATTTATCTCCCCTCTTTGAAAGGGAAGTAGCCAGTCAGTGCCTTCATGTTTTGATTCTTTGGAGGTCTTTGTTTTCCCTTTCCTCCCTAGGGAAGATTAACCTCTAGAAATATGGGAGAGGGAGACTGTATACTGCAAAAATCTGCATTCTAATATGTTGGCTCTACCCTGAGGAAATGCCCTGCAGGTATAAAAGCACTGCACAAATTATACTTGGCCAGTCCAAAATGAATACTACTCCTAACAAGGTCTCCTTTCACACAAGTCCTACAGGTTTCTATAAATAACTGTGGTTTTAATAGCCCAACCAACACACTCAAAAAATGTTTTGGGAAATGTGGAATTAATTGCCTTCCTTCTCCCTATTTAGAGATTTCTAGGACTCATTTTTCCACATCCTTGTGAGAGGGATATGCTGTCATTCTTTACCCTGTAAGGGCTGATTTAGCCACCATTTTTGCATCAATTTGGCTATTAAAACTGTGTTAATATTTGGCTGCAAAAAAGCAATCTTATTTTTGATTGAGCTAAAACTTAAAAAAGTCCAAAACCATTAAACTTTAAACAAACTGTATCTGAAGGCAGATGATTTGTTCCAGTTTTCATTAGTCCTTTTTATACATAAAAGTAACCCTTCTCTTTTGGTAATGCCTGAAATCTTATATTAGAAAGTATTGAAGTAGAGCAATTCATCCTTCCCCCGGCATTGAATATTCCTTTTGACTGCAGTGATTCAGACAGTTGTGAATTATTCTGGTGTTTAAACTGCTGTGGCTGTAAATGTCCAAACATCTCATGTGGATCAGCCCCTGGGGGAGGAGATGGAAGGGTAGCCCAGCTGCTGACTCCTCTGGAGTTTCTGTGTGTTTAATTATGCTCCATGGTCACCTTTCCAAGCCTCTCCTGTCCTCATGGAATGAGCTTTAGGAGTGCCAGGCTGGCTGTTTCCTGCTGTCTGCACCTGCCTACTCCCACTGCCACTGGGTGCTGGCAGACGTGTTCGACCCTTGGAGAACCAGATCCAGGTACCCTCAGTTTGGTCTGACAGCTCCCCAGTCTTGGGATACCCCATGGACAGCAGGAACAGGACTGGGGAAGTCAGGTGAGAACTGCCAGGTTCTGGCTGCTTGCAGAAAGCCATGATGGCTCTGAGAGCTGCATCTTAGACTTGTTAATAAACGAATCCAGTCCCTGTGGGATTTGCAGTTTAATCCCAGAAAATTCTGAGTCTTTCCCCTTTCCACCGGCTTTAAAGGAATTTGTGTCTATTAATTTTTTTGCTTTTTGTACCATGTACAAGTGCTTCAGCACTTGAAGCAGGGACTCTTTATGAAGTGAAAGAAACAAGCTGATACTGAGTGAAGTGAGATTGAGTAAAGAGGAGCTTCCCCCCTTCCTTCCCCCAGCTGCTTGCAGTGTGACGTGGACAGTCCCACTCCCCACCACCCCCCCAAAGTAGTTCCACAGTCTGTGAGCAGCCACAGGAAGGCATTTAAGTATGAAAGAAATGATAGATCAGGTGTTGAAGGAGAGGTTAAAATGTCTGTTAGCCTCAAGTCAGATAATAGTGTATATGTTACGGATAAACAGATGCACAGCTGTCCTTAATCTTTCATCATTCTGTTTATATACAGAAATAAATGTGTTTCCTCAAATGTAAAGTTACTGTACTCATTTAAACAAACATTACGTGTGTATGGGAAACCTCAGCCTTTATCTGTTCCATAAAGGCAACAGATATTTTATTTTCTCCTACTATAGAGGAGCTTCTGGAAGAATGATCTCTTAGCCTTCCTTTAAGATTTTGCACTGTCCCTTGAATAACCTTGTGAAGAGCTGAAACAAATGGAAATTCCTGTGTGAGCAAACAGCAATATGCAGCAAGATGGGGATTAAGCAGAATTCATGTCATTTCCCCAGTAATAGATTGCCATTAAGGAATGAGAGTAACAAGGCAAGCTCTCTGCCTGTACCGAACCAAGGAAGTTGTGCCTGCCCTGACCCTCCCATGTTTTTCACCAGGGGATTGAATTTTAATTTCCATATATATGATGGAGTTTTTTGACAGCTGGAATTGCGGTAGTGGTGGAGCTGAACACCTCTGAGAGTGCTGTAGTTTGCACCCCTGCTGTACATGCTTGCAGACAGGTTGTGGGGGTTTTTTTGTACTTGAATTCCGCTCACCTCCACATCTGGCTCGTCTGTGGTGAGCTGATAAGATATCAGCATATCTAAGCGAGCAGCACGTGAATGATCTCCTCTTGCTCTATTCTTCCCCTCCTGTGATTTGTAAGTGTTAAAGCACTCATCTGTTCTGGCAGTTAATGTATGCAGCCTCTCAATAGCTAATATCCTGTCATAGGCGGTGCAAACCGGCTTCATCTGGTTCACTGCTTTAGCGAGTAGTTGGGAAAATATAGGTGAAATGAAGAACTCGGCTAGCGGCTGGGAGACTGGCGCCTGCCCTGCTGCAGAGATTGCACGGGAGATTGTGCTGCTAACGGAGAGATCTGCACTTTGTGTTGCCCTCAACATCTTGGCTGTGGCTCTTTGTCCCTCTCTGAGCTCTCAAGTCTATTACTTTGCAATGTGAACGCTTATGTTTGAGGATTTAAAACGCAGATGCAAAAAATCCGTAGTGAATTGTAACTTGGCAGAGATGACCAATAACGGGGGAGAAAAATTGATTTTTGTGTCTGCAGAATCCATCATCCTACATTTTTGGAAGTCTGATTCATTTGCTTTGGTAATAAAAAAAATAAATAAATTAGTTATTTGAGCTCCAAACGCTTTTCTGCCCTGATATGCTGTGGAAGGAGTTAATAAAAACAATTCAAACCCCAGGCTCTCCCAGAGCTGAACAAAATCTTTTGCACCTACAGACAATCTGGCAGAATTAAGCTCTGTCATTTTACTGTCAGCTGTGCCTTTTCCTCTGCGTTCCCCTTAACGTTTTCACAACTTTCCCTCCCACATTACCCTGTGCTTTAACAATACCGAGAAGAAGAAGTGAGTGCAAACCCAGATGAACCTGTGTTTTAAAGTTCAGCATCCCACTTTGATCTTGTCATCTCCAGGGTTTTGTTTTATGATGCACCCTAAATTATACAGTACCTTATGGATACAGTGGGAACTGGGAGTGACTTGTAATGTGTGCCTTGGCTCCCCTGGAAAAAGCAGTGAGAAGAGTGCTTTTGGGAATCACTGTTAGATCCATCTCTTGCTGTGCCAGTCGGTGACTTTCCTGGGGGAGATGGGTGGTAGAAATCTCCGTAAATACCGTGCAGCAAAGCAAGAGGAAGACTCTTTGCCTCCTTAGGGTGTCAGATGGGATTTTAAGACTTAGGAGATGGGGGCAAGGCCAGAGGTTCAAGGGCAGGGCTGCGTGGGCTGCAGCCTTTCCTATGGTGCTGCGGCCCCTACCCTGGGGCTGCTGTGGGGTGGGGCAAGGAGAGGGCCCCTTTGCTGCTCCCTGCAGCCCAAACCTCCCTTTCTGACCAGGTGCTGCCAGTGCCTGGGCATGTCAGCCTGGTTAATTATAGAGAGGTGTGAGAGGACGAGAAGGCCCGTGTCTTGTTCTTTTATATCACCTGCATGGTTCTGGAGCTTAGAGGTGTTTTGAAAGTGCTGGGAGCGAGTGTGATGATTGTGGAGCGGTGTGCGTTTGGTAAGAACCTTGCCACTTCCTACATCAGCGTGCAAGTCCTGGAGGGCTGTGGTACCCTACCCTGGCTCTGCCTGGTGGAATAGTCTTTAACTAACTCAAGCTCTACTTGCTTGTTAAGGGAATAAATTGCGGGCAGTACTTTGTCACAAAGCAAGGAGGTCCTCCRTCTCGGGCTGAGATGTGTCCCGAGGTGCAGAGGTTATGGTCACGCTGTCTGCTGTTCTTTTAATGATAAAGAAAGACGTCTTTTATTGATTTCCTCTGAATGCTGACTTGCTGCCTTTTTTTGTGTGTCTTTAAATTTTATTGTAAATAGAGGTGATGTGTGAACCATTGGCTTTTCTACTGTTCTAGTCAAGTTACAACTTGTTGCAGAGGGAGCTGGCAGTGACATTTCTGAATAGACTTCTTACCATCTCTCATTAGGAGGGATTTTTGCAATATCTGGAGAAGCTCAGCATCTCTCCTGTGTGTATCTCCAGCCTTTGGAAGTCAGCAGAGGAAAGCCCTAGGGCTGTGACAATGCTATTTCTTTTTTGACTTAAATTCTGTTTCCATCTCATCTCAGATGTATGATGGTGATAATCTTAACTTCCTTTCTGTTGCTTCTTTTTATATAATAAAAATGTAGGCATCAGACCTAACTGTAGCTTCAGTGGTAAACGTTAAAGGCCAGAATTTGTGACACTGCCAGAGTCTCAGGGCTGGCTGCTTGGGAAATGAATGCCTGAGGGAGCTCACACAGCCAGGTACCAGGATGGATGTATGACAGACCTGCCTCCTGACTCTTCATTGATCATTCCTGAGGGAAGTTATTTCAGAGCTTRTGTGCCCTAGAGCAGTGATCCTGGAGCTTTTGATTGTTAATTACGCCGTGTAGCCACTATCTGAGGAGTGGTAGCTGCTGCTGCAGAGTCTGATCTCACTGGGGCAGTCACCTTGGCAGACCCACTTGGTCCCTGTACCCSTGGAGACAAGCCAGATTTTCTTTGCTGTCTCAAGGAGCCAAATTCAGTCACCTTGCCCCAGTGGTTACTTAATTTTTGTGTTACTTTTTTTGTTTTCTGCCTTGGATGACAGCTTTTTGCTGCTGCCAACAACTCTGTTTAGTCTTGTGGAAGCATGGTAAACGTGCAGCTTCATAGACATTTGTTTGTAATCAGCTGCCTTTTGTTATGTGGTACCCCAATGCACTAGGCAGACACAAGAAGGTAGGATAAAGATGACACAAGTTTCTCTGGATTTGAACTGCCYGGCTTTGGTGAGTGTCATATTGCCTTGTAAATAATATTTGAGTAATGTGGCTTTTGGTGTTGAGACTACAGGGTTCCATTTTGTGTATTTGTGTTTTCTATAAAATTAAGGTTTTTACACTGAACTCCTTTTGGTGCTCACACTTCCTCACTACTGTTTTGCTTAGCGGGTGTTTTCTCTAACTTCTTCTCTGTTGTTTGTAAGGCAGTGCTGTGGGTTTCCGTTACCAGGCTTGATTATCCACTCTGCTTGGAATTACTCATTGTGGAATGGGTAGTACATGCTGCGTCTAGTGCTTCTTAGGTAGCAAGTTATGTGAGTTTTACTGGTCAAAGTAGGATCTGCCCACCCCTGGCCTTGTTCTCTACTTTTCATATAGGTTGCTATGGTGGTGTGAGTTCATTGATCACAGCGAAATCCAAGCTGGTAAAAAACCACACCCAACAAACCCACTGGTCTGGCAGTCATCTGAAGCTTGTTCTACAGCAGGGTTGATTARGCCTGTAATATTTTCTGAGCTATAGGAATAGCATAGAGATGATAAGAATGAAGATATATCAATAATGTACATATCAGTGATAAGTCAAACAATTTTTTTGCTGGTAACTTTAATCTTGAGCAAAGATTTCAATGGGGCATTTACTTTAAAAAATAATTCCTTGCAAAAGTGAGCAGCTCTACAGTGAAAAGCTCCTGAGAGACATGGTTCTCAGCCTTTGAAATCTGTGCCACTTCAGTCTGCTGCAGATCCTTTGTGTGCTTGGCCATGCTACGAGTCACACATGTGTACCAAAGGTCCTCACACCTTTCCTGCACAAAGGCACACCTYGGAGCTAGGGGAGGTGGCTGCTTTCAAGTTGACAGCGAGGAGCACTTTATTCTCTATCCAAACTCTTAGAGAAGCCTGATATGTATTTCACTTTATCTCTTTATGTTTAGTCACAATACACAGTTTTAAGAACTCTTGTTACCAAAAAGTCCTCTCTGTAGAAAGGAGAAATGGGAATTATGGACTGCTGCTGATTTTTCTACCTGTGTTGTTCTGCTGCTGCTGCTTAGAGTGTGGTAAATGTAAGCTGAATTGAGCTGTCAACCCCTATCAGGTATAAATCCTTATGTGATAACTAAGCATGAAAGCTAAACACGGTGTTATAGGTCACTCTTTGGTCATTTTCTGATATCACTCATCATTTCATAATCTTACTGTGGTGATAGCAGAGATGGTGAGGAGAAAAACACACAGTACAATGGAGCTGCTTCTTCACCGTAATTAAAATTTAGATTTATTGAATGGTTTTTTCGGTTTGCTAAGTACTTGTGCTTCCTTGGTTTGCTGATATAGGACAGATTGCAGGAGAACAAGGGGTGAATTTGGTGATCTGGGGTCGTGTTAACTTTTTGGGGGCTCCTGAGGGACAGTGTCATCACAGACAACAAACATCAGAATCAAACTGCTGAAGAGTTTGCCTCATTTTACCTGGATGTTCTGACCTGAAATGCAATTTCTAACCATGACTTTGCTTGTTCTTCTTAATTTATGTTAGTCACAAAACAATTACAGCAGCTCATGTGTGGCTCCTACAGCTCCTTTGACAAAAACTTTGGGAATACTTGTAGGCAGCTATAACTTGCTTCCATGAGAGGATTTCTTTTGATTTTTTTTTATTTTAGGGAAATGTAATTAAAGCAGAGGGTTCATAAGGAGGTGTAGCTATTTATGGATTATTAGACACTGATGTTTGGGTGAGGACTAAGGAGGCAGACAGACATATTCACCCAAACTGCTCTTTTGTCACCCTCTGATTTAGATAAGTTGTTGTTGTCTCTGAGGTGGAATCTCAAGTTCTGCTGATGGCGTGTGCCTGTGGGGATGTGTGCTGGGCACTTCTTTCACAGGCTTTCTGAGGTGTGAAAAGCTGAAAAGGCTTCTCAGCCACAGGTGCTCCTTTCTATTGATTTTTCTTGCTGTTCTCAAGTGGCCACACGTGAGAATCTCTGCAGTGAGGAGGCAGATACTGAGCAGCTCCTGGCCATGCATTAGTGAGGTGCCCCAAGGCAGGTTATGAAGGGAGAATGTGGGTGCAGATGGGCACTGTTCTGTGGAACAAACCCCTCTTGTTCTGTCAAGTTCCCACGGCACAGAGTGTGAATGGGGAGCTCCACCAATGTGCTCAGTGTGCCCATGGCTTTGCATCCCTCCCTCTTCATACAGGAGTTACACCTAGAAGGATAAATCTGTGCTCAGGAGGAGATTTGTAAATTCCCTCTTTTATGACGGACAGTATTTGTGTTTTTACAGCTTTCTTTAAAATTCATGTTCCCTACAGTGCAAAGGACCTGGGTTGATCATGTGGAACTTTGTGGAAGGGAATGAGCTTCTTCATGGGAGCAGTTGGGAAAGTGCAGCTTTTCACAAGGCCTCAGGCAGGACAAGGAGTGGGAAAGACATACCTGGAGCCAGAAGCATGGAAGATGGTAGTGAGGAGTATGGACCAGCCAGACAGGCTTCGGGGGATATTGCTTTGTGTGCTCTGCTGCACTTCAGTCACCAAATTAACCAAAAATAGACCTGGAATTAAGAGCCTGTCTGAAGGGACACAGCAGGCAGAGGGAGATTTGCTAAAAGCCCTTGAAACACTAGTGCTGTCCTTTGTCCAATGAAGTGAGTTTAAAGGAAAGCATGTGCTCCAGATGGATAGTTGAGTGTTTCTGAAAGATTAAAATTGAAGTGCTGTCATCTCTGGACATAGATACAACTTCTAGTTCAGTTGCCTGTATTTAAGGCAACGTTTATTTGCAAGGTCAGATTGTTTGAGATTTCTGTTACAGGCTAGGGCTTTTAAAACTTCATGTAGAAGTTAGACTTTCCCATGTCTCTTTGGTTTCTTTTTTTTGTGTGCTTGCTCTCTAAAATGAAGTTATACAAAGATCTTGAATCTTCAGTTGCCCACATCTGAATTAATAGTATCGAATTGCTGCAAAACACACTGAAGAAGGGGAGAGAATTTGTCCTTGGCTCTCTTGTTTTGTTGGGTCCTCAGAGTTGGCTGCTCTGCTCTGGGTGCAGCTGAATTTCATAACAAGCTGAATGCAAAGGCCAATGTTACGGTCCACAAACAAAACACGAAGCAGACTGTGGAATTTGTTTGCAGGAATTTTGAAGAGTCAATGAATAAGACTTAATGGAAGCAATTTTTCCAGTCCTTTCTCTTTGCAAATGCTTTTGTTGAATTCCTGCAGAGCACTTACATGTGTCATAGCTCGTGACCCTGTGATGTAAAACACTTTGATTCCCTCTAGAGGAAGCGGTCTGGTTAGGAGTCGGACCAAGCACAGATGAAAACACAATAATTCCCAGAGTCTGCCTCCAGCTGTTGCTTAGTTAAAAGCTACTTTTCTGGCACTATGAGTGCAACAAAGCAAGACAAAGAAAAAGAGAAATCCAGGACGTTCAAGTGTGACTGAGTTACTCTTTCAGTAGAAAAAGCATTTTTTTAATCGAATGTGAATTTTTGTGACTTTTAAAATACATTTTTCATTAAGCTTTCTTTTTTCTATAGGAGACAATCTTATTTCCCAATTCAACCTGACAGATTTGATTTCCTAGTCAAATTACATCTCCCCCAAACCCACCCCAAAGTCTCTGGCAATTTTTCTTGATAACTACAGAACTTATCTCCTAAAACATATCCATTGTTTTCTAAGGCTTAAACATTGGTGGTGTTTAGGGAAGCAGCATTTGGGTCTTGTGGAAGTGAGGTCTTAAAAATCAGTCCCTAAGACTTTTTTTTATAATCTCTGCTGGACTAAGTGTTTTGGCAGGACAGAGGTAGGTGCTCTCTGCCCTGCCTTCTGCTCCCGGGATGGAGAGGCATCTCTCCTTTTGTTCTGTGCAATTGCTGTGTTTCTAAGTGAGAGAAAAGTCTCCTGGCTTTATTTAAAGTTCATCTTGTATGTCCTAAACATCCCTTCCTGGACTTTTAAGCTGTAAAAATAGACATGAAGGCAAAACAGGAGCAGATTTGAAGTGAAACAAACATTTTAAGCTCCTTTTTTGTTTGATGTTGGACTAAGTTAGTGCTTGATGATCTAACCAGTCTCGTGTGTGTTAGTCCTGTACCTTGTCTGTGACCCAGAGGGGCAATGAGGGAGCCCTCAGCCTGGAATGGAACCCATTGTGTATGATTGCCTCTGCTTGCTTTGCACAAAGCCTTCTCCAGGTGCTGTGATGGAGTGGGAGGAGATTTTGGCCATAACTGAGGCCACTGCCTGGCAGTTTGTACTCATGTGACTCTCCATGTTTCTATGGTTTGCAGGAGAACTGGCTCCTACCAGCTGCCAGCACCTTCCAGACTGTTGCCTGCTCGTTAGACACACTGTCAGAGTGCCCTTTCTTGAAAGATATTCTTTTGAGCAAAATGAAGGAAGGAATCATTATCTCACTGAAATAGGAATATTTGGGATGGAGAATTGTAGGTTGAATATATTAGAAACACAGATGAAGTGCAAGGGAGGGAAAAATAAAAAGTCAAGCAATTCTGTTTTTTTTTTTCATTGGGTATTTCTAAAATACTCTACTCCTCTCCATTTTTCCAGCAGTACAGGTGAGTGGGTTGTCAGACCCTGAGACCTGAGGTGAGGGATGCACGCTGCTGCATTGCCACCCGATGGTGAGGCAGATATGGGGTGCTGCCTTATCTGTGGCTGTGCTTTGGCAGTGGCAGGGAGGGAGTTGAACAGAAATAGCCATAAAAGCACCAGTCTCCTGTGACTGGGTCATAAATATTAAAATAGAGGCTTCTGATAAGATTGAACATGATGAACTACAAGAGAGACGAATGGCTGGGGATCACTTCTGGCCTTCCAAAATCAATACCAGAGGGAGTGAGATGGTCATCACTGATCATCCACTTGAACGTTTTACTTTGAACTCTTTAATCCTCCTGGTTTTGCATTTTGTGCAAAACAACTGATTTTGCAACAGCTAACTTGAGGGATCAGTGCATCCTTCATATATAAATGTATGGCTGGGTATCTCCAGCTTCATGTTTTCTGTAAAAGTGCAGTCACAAGAGTTCGGCATAATAGGTTAAGATAATGCTGTTTTCCTATAAAAACATTTTTAAAATGATAAACTGCCTATATATTTGACATTTATTTAGCTGAAAGGGGCATTTGCCTTATGTACTATATTTCTAAATTAAATGTATTCTGGATTTAAAGAGCTAGAATCAAACATTCAGTGTCATCTACCACTGAAAGTGTATTTTGACATTTCTACGAGTTGCAAGCACACACTTTGCAGGTACTGGCAAATTATGTAAATGAACAGAGCCCTTTTGGCTGATTTTCTGCTTGTTTAAGTATTTTCTGTGAGTGTATAATATACCTGTCGGATGCTTATGGTAATGACCATTCAGAGGTACTCAGGGGTTTAAGTAGTAGGATGAGTGCTACCAACCCTCAAAAATACAAATGTTAAGATTCATCCTGAGAAGTTTTATGCTTACAAAATTCAGAGGTATTTTTTGTGCCTTGATAATTRTTTTTCAGTTAGGGGGTGAAGCTGCTCCTCCCAGGGCTGAAGAGACAATTCTGGGCCCTTGGGCATGGCACTTTGGCTGTTTCCTGGGGTAAACTGCACCTTCTCTTCTCTTTCTTGCTGTGGTGGGCAAGAAGGGTTCAAGCAGAGATGGAGAGGGGCAGTTGCTCTTCACATGATACATCCAAAGTTTGCATGACAGAGTTTGTGTGCTCTCTGTACCTCTTTTGGAGAACTTGAACAACCTCTTCACAATTAAAAGTAGTGGTGGAGAAAAAAAGTCTGCATCAGAGATGTCTTGCTAAATAAACTTCAAGACATGTCAGCTTGCTATGAATTGGCACAGGGCTGATAAAGTATTTTGCCAACAAAATACAATTTCTTATGTCTTAAGCACTCTTGCCCTAATTTTGAGGGTGGTATTGTGGTATATTTGTCTCTTGATTATAAACTCCACATAATTCAGTTCAGAGGATTTAATCATAATTTTGAGTGCAGTCAGGGTGATTCCTTCCAGCTTCAATGCAGTTCTACTGTTTGAAGTGTAAAATGGTAGATTCTAGGCTGTTAGTTTTAACGTTTATATTGAGATACACTCTATGATAATTTCTTGCTTGGAAAATATTTATATTCAACTACACAGTTAGAAAATGAAAACTTGTTTWCTGAGTGCACAACCTCAGATTTAAGAAGCTTTTTCTCTATTTGTTAATGTGATTTCTTTTGGAGTAAAAACCTGTATTTGGAGGTGATACTATTTCTACTGCAAGGCGGATAAGTAAGTAACATCCAAGGGTGTAATTCCAGAGCACTGCATCGCTCAGGTTGTTGTCCAGACAATTCAAATTTTCATCTGTGTGTTATACATGGGTCATGATTTATACATTAAARAAGTGTTTTCTTGCAGTTGCTTATCAGACTTGGCAGATGCTACTGCACAGGAGAATGTAGTTCTATTATTTTGTCATACAGATATTCTACTGTATAGAATTGCATTTCTTTTCTGTCCGCAGTGCATTTATTATCATCACTGAAAGATTGTTAACATAAGGTAAATACCACATTTACAGGAAGGCTAAAGGCAAAGTTAGATTTTATTAAAAGAAGCCTCCTTGGCTACCAGCTGTGCAGCAGAGGAGTTTCGATGCATAACCTGCAGGGCAGCCATCCAGCTCTAAAACAGACATTTTCTTAATTACGTACTGAGAAGGATCTAATTCCCAAACAAATGGCTTATCATTGTAGGTGAACAAAGGGGTGGAAGCTGCACGTTTTGGCAGAATTCAGACACAGGTTGCAAATTCCCATTTAAAACAAGAAGTCTGGTTCTGTGTGGGATTTAGAGTTATTTGTAAAGCCTTAGAGGATAGTTGGCTTGGTTGCTACTTTTTTTTAAATATAGCAATGTATTTTTCCTGTTCTTAGAAGGAAAGGTACATACCAATGGAAAAGGTATTGGTGGGAGTTTGTTTTTCCTGGGGATGAAAAAAGAAAATGAATATTTTTCTTTACTTCCCACTGTGCTCTAACTTTTTAACCAAGGAAACTCATAAAGGACACTGCTAAGGAGCTGAAATACGACAGCTTTGTTGCACTGAGAGCTTTTTTTGACAACCCTGGTGCAGTGTTGAGTATGACTGGAGAATGACAAGGCCGGAAAATCTTGGTAAAGAGCCCATTCACTATCCCCAAAGTTGTGGTACTGCTGTTGAATCTAACTRTTTTCAACTAATGCTTGAGAGAGACTATTCAGGTATTTTTCTTAGGCAGGATGCGTCTCTGCTGTAAATGAAATAGATGAGCCTACTCCCACGTGGCTGGCGGTCTGTGCGAGCTCATGATCAGCAAGAAGTTCTGATGATGTGGGGTTTGGAGCTGGAAAGGCGGTGGTCTGGGAAATCAGTGCCTTGCCGTGTGCTCTAACAGCAGCACAGCCTTTCTAAKGCTGTGTAAGGTGGGAACTGCATGTGGGGATGGACAGCGATTCCTGTCACAGATGGAAAACGATCCATGGGAATAAGCATACATAAACCCACCCTGGGGAGAGGAGCCAATTATCATCTCTGAAAAGCTAAAAGCCCTGAGCACTTGAGGGAAGAGTGCTCCCCAGTAGTTGTTGCACAGGGTTCTGTATCCTTTAYGAAAACCCTTAAAAACATGTCCTGGGTGGGCCACCCGTACCTGTGTCTGTAGCCTGTAATTTAAACTCATTGAGAGCTTTCTGGAAACTGGTGCTTCAAAGCAGAGCTGATTAATTTTTGCCTTCAACTGGAAAACATACTGATACTACTTCTGGTTCGGTAATTGTGCCTGCAGAGTATGCATGTGGTGACAACAGAATTGCCTACTTTTTAAAAACTATTATTGTTATTATTTTTTAATTTTTATTTTTATTTTTTCCCCACTCTGATCTGTGTGAGTGGAGAAGTAATTTCTCAGGCTGCAATGGACCCAGACCTGCGCCCAAGGCTGTGCCTGAGCATTGGGAACCCAAAGTGCTCCCAGCTGCCTCCCCAGGAATGATGAGGTGCCTGGGAAGGGGCTGCTGGAAAATGTAATTGGTGGAAAGGGTTGTGGTAGAGGTGCTCTGTTTGGGTTCTGCAAATGCCTTGGCCAGGCACTCCTGAGCTGGCTATCAAAGGAGGGCACGTGCAGTGGGCAGGGACAGCCAGTTCTGCTCGTGGAAGGAACTTGCTGCTGCTTTGAACAGCTCCAGAGCCTTTTCCATGGGGTGATGAAGCTGTAAAATTTTAACATGCCCGCTGCTGCTCTTTGACAGCAGAAGAATTACCCAGGGGGATGAGGTTCAGATAATTATCTGAATTTGGGACTTTACTTCCCACTTCTCATGTTTTTTTAAAAAATGTCCTTTTCAGTGAATCTAAAACGAAAATAATTTACAGCTTTTAATTTTGATTTCTTCGATAGCTACTAAAGGCTTGATGCGTTGTGTTATACATTAAAAAAAAATCCTTTTGAGGAGTTTGTGGCAATGGGCTTATTTTTCCTTTTGTTTTATTACTTGTGTTTTACATGAGGTATGCACAGAAATATGCTCTGTTTAATGAAATGTTAGTGACTTCCCAGTGTGGAAAAGACTGGCTTATCTGAGGCTGTCACACTTGCCTGATATTAATTGATTAAATATTCATTTGCTAATTTCGAATCCTATGGCTCTGTGAGCACAATGAACAGCCTGCAGAGGTCACAGCTGCTGCTGCTGGAGCAGGAACGTCCAGTGGAGAGGGGATGGTGCCTGCTGGGAGGGGAAGAACCCCTGTCCATCTTACACAAATGCCCACCATAAGAGCCTTTTATGTTCCTCTGTGGAGTGTCCTGGACTCTGAGCTGGGGCTTCTGCCCTGCTTGTTCTGTCCAATCCTCCCTTCAGGCATGCCCCAGGAAAAACTGGGGCCTGTTCTTTCCTTCTCCCACCTCCCTCCCAATTACAGACCCAGATCCTTGCCCTCAGCGGTGAGGGATCTTTCCATCTCTCCTGTCCCCAGGCATGATCTCCCCACAGGCTGCCCAGGATGTCTGGCTGTGCTTTTGAAGAATTGCTGGAGTACACCATGTTCTGGTCCAGTTAATTCCTTGTACTGAACCTCAGTACACATCTTCAGGAATGAGACCTGTGTGAAAAACTGGTAGCTCTGCCAGGAAAATGGGCTTGCAATTAGATTTCAGTTACACAGGGAAAGGAGACAATAGCATTTTCTTCTCTTTATTCAGCCTGATTCCTTTTTAAACCATATTAAAATGCATCAGAAGTGCCAGCCATTATAAAAATCTGAGATACCAGGCAAATGAGGTGAGTAAAATTAGCAGCAATTGTGCTCAGACTACGTTCTACTGAGAAATATTAGCAAGATGGCTCCCTGGAGACAGCCTGGCTTTCAGAGGAAGCACTGAGACTGTTGTAGTGAGCTGATGAGGTCTCATGACTTAGTTATGAGACATCAGATTTTTATTTTAAGACTTACATTATCAGAATTTTAGTATTTTGTGTGCCGCTTCAGGTATTGTCTTAAGGCTGTATTCTTGTTGCTGATTTTTACTCAGTCCTGCTTGAAATGTGAGCCTGAATTTTTATAGACATTGTACAGAAGTGTTGCCCTGCATTTGACGCTGTGAGGGGAACACTGCTCATGTGACGGAACCGAACCAAAAAACTTGGTCCAAATAGGTCCCAAAAATCGATAAAGCAGGCACAAATAAGCAACGCATTGAAACAAGGGAAGTTTCGTACATTTGGAAGTCCTGAAGATGGAATTAAGAACCAGGTTCAGCATCTTTCCTCTGCCTAATGTAGATGAGTATTGATAGCACTTGGAGAAGGGTATGTGGGCTTGATTTTTTTAAATCTCAATTAAAATATACAAGATTTTAAAAATTATGTAATAAATAACTTGTGCCCGCCTGTTTTTTTTTCAGATTCTTGAACAAAAATGTTATTTCGAGACAGGCATCTATTGGTAGGTGCCAATAAGCAAAGATTAGATTGTGGGAGCCATGTTCTTCTTTAGGTGTCAGAGCATGGAAGGGAGGGTCATGAAGGGTGATGAGAGGGTTGGTGTAGGAGTGGTGACAGGGATGGCTGTGAGGACATTGCTCCTGGACTTGACCAGGAGTTTTCTGGCTGTCTGAGCTTGGCTTTGTGTGCCTGTCCCTGGATTTTGGGGTATGGGCTCTCCAGACGCTTGTATAGGGGAGAAATTTTCGTAGGGGAATGAGTTAAGTGCCTGAAAATAAAATTATGCATCTGTCTCTTTCCTCATTTCCTTTTGCATAGCTTCCAATTTCTGAGAAACTTGTAGAATTTTAATACTCTAAAAGAGCAAATAGAGCTCAAATTGGTCAGTGTGTTGAAAAGCTGCTGGGAGAACAGATAGCTGAACAAGCACATGTGTGTAGTATGATTGCCTAAGACTTATTTCTTTCAGGGGATTGGACAGAAAAATCTCCTTTGGGCAGAAGCTTTCACGTAAGGGATGCTGTGCCTGCTCATCCTGTATGCATGAAACTTCATTTAGCATTAACTAACATCAAAGGGGAGACTGGTTTMCCATAATCTTGGTTATGGGACACAGCTCTTGTTTCCAGGTTTTTTTAGAAGGAAAACATTTGTGGCAATTTCCAGGTTCTAGAAATGAAAAAAACAAAGTGAGGAATGTTGTGGGGTTCTTGTTTGGTATTTGTGCTCAGCAGTGTCTGGCAGTCGTTTTCACAAGATATCAGGTCTAGTTATCTCTTAAATAATAAGCTAAGCTGGTTTGTTTATACAGTAAATTTTTGTATGCAGTGTTCAGCTACAATGGACTGGTCAGGTGTGAGACTGAGCGGTTTTTTTACCTCTTAAGTGTGAGGTTTTATTGTATGAGCTGGGCTGTGCTTGCAGAGAATTCGTCAGTCTGTGGCTAAGGTCAAGAAAAACAGCAATGCTAAGTGGCTGCATTTTCTGAGCTTTAAGTGTACAGATACAGTGCTTTGATTGACTCCAAACTGTGCATTACATAGTGTTCATGGAATAATCTTCTGTTTGAAGAGTACTCCCAAAACCTGACTATAATGTGATTTTTTCCTCCATCTTTTTTACAATGTGCAGTAAACAATGGTAAAGGACATCGTGCCTTGAAAGCAGGAGGTGATCAGGAAAGGTGCTGATTTTTGAATTACAGGAACTTCAGCACTGTGCACCAGCGACTTGTTACAGACAAATTTGTCCATGTTGGCACAGTTGGAACCAGGGAGTTTACAGAGGTTACCGTGTGGATTGCTGGTTTCAACAGATCAGCAGCCACAGGCATTAGATAACCTCTACTGAGTGATGGACTRGTGTATAAGTGTAATGCTTCACCAATCAATCTCCTACTGATCCTGCCTCCCAGGATCGATGCTGTCATGAGAAAATTGAAGAGGCTGCCATTATTTATACAGCAGAATTGACCATCTCATAGAAATATTTTTCACTGCTTCTGAAATGAACAATATTTCCGTCAGTATTCCTCTAGATTTTGCCAACACTCAAATGACTTCCATGACMCACTATCTAGTACAGGAAATGCTGCCTATCACAGCCTTTGTGCCACACCATTCTTTTGTGTTCTCACTGCCTGTCTCTTTCGTTTAGGTTAACTAGACTTAATAAACTAGCTGGAAATTATGTCATTTGAAATTAATAATGTGAGTCTTGGTAGAAGAAAAGGAGATAACTAAGTCTAAATAGATTTTATTGAGTTCACATGTTCCCTGATTACTCTGCAGAATTCTTATATTGATTATTTGCTAAATTGATAGCTTTCTTGCAGGCACATTGGTAAATGTTCTTAATGTACCTAATCCATCCATACATATCCACTTATTATAATAAGGGTCTTCTTTCCCCACGTGTCTGAGTATGCTGTCAGCAAAATCCTGCTGGAGGGATGAATGGATTTTCAAGATTGATGTGTTTGTCAGAAGAACTAGACTTGGAAGCAACAATTCTTGGATCAAAAGCATCAGAATGTCTTGCTGCATTGATACAATTTTGTACAAAGTGAAATTAGAAAAATGCTTATTGCCAGTGAAAACTGAAGGTGCCTGAATTTCCTATGGCCTTATGGGGCCAAATGCTCAGAGTATCCCTTTGCCTCATGCCTGTATAACTTCCTACATTAGTATTTCTGTATGTATCTTGCAATTATCTAATACCATAGGAAGAATTTGAAAAACACAGTCATTAATTCTAATGTATCCAATTTAAATGCCCTAAATTAACACAGTAATTTCTTGACAAGTACTGTTCAGTTATGTGTTCTTGGGCAAACAATGCTTTGGCCAGTTCTTTCTCCATTGCTGACTGCAAAACACAATCAACAGCACTCTTCACCACGAGACCTTTGCTGAGACAGGAGTTTCTTTCAACTTAAAGAATAGAATTATCCAATTGTTACAAAAAAATTACCCTTATAAGGATTATAAGTAAATGAGATTCTTTTATTTGTTCCTAAGTTAAAACTGATTGAGAAAACTGGAAAGTTTCTTTGTATTGCTGATTGTGACCTCTGCTATAATGGGGAAATTTGTTCATTTGAATGGACGAGTGCATTTTCTGTTTTTTAAACTTTACTGTGTGAGTAGCAAATTGCTATTAACAAGTCTACATATTATATGTATCCAAAACATTTGCATTAGAGCAGGGGGAGGGAACCTTTCCTTTGTTGACAACTAAATAAACTTTCAAAACACATTTGTTGTTGGGCTAAAATTGTGCTGATTCCACAGAGGTTTAGAAAAACTTATTTTCCTACCCCACCTCTTGAAAATGGAGAAATTTGCCAAGGAAAAAAATTTCTGAGAGCATTTGTTTGCAATTCCTACTAAGACTGCAAAAATCCATAATCTTGTTGCCTAGTACATACTTCATTGCTATTTCAGGTTTTTGTGGTGGGGTGAATAGATCGAAGAGAGGTGATAGAGCCAAGTCAATAATTTTGCAATGTGCAACTTATGGATGCATCTAACTGAAATCATTGTTATATCACATCACTTTTAGAGTTAAGATTTTTCTTTCCTTTATTTCATTGCAAGTGTTCATTTAGAGGATTCTGTGAGGTTGTTTGGGACCTCTCAAAGAGCCTTTGTTTAATGGGTCAATTCATGTATAGTTTTAGTATAAACTGCAAAATTAAATTCTTAACCTTTTCCCTTTTCTGGTGGCATTGTTGACTCCCAAAGCATGGATATGTAGAGTAATTTGTGACTGAAGCTAAACTAGTAATGCTTTATCTTGGCAATACAATAACATTATCTTTTTCTTCCTCTGCTGCTTTCCAATCAAATTAAAAGGAATTTGCTGATCAGCATTAAATACAATGTTGTCAAAGATGTGTATTAATTTTTAACCATGGAGATTCGTTTTGTCTTGTCACATTTTAACTGCAAAAATGTGTCAAATCTCTCTACTCTGATTCTATTTCCTATCTGCCCGTGCTATCACAGGTGTTTTTTTATGTACTTGTGCAGCAATCTCATGTTCTGTAATTAACATCTACAAGTTATTTGGTATTCATAATGTAAAATATTTGTTTATTAGTTCAGCAAATACATATTAATGAATTTTAAATCGTTACCTGGAAAGTATGTCTCCTTTGGTTATTGATTTAACTGGAAATGAATCTGATAGGTCATCCAGAGTAAAACCAATTTCTTGTGGTGATAGGAAATCTACGTTTGTGTTTTAAATATTAGATATCTAAAAATGTTTCTTGTGTATTTAGCTAATAAGATTGTGCATGACTTGCTTGCAGTCAATGCAAGTGTAAGACATGCTGTCAGTAATTGGTATGCACTGCCAGACTTTGATTATACTGGCTCTTTGACCTATTTTTAACAGAAACTAGGGCAGTCCTTTGGATTGCCTTTCCCTGTCCCTGGACACCCTGCTGTGTTATGTGCTTCATATTTGACATTATAACATTCAACTGTGGTGCCAAACTGCAGAATATCCCTTGGGGGTTTTCATTGAAACAGATGTAACAGATGTCTGCCCACTCTGAATGCGCAGTGGTTTCTGATAACAGTCACACAGCAAATGATTTTTCTGCATTGTTTATTAAAGATTGCTTTAGTCAACAGCACCTTTTGGAGCCTACTGTGTTGAAGATTATTTTGGAAATAATTTTCAGACTGATCTGAAAGATTCATCTCTGTCCCCACCTTTTTCAGTTGCATCTCAGGCTCAGGTTATGGCTAATGACTTAGTAGGCATTTGGGTATCTAGGAGACAACAGTATTAACTGTTAAACTATTGGACACGTGCACAGTGTTGTAGACACATGCTAGCTACTGGGAGTTAAAAATCTGGAAGCTACTGTCAGGAAATTCAGTAATGCATGGCTTTGCTAGGAATACATTTTAAGATGCTTTAAAACAATTGCAGCACTGCAGACTTGAAATGCTTCAGGGCAAGACCAAAACCTTTTGCTTTGCTCTATTTCAAGCTGTTTCTTAACGTCTGTCTGTACCTTTGGGGAACTGGGAGTGTGTGAGTGGCAGTGTCTGCAGGAGCCAAACAGGCAGATGAAATGAACCATGCTGAAAGAGGGGAAGAGAGAGGTTGGCTGTGGATGTGAGAGTGGGCAGAGGAAGAGGAGGAGGAAAAACAGCAAGAGCTGAGAACTCTGCCTAAGCAGGGATGTGTGGAACAGATGCTTGGGGCTGGAGTGGATATTTGCTTCATAAAGAGTTGTCTGGCCTGGATACTGAAATGAAGGGCAAGAGGAATGTGGGAGGAAAGGAAGGCTTGGATAGCAGATAAACATATGAGATGGTTCCACTGGAGGAATTGAAAGAGAAATTGTGACTGTCTTGAAGGGTGATGGGTATGGGCCTAAGTAGGTATCTGATCTTCTGTGTTTACGAAGCTAGAGAAGGGAGTTTGTGATGCCCTTATGGGGTGTGTCTGTGGGATTTCCTTTCAGGAATAGTACAGGTAGAAACAAAATCACCTGTTTGCCTGCATTTCTTTGTGGTGTTCAGAAAAATCCATAGTCAGTCGATAAAGAGGCAGTTCTGTGACTGATTCTCCAGTGAGTTTTCGCATCTGTCAATCCCTAATCCTCAGCAGTTGGCCTCCTTTCCTGTTTCAGCCTTTGGGAACTGAAACCGATGGATGCTGTCCGCCCTTCCTTGTGTGTGCTGCTCTGATCAGTAGCCACCATTTGCTTTGGTGGTGGGAATGCTGTCCTAGGTGATGCTCCTTCTTTCCCTTACTTTCCTCCTCCCCTGTACCACCTCCTTACAGCCCTGGCACACAGCCTTTGTGCTGGGATTGAATGGGTCAGTAGATGGGACTTGGTTGCCCATGCACAGACCAGCTGAGGAGAAACCATGATCTTTGTAATTGGCTGGACGAGCAAAAAGACTTTTGTTCCACTCTTGGTGTGAAATCTTGGTGTTTCTCTTCAGGAAAGCAAGCTGTGGTCCGAAACAGGCGGGTGGTGGTGTTTCCTACACAAACAGTGTCCAGCTTCAGAGACTCTTCTGAGTGCAGGGCTGTGAGGTCATGGGGTTCCCTGAGGATTTGTCTTGCTCACAGTCAAATGACTGCTCTGAAAATCCCTCTTGATTTGCTTGCCTGAGTCAGGAAAGGTTTCTTTCACTGTTACACTGAAAATGCCTATTTGTCTCTCGTGGGTTATGATAACACTCATTACTGAGGTTGTGTCTGATTGCTACACGAAGATGTTACTTGATTTTTAAATCAACATATTTGATTTTTTTTTCTGTTATGCTTTATTAATAATATTGTCTTCTAGTTGGAAAATTAATTCCAACCATCATGTACAGTGTTATCCTAGCAAGCAGGAACACTTCATGCATATGTAACACTCTCACCATGTCATAATTTTTTATATTTTGCCACTTCAATGGAGTAATGATAGAACTTGCTCTGCTTTTAGAAATATATTACAGTGCTTGAAGAGGTAAATCACTGCACGGTTGACTTCAGTAATCTGGGGGTGATTTATAAATCCCCACAGAAGGTTCATGCTTGCATGAATTTGCTTGCTTAGATCTGTGCATTTGGTGTGGAGTGACTGGGGGATCCCACCCTAGTGCATGGATCCATCTGAAACAGTTTTGCAGGATGACAACTTTGAAGGTGGTGGAGAGATCAGCCAGGCTCCTTCTGAGCACTGAGGAGGCAGAGCAGCTGTTGGAACCGGACCACACAATGCCATGATGATGTTTGTTTCAGTCTTTGGTGCTTCCTAAGGTAGCACATTTCTTAATGTTCTTAATAAATAACAAACAGAAAGTAAATAAAACGTTAGCTGAAACCCCAAATCTCTTGAAGACATCTGGAAAATTTAAACACTGGAAAGACGTCATTTGGAGGTTCCTAGTACAGCGACTGACCCTGATCATGCGAAACAGTGTTCTTTATGCAGCTTCACAGCCACTGCCTTTGGTTCTTCGTGCCACCTTTGTGGGAGTGTTGTGTGCCCGTGTGAGGTCAATGAAATCGTGCTGCATTCTATTGCTTCCTTCAGTGCCCGTCCTGGAAGGGTCTGCAAACCCTGACAGAGCAAAGGTCAGTGTTGGTGCTCTGTAACACAGCTCATCCTAGGCCACAGTGATTGTAAAGGCACATTAAACATGGATCCTGCAGGCAGATTGGGAAACAGAGTAGGGAATGTGGAGGCAGAACACGTTTCTGAGTTTGTAAAATAAAATGACTTGAAACTTATGCTATGGACCTATAGCTGATTACTAAGTACTTCTTTATTTTTCTACTGCTTCAAGTATCACCCAGCATTCCTGATATAATGCTGTGCAGTCCTCTAGGTTTTGGGTTAGAGGAGATACTGCAGTACTAAAAATCAGTGTCATTGGAGGCTTATGACAGAAATCATCAGATTGTACATGCTGTCCTAGTTCTACAAGAGCCACATAGTCCTATGTTCTGTGTTTAGATTTATTTCTAATGAAATCGTTGCAGGCAACAGGACTGGATGGTTTTTTTTACATGGAATGAAGAAAATAAGTTCTTGGAACAGATTTTTTTCTGGAGAACTGGAAAGCCATAAATAGGTTTTAGGTCCCTTTAATTTAGATTTCTGCAGATGAAGTCCGAGGACTGTAGACAGCTTCTTCACAAAATAAATCTAGTTGCTTTTGAATTTTGCTGATGGCACAGGCTTTCCTAGGGTCATGGTCTTGATTAGGTCAGCATTACAATAATGATTTTTAGGTGTGAAATATACAGGCTGTGGTTTCATTTAATATTGTAGTGATGCTTGCATGGTATTATACTTGATCCAATAATGTCTCTAAGATAGGAGCAGCCCCAGAATTTTAGAAAGCATAGAATATAAAGAGTTGTAGTGAAAGAAAGTAGAAAAGATGCTTAAAGGCATGGGTTGTTGCAGTTATGAATTATACATAACTTCAATGTTTCCATCCCAAGCAGCTGCACTGAGTGCTCTGTAAGTAGCGTTTATCAATTGTGAGAGGGTACAGGTATTTGCTTTTTGTGTTTTTGATGTTCCACTTTGTGTGTGAACTGAGTTGTGCTTCTGCGTGGGAGAAATACTGATGCTGACAGATGATATGGAAGAAAATTTTGCTGTTTGTGACCAAGAACTTGGGTCAGAAAAGAAATCTGTGATAGCCAAATATGTAATTTTCTGTCTCCTTTTGTTTTAAACCCCTGTTCGCATCCATGTTTAACCATAGAGGGAATGGATTATAATTCCTTGCTCTGAAAAATATCTTGCATGCTAAACAAATTTGCAGCACATGCCACATGCTTTGGGTTTTCATTCAGAAATCCATGCAAATGAAAAAGGCTGTTAAGAAGTGCAGTCTGTTTCCTGATCTTAAGCCCTAATGCAGTTTGCTGATCCTGGTCCTGCTGAAATGTGCATTCTTGACAGAATCTCAAATGCCAAATATTGTTTTAAATTTTTTTAAAAATAATTTTCCCTAAATTTTTGGGAAGGAGCACACTGTTTTAAGAAGAAAAAAAAAAGATGCACACAATGACAGTGTAATAAATGAAAAAATAAAATTGGCACGCTGAGGGCCAAGACTTTTGGGATAGAAAAGATGTAATTCACTTTTTCCTTGCTGTGATTCCTGGTAGCTTCTTCACAGCTGAAGTGGAACTTTGTGCCTGAGGTGCTCATTGGGAGGTGGAAGGTGCTCCACTGAGGTGGAAGACATTGGGAAAACTCCCCTGTCTTTGCTCCTATTACTCTCCACTCAGGGTATCCAGTGGTAAACCATGGCAATGTGTATAATTACTCCATGTTTTATTTCACTTTTTAAGTGTATTTTTTCAACATTGTTTTTGAGTTTAGTTTAATCACATAAACCAGCATGCCTGGAAAAAGTCATTAACAGAAAACATCTGTATTTGAGACAGTATTACCTCTGGTGTGTATGTGTACCTTGAAATACTTATAAGTACAGGGAATGCTGCAGAAACCACAACAGCATTAATCCAGGCTGCATTAAATGCTATTTGTATCATAATTTTTGCAGGTATATTGCAAAGCAGCAAATACCAGAATCCAGCTTCTTTGGAAGGTCAGCAGTAAACCTCTTGGGTTTGTGCAGTGATTGCTAAAGAAAAGTCTTGATCCTGTAAAACATTTAACAGATTAAAACAGGGTTCTTCTGCCTATGGATAGATTATATGACAGAACTGCAAGATAAATATTAGTTTAAAGGCTGGTCTGGAAAGATTCAGCAGAAAACATCAATTTGGACTAGAGGTGGCTTGAAAATCAGTTTTCTTCAACTGGCTGACAGAAAGTGAACCTGACCTGAAAGATAATTGGTGTATCGGTGTGATGTACTTCCTTCCGTACAGCCATGGCATGTGTGAACTTTCCTGTTAGAGCTGCTCCTTCCTTTCAGCAGAGAAAAAGCTCCAACAAGGCAACTTGTTGGGCTGTGTCATGGTTCTGGCTGCTCTGTGGCAAAGGAGGTTGTAGGAAAGATCTGTGGGGTTAAGAAGGAAATGTACTCTCAAACGAAGCATCTGTGTGTGTCTCCTGAGTGTTATGCTCTCAGTAAGGAGAGATGAATGAAGCTGCAGCCAGAGGTCAGGTGGTGGATGGTTTTTGGCTGGTTAACTGCATACAGGTGTCTTGGTGCCAGTGCCAGGTGCCAGTGCTCTTGAGCACTGTTTTTCTATAAGGTGCTTATTTTAGTTCATAACTTCACTGAATTTGGTCTTTTGGGGTGTATTTCTCCACAATTTGTTGAGGTATTCTTCCATTTACACTGATGTAGTCATGATGAAGAATGATGGATGGAAAACACAAAATGTTTTATCCCGTTAAAACAATCATCTTACAAACATTTTCTTTGCAAAACTAACTTTTATCATGCTAGTCATAAGATCTCCTTTTGACAGTCCAGGATGTATTTCTTCCTACACCAACCTACTCAAATCTGGCCAAACTTTGTGTGCACCTAGAGACATTAGCTTTGTTTAATTACGAGTTGATCTTTAATTTTCTGCACCAGTAGGAATGAACATTTTCCCTTCAAAGGTTAGTTTGACATGAGTGCTGAGCTGGCTGGTAGATATTAATTGTTATTCCCTATAGTTATGCTGGAGCTAGACCAGGAGGATCTAATCAGATAACTAGATAGTGTTTGATTCCTTACAAGTCTTGCTTACATGATTTGTATATAATAGTATGCTACACTGTATTTTGAAAAAAAGAATCAGTGACACCATTGCTGCATTTTTACAATTGCCCTTGGGACGATTTTATATTAAGTATGTTTCTACTGATAATCCAATAATATTTTTCATTTCTGATACAAAAATTGTTCATCACAGTAAGAAAGTGGCAAGTGGAAAACTATTTTTTAATAATCCATGTGAAAGCATCTGCTGGAATTATGTAGCATATGCTGAAAATAAGCAAATACCAACATGTGTCAGAGTGCCCCAACATTGACTTAATCAAAGTGCAGAACGTATTTTTCCCTGACTCTAGTGAGCTCAGGGCCTGGCCCATTTATTAAACATTCTTTGTGTTGCTTAGTAGTATTATTTTCTGAGCCTTTTTCCCTTCATATGCTCCTGCTATTAACAGAAACATTTTACCATCTGTTTTTGGGTGGGGTAGAGAATTGATTACTGATTAAAATATTTCCAAGCCTATCTATAATTTAAATGTAAAGGCAGATCATTTTAAGTGTCATTGAGTTTAAATGGAAATTGTGACCAGATTAATAATGTGTTGAGTTTGTGTGGTGGCACATCTCCAAAGCGTCAGCTCAGTGCAAACTGCTACATCTGCATTTCATGACTTTAGGGGAATGCCAAGATATTTCCATCGGGTGCAACTGCAGAGCTTTGTAATAAGGCAATGGATGCCTTCTGGTCAAACAGAATCATAGGAAATATTTGAGCTACATGTGGCCAAGTAATGTGTCTGCCTCACTGATACTGCAGAGGTCTATTCAGGGAATGTTCTAATACAGTTTATTTCTTTGATTATTAGCACAGTAACAGTTTAATGTAGTCCAACATTTATGTAAGCAGGTATCAAAATAAGAGAGATAGAAGGTGGAATATGGTTATTAATAGTGAAATACTAGAACATTCTGCTAACACATCTGTGCATGGTATTCTGTAAACCCCAGAGTTACATGGAGAATGGGTGTTCAGGTGTCTTGATCTTGGAAAGATTTAGAAGTAAATAGGTAGAGCAATTGGAAAGAAATCATGATTGATGGAGAGAGCTTCATGGTGAAGCATTAGTAAGTTCCTGTGGGAAGGTGTTGCTTGTGGTTTTTGTCACACAGCCAAATCACCATTGCTATACGAAGTAGCAATGCATGTGCTTCAAGAAAGATAACTCCTACATGTAAGCATATATGTGCATTTGTATGGCTGCTATAGGGAACAGCCTTCTAAAATACAGTCTCCCATGGCTGCTTGCTTTTGCTTTGTGGGGCTGGTGTGAGATGATGATTTTCATCTATATTATTTCTGCTGGAGAAAAGCATTGGTTGAACTTCTGACTTGTCAGTTCATGTAGATGGGAAGAAAGGATTAGGCTCTGCTACCTGTTTTAATCTGAAAAAATTAAGTGTTTTACAGCAAGTGAAAGATCTCATCCTGTGCAAGTTAAACCCAATGCAGACCTTCTCTGTCTTCTAACATTGATTCACACTATTTCTTGCTGTTAATTTTTTGTATTATTATCTGAAAGTATCCTGACTGCTATTATGAGAAGCAGGGTACAACAGCCACAAGCAGTTCTGGATTGCACAGCCAGAGCACAACCCAGAACACACCTTTGGCCAAGAACCTCTCCCTCATCCACAAGCACTGGCTAGTGGGTGGTCATGATTCACTTTCCAGTGTGTAATAGGTTGAAGCTTTCTGAGGCAAACTGAAGGTGACAACTTAAAACCCATGATAAATCAGTGAGAGCTTCAGAAGAGTGGCCTGCCAGCCTCCTCTGTTGCTCCTGTAAGTTTCWACAGATTAAACCATAGTCTTAACTCTCTGAAACGTGGGGTTTGAACTCATAGTGACAATAGACCTGTAATAGACGATCTGTTTTAAAATCAACTTGCAGTGTGAGATACAGAACATGATATTTCCTCCTTCAATTCCTTTTAATTTTTAGAAAAAATCTGACTGATATTTAAAGACCAGATGGACTTTCTGTAAACAGTGGCACTTGTTGTTTTTCAAATTCCAAGGACCCACCAGATCATCAAAATGTTACATTGCCTTTTCGTATTTCCCGTCAATCTGGTGTGTGCTGAGGTTCTTCCTTGACCATGGTAAGTTTAAGAGGTGTTGATAGGAAACTTTCTTACTATGAAATCAAAAGTTCATTTCTTATCTCTTATGCCCATGAAGCAAAAATAACATGGAGCAAAAAGTTCCCAGACACACATAGGTTTGGAKCCTTTTAATTTAAAGTCTTTCCTTCTGGATGAGCTGTATGTTTCCCATGTTGAATCATTCCATCTGAAGTGCATTTTGTACATCRTCTTGCATCTGAAACAGGGAGAGGCAATGTGTGGAGGCTGGGAAGGGACCAAACCTATGGATTTGATTAGGTGTGTTAGGCAACCCAAACATGAGGTAAAATATGGACCAGATAACTATCTTGGCTGAGGTTCAAGTGGTGTTGGGATTCATTTCTTGACAGGACTCCTTTCCTTGCTGCAGGAAGGCCTGAATACAGTCAAGGGATTGATTGGAAAGAATGAGGCTTTTTTGAAAAGTCTGTGTCCATTTGTTTTCTGTTGTGTGATGGGTTTTTTTCAGTTTGGGTTTTTTCCTAATTGCTTGCAAAAGTTCTTCCATTTTTTAGATGCTTTGTGAAAAGCTGAGCTTGTTASGGACTGGCTGTTGGGGAACCGGTTCTGCAGTTGTTGCCATGAGGAAGCTGGACTTCTGCTTTGGTCCTTTGCTGTCATAACACCGAGGGAGTTGAACATTTCTGGAGGCAGTTAGCATCTGCCACCCAGATTTAGTTTGTTTTACRTTGATTTCTAATAGGCCAGAACATGATGATAGCAGTAAGGAGTGGTGTGAGTGCCAAAATATCTGCATTACTTTCCAAGCAGCCAGAGCAATTACTTGACATGGTTTTGTCATACCGTTGGTCTGAAATGTATTTCCTGCCCAGGTATGTCGTGGAAATTTAAAATAGACTTACAGGATGTTGTGACAAGCCACCTGAGTTCCACTGGGTCCATTAAGGCATGGATCCTGCATTTTGATCCTCCATTATCTATCCTTTACAATTTCCTTGCATGCGCTGCTGTGATTAATGAACCTTGAAATTATCAAGAATGAAAATTCAGCCTTTTTTAAAACATAATTCTCTTCATGGGACAGAGGTTTGCCCACTGCCATCAGACGGGGAGCCCCACTGCAGGATGTTTCCCAGTGCTGAGCTGTGCTGTTACACCCCGTTTTGGTTAACATGAGTTTCATTTCACTGTACTCCAAGCACAAGCCTCTGCATTCAGACTCGCATGACTCTTGTTTCACAATAATATCTTACTGTAGCAGATGGTGGAGGTGTCAGGGAGCTGCTGAAAACTGCCATGTTTATTAAACCTTCTCAGCACAGAGTAGCTCATCTGTTCCTGCTGGCAGTGGTTCCCAAGGGACTAGATGCCAGTCAGGATATTCAAAACACATTGTGTCCTGGCTGTGTTCTTGCCTGGATTTGCATACTCTTGCCTTTGACTGTAAGAAAAGGCTTTGTGTTGATAGCAGTACATGTTGGACAAATGTTTCAAACCTTCTCCAAGTTTAATTTATCCATAGCAGGCATGAAAGCAGGAGGAGTGCACACTGCTAGCCAACCTTGTCCAGTGCTGCCATTGTATTCTTAAATGGTGGTAGAGCAGGAAGCCTTTGATAAATTCTTTAACTCCCCTGTGTACTGTCTGTTAAGAGGACAGGGTTACACAGGAGTTGCATTTTTGCAGTGTAGCACAAAGATGCTGAAAATAGTGTCAAAGTTGGCTCAGCTATCAGCACAGGAACGGGTCTGGCCAGCTGGGTCCTAATGTTTGAACTGTACTGTTGAAACCTAACCGGGTAAGCTGCTGGCATGAGCTGGGGCTGTGTTGTATCCCTTCATGGTTAAAGTTAGTAGATAAATCAAAACAGAATACTCGAATTTTCAAGTTACATCACTGCTAAATGTGTGAACATAATTGCATTATTCCTTTTGATTTCGCTTCTGTGGACAGGGTTTTAGATTAGAACAGGAATGAATCCGCTTTCAACTGTGGAATGGTTTTGTTTGTTTTTCTATATCAAGACAGAACTGTTAATATGCTTACTAATCACTTTAAGATTTGGAGAATAAGTGGGTGACACACATTTAACTTAATCAGTGTTAATGTAGCCTAGAGGGGAGTTCAAGAAGAACCTAATCAAACCCACAACAAGGCTGAAGTTCCATCCAATGTGGAAGGGAATGGTCGTGAAAGTTGAACTTTGCTTTAGCACCCGTGGATGCCAGTGCCTGTTCTGGGCTGTGTATCGGGAGCTGCTGCACAGCTCTCTGTGTCCAGCTCTGCAGTCACTGGTGTCTGTGTGGCTCAGGCAGCTCGACAGCAGATGAAAGTCAGTGCAGACAAGTGTGAGGTATCTTGCATCAGAAGGAATAGCTTTAAATTACTTGCACACGTTGCTGGATGCGAAATTAACTGCTCAGGGAAAAAAACCCCAAACATCTTGGCATCATTATGGATACTTCATTGAGAACATCTGCTCTTTACAGAGCTCTGGTTGAAAGAGAAAAGAAATTTCATCTCCAACCCAAACGATCAGTGGATTCTCTGGAGCATTGGGATGGATAGTGTTTGTAAGGCCAAGTTTTCACCGGAGTGTGCGTGTTTGGACACAGCTCAGTGACAATCRATGACATGAGCTTGCTGCTTGAAATCCAGTCGCTTTTCCTGCACACTTTGTGTCAATTGCAGAAGTAACTCTTTACAAAACTGGAAGTCTAAGGCTTCCCTACAGAAAATGATGATGATGAAAGTCCAGAATGACTTAAAATTAAACAGAAAACAATGGCCTATGTTGTGAATGATTTTTTAAGGTTGCTTGACGAACCACTGCCCAAGGCATCAGTAAAAACAGGTTTAATATAAAAGCGACAGCATGACAAAGTTCATTGGCACTCTGCTACTTACTAGATGGGTAAGGCACACCAAGGAAAAGTAAACAAGAATCCAGAGTCAATCAATCCAAACCGAAATAAATCCAAAACTATCTATGTGGAGGAAGGGGTGGGTGAAGAGAGAAAAGGGTGGAAAGAGTAAGCATAGAAAGGAATAYGGCCTAAAGGCCCAACAACAWTTAAACTTAACAACACTTATCTTAAACTTAACAGCATTTAACTTAAATCAATTTATAACTTAAGTTAAACAATTTAGCAAAGGATTCATATAGGATTTCCTAYACCACAATACTGAGTTACTTACAGGTCTAACCTACTTACAGATGTAGGGTGCGTAAGAATCCAGGACAGGGACATTCCTGGCACACCTGATATAGCATCTGCACACTTGGATGCACACAGACAGAGTCTGCACAAGGTCCCTGTGAAACATTCCCCTCAAAGGCAGTGACATACTCACTTCAGATGCCTTTGCATCTTCTCAATGGGCAAAGGGTCGAGCCTTGAGGAGTGGGATCAGTCCGGGATGAATATAGGAAACATGAGAGTTCACYGGCTCCGAGAGGCCCACTCAGAGGGAGTTTGCTGGATGCAGACCCGGTGGTCTAGGAGAACTCCAGGGGTCTCATTTTGGACCTCTGTTTACAGGGTCCCAAGAGGGATGGCTTTATTCATAACAAGGTTTCATCCTGGCCCCACTTTGAGTCAGAAACTTTCAAACAAAGTGTGAGAACAAAATTATTATCCCACTTGAGCTGCTGTTCAGGCAAAAAAAGTCTCCAAGGCTGTTCATTAAAAAAAAAGCAGGAGCTTGTTAGACAGCACCAGTTCCTGGGAGCAGACAGTGTCTCTGATCTGCTCCAGAGGAGCTCAGCCCAGGTGCTGTTTGTCAAGGCTGAGGTCTAAGGAGCATTTCTGAGATCACAGTGCAGCCTGGGGAGGAGGGGGATCCACCACCACAGCCCATCTTTGCCRTGCTGATAGCAGCAGCAGCTCTTGTGCTTGAGATCAGCTTCTATTAGGGAAACTGAGATAGTGTAGGTGGGAATAGACACATCTAGAAAATAGGAATAATAAAACTTGTTTTCCTTCTAGTTAGATGTGAAACAGCAAATGAAGAAAAGCTTTTATTTTTTAATCTCTCTCAAATGTTTGCTTTTACTGATGCTTTCCATTAAGCTGAAAGTACATGAAATATTTTTGCATAGAGTGTTTTGGGATTAATTTTMTTTCCTCTCCGTTTCAATAGACTAAAACCTAGATGAAATTCATTATTTGGGCTCAAACCTTTCATTTGGGAGCTTGGCACTGTATAAGGATTGGTAAACATTACAGATGAATAACAGAATGAAAGAGTTAACATATTTTCTAATTTAGACAGCAATGGAGGGTACACAAAAGGTAAAACATGATCTATATTAGTTCTTCTTTTGTAAAATTGCTGCCTGAGATTGGTGTATGTCTCTAGTATTTTACTGCATGCACAGTTCTGTAAGGAAAATACAGTGTTGTGTGATGATAAGTTTGCTACCTCTGTTAAGAAAGAGATTTTAGCTGTGGGCAATGAAAATCAATCAGATGAGTTTGCCTTTCTCCTTCAGTTGATTGGCAGTAGTGATGAAAATAACTCAGACACCAAAATCAGCTTCTGATGTTGAAAGACTCTTAGTGGCAAGATGACCTGAAGCTATTGACACGCTGTCTTTGTTTCCCTGTTGATTCCAGCACATCCTTGGCTATGGGTATAAATAAAGCCCAGGAAAAATTGTTGGGGTGTCTTATGGAATTCACTCTAGGGAATCTACGGGAGAGCAGGATAGGATTCCACTGTTTACCTGGCTTCTTCCCATGCTCTGTCTTCTGCCTTATAGAGAGTTTGCACGTCCCTGGAGCTAACTTAGGCTTGAGGACTTCAGAATAATCTCTTACAAATTTTACATGTAGCACAGAGAATTTTTGAATGTGTGCTGGGAGAACTCATTAGCTTCTGTGACCTCAGTAGTTTTTTTCTTCATTCCTGAAATGATATCCTGGTCCATGGTGAGAATTTCACTTTAAAAATGTTGGAGCAATTCTTTTTTCSAGATCTCTAGTCAAGAGGAAAAGGTGTTTGCATTAAGGGCTTATCGTCTCATTAATGAAAGGTAAAGGATGTTAATTAACCCAGTAGCCACTCCTTTTGTCGTTCCTTGTGCTGTACYACTTGCCTTACAGCATCATACCAGTGGTGCTGGCCACCGCCCACCAAAGAGGCCCAGTGGGGCTGTCATGGGTACTGGAAGACTCAGACCTTTCAGATCTTCACAAGTGCTTCCCTTTAAGAAGAAATGCAAAACTACGTTAAAGCACTACCCTTGATAATTTCATTTTCTCTCCTCTCTGCCCTCACTTGCTTTTTCAGTTTGTTCTTCTAAAGGGCCAGAATATCCTCTTTTATTTGTTTTGTTTTGTTTCACTTGAGATTCTAGTAGGTTTCATTTTGGGAAGATTTGATGTCTAACAAATGGGCCATTAGCRTCTTGGTTAAGATTCACTTGCAAAATTGTAGGAATTTTCCTAGTTAACACTATTTTGCACTTGTTTGTGTGCGGGGGGGGAACTGCCTRTGGAAAATACCCACACTTTAATTGAAGTCTTTAATTGAAATGGTGAGATTAAGTCTCTTTTTCTATTTAAAAAAAAAACAACAAAAACAACAAAAAAACAACCAAAAAAAAACCAACCCCCAAACCAGTATGTGAATTGCTGGTGGCCCAYGGAGACCCGACTGCTTGCACGATGCTGACTCCTCCTCTGTGTATAAGTTGCTAAAATATATTGTGTTGCTTCTATAATGTAGCATATTGCTTTTCTGTGTAAGTAATTGCTGTGGTTACCTCATGAGCTTTAGGAAATCAGCAGTGGGTGGAGAAGTGCGAGTGAAACACRTTGTATAATAAGCTGTGAATCATTCCATGAATAAGTTTGTGAGGCTTTTGCTTTAGAGCGCAAAATCAATATCTGGGCCATGCACAGGTCATCCTTTTTATGCAGTGCRAAGTTTAAAAAAGTGCAGTRATTGAAGGACGGCTTTCAGGAAAAGGTAGCAGTGAATCTTTTGCCAATGGCTTCAGTAAAGCTCTCCTGCACTGGTGAGTTATTGCRGAGTTGGCCAAGACAGTTTTCTAATTTCATCACTTTGCAATGAGTCAGTGTTGAGTTTGAGTTTCAAGTCGGAGATATTGTCAATATTAGAATCTCTGTTATGTTTGGCTAAAAAAGCAGCTCTATACTTCTTGTCTGTGCTTTTCAAGTCAAAGGAACATAGGAAACAAAAAACCGCTTCAGTAAAGGGATGAGACTGAACGTGTCTTTAGCAGACTTGTCACCTCTGAAGGCTCTTGCAAAAATCCCATTATGTTTTGAGGTTTTCCTAAAGGCTCATGTGATTAAGTAACAGTCTGGTTCATGTAGAAAGAGGTTTCTAGGATTTTTGGGTTTAATTTTAATTTTTTTTGACAACATAGTAAAATGTTCCCTATTGGGTCATCTAGCTGAACTGCTTGGTTTGAATTTTTCTCCTTTGACTGCCCCAGCTTAACTTGACAGGAATGCTGCACTTGGGGTCATGCAGGGAATGCTTTCCTAACAAAAGCACAGTTCCCAGATCCCAGTGTGCTGTGGTTCAGGAAAAAAGGTCTGTCTGTTTCTGATATTGTGCTATAGTTTGCTCCGTGAAAAATTGGCTGTCGATTGCTGTCCCCACAGGCCCATCCAACACACCAGTGCAACTGCAAAAACACTCACCCTGTGGCTGCAGGCTTTGAACAGCCAGACTAGACTACATTCCTAGAAGAATTTTTGCCCTGTAACAGAAGTAGTTTGAATACTGCCTGCACTTGTTTTGTGAGTCTTTAAAATCAGATTGAATATTGAGAAAAATTCTTTCACCAAAAGGGTTGCCAAGCATTGGAACAGGCTGCCCAGGGAAGTGGTGGAGTCACCATCCTGGCAGGCACTTAGGGACAGGGTTTAGTGGTGGATTTGGCAGTTCTACATTAATGGCTGGACTTGGTCTTAAAGATCTTATCCAACCTGAATGATTCTAAGATTTTTGATTGGTTGAATTCCTAGCTAAATTTTATTAGGTAAAAAAAAGAATCAATTGCTAGTTATTGTTTGGGGGTTTTTTTAATATTTATCTGATTTATAGCCTAGTATCCCTCTTAAACTACAGTGTTAGGAGAGATAGGAGTTTTGGTTTTGGGGCTGTTCTGGCCAAGTTCCTTGGTAACATCCCCAAAGGCCGAAGAGAGTAATGTGTGTTTGATAAGAATGCTTAAATAGGTCAATGGGTGACATCTTTGCGTGATAAATGCTGGTTATGCAACTAATGTAGAATGATTTAATATAATCAATTCTCTTCTGTCATTGCATACTTTGTTATATTACCTCAACTACCAGTTGTTAGAATTTGTTTAGATATAAAAGCGCATTGTCATCAACAAAAACGTATAAGGTTTTCTGAACATTTTGGACAGCCAATTTATGTAAAATGGAAGAAAAATGATCCTCTCCAGCCAACGTCTACAGGTAGCCAATTGCAACATGGGCTGAATCACAGAGTGAATCATCAAATGAAATTCTTTGATTTTTGTTTTCTAAGATAAGACCGATACAGCTACAAGAATATCAGCCAGAAGACAGAAACTCTGTTTCATTCTAATGTAAAAAGCAATGTGATCCAGTGGAGTATATTATAAATAAGTCAGAATAATGCTGTTCAGTGATTCCTCTGATTGCTGGAAGATGTTAATGCTCCATGACTTAAGCTAAAGGGGAATGCTAAATCTTCACTTAAAACCTAAAATTAAAAAGTGCACAGCATAATACTGGCACTGAGAGTTTAGTTGAAGACTACAAGCCACCCTAGACCCTGAGTTAAAGGAATAGGAAATTATATAATGAGAGAAAAGAGTCCAGTTGTTTGATAGCAGACCGAAAAGCCGGAGCTATGAGAAGTGCTAATGATTCTATTACTAGTGTTAGTATTTAATGCTAATAGGATTCATATTGACCTGTAATTCTGAGTGCATTTGGAAAAAAACCAAAATTTGCTTGAAAATGCTCTTGCTTTTTGCTGTTTTTCCACTTATATGCTTCTTTTCCTGTATCCCCAAATTAGCACTGTGGGATGCCCAAAATAACCATGTAGGTAGATGAGAAGTCAGCTATCCTTACCAACTGTGGTGACTTGGCTTTTATTTCTGACCTCCAATCAATTTGTTGTTAGCAAACACAGAATACAGCATGGGAATAGAAAAATATTCTCACAAGTTATCTAGGCTGCAAATGCTCAGCAAGAGAATGGAAGTGTTGCTTTCAGGTGAGAAGATTTGAATATTTAAATCCAAAAATCATATCCCAAGAAGCCCTTCCAAAGAGTGTGCTTAATGACCAGCCACTTAGAGGTGCTTATAGATGTAGCACAGAGCTAAAAAATTTACCTTAAAACTTGTAGTGYAGCTCAACTACAGAGAAACTATTTAAAGGGTAAGAGAAATCATCTTCATTTCTTTAATTTTAAAGAAGACATGATAGCCTGCATACGTGCAAGTGTTATATACCATGAAAGACATACATTGAGAGCGTAGCCCTGTGAACTGGGCTGTCTCTGAACTGCTGGGAGTGCAAAGGCAGAGCAGCAGCTGTGTCTTCTCCTGGAGCAGAGGCAGGATTGCTGGAGGGCTGCCCCTGGTTAGGTCAGTGCCGGGAGGCCCTGACTTCCAGAGTGCTCGGTGCACTTGGCTCCCACYCGCTGCACACAATCCTGCAAAAAGCTTGAGCCAAGGCTCCATTTATCAATGGGACTCTTTATGCAAAATTTTGAGATTGTTAAAATCCTATTCCCATGTGAGAKCTTGCAAGCTTCAGTCTTTGCTGGTTATCCCCTGAAGTGACAGGGCACTGCTTTGACTCGAGCACATGATTAAGAGATTCATCAGAAATGTTCTGGTTGATTGCCTGACAGGCAAGCTAATATTTATTACAGGATCCAGTTTTGGATTTTCTGGATGTGATTMATTTCCAGCCATTAAGGCATTATGCGTTGATGCATAATGTGCATCCTAAATGAAATATTGATCACTTTAAAATCAATTGTTTTACTTYGCATAAAAAGATTTTTCCTATGCGTTTACTTTTTGGAAGAGGACATACTAGAAAAAGTGGTATTAACATCAGGTGCCCTCTGTTTGAACTTTGGGCCAGTTRTTGGGTGAATGGTTACACTCAGGTTTTTGAGCTTCCTTGTACATTAATGTCTGTATAATATTAGTGATGTGTGAATAGGCAGATAAAGTAAAGCTGGAAATAGTCTCAGGCATTTATTTACATGCTTTCAGAGACCAAGATAATGATTTCCACTTTGCTATCGCAAAGGTGATTGCTTCTAGATGAAGCAATTGTTAGCCTATGATCACAGAGCTCAGTACAGCAGGATATTGCCACTTGTTTAGAAAATCTGGAGAGAACATTTTGTGTAAAATCAAACATTTGTCCTTTGATTTATACATCTAAAACCAAAAGTTTTTAACATACTTTTGTATGGTTTTAAATAAATATATTAAATTCACTGCTATCATCATTATATTCAAACAACCTTGTTTTTATAGTGTATTTCTTTTAATTGGGGGCTACATAGAAGATCTAATTAAGCTCTCACTGAAGCTTTTAAATTGGGTCCTGAACAATTATTTTTGAAGAGCCTGTACTTTTTATGACAGGAATTGCAGTCCAGGTTGATAAGGAAGGATGTAAAAATCAATTTAGACCTTTTCATATTTGAATTCATTAAATTGGTCTTACTCCATTAAAATAACAATTAATGTAAGGCAGCCAATATTGTGCAATTGCAACGGGAGAGGAAAAAATGCAAGGTAATAATGATGATAGATTTGTCAAGTTACATGGTTGGAACATATTACCTTGAGTGACAGTAATTTTGCATTCATTTAAAAAGATTGTACTTAATAATAATAGAGTATCTAAGGATCAGGATTGGAACTGATAGATCCTTTTATTCACTTCAGCTCTGTATATTGCAAATAAGGATTTGGCATTGATGTAGCAATGAAAAAAGTCTTAAGCTCATTTTTATTCTTCAAATAAAATTTGAATAGGTCTTTAAGTACGTTTTGTCTCCTCCTGGCACACTTTGTACTGGTACCTAAAAGCAAGATTTAGTCAGAACTATTTATATGTAATTCTGTGGTTAATGCACCAAACATTCTTGAAAAGTATATTGCTGTCTGCAAAATGTGTTTCTAGCTCTGTGGAAAGCTGAGCAATTAGTGCCCAAGAGATACTCACTTTAGCTTTCAGTTTTTTGGAAGGCATTTACTGTGGTAGGTTAAAGACTGATGTTTACTACTTCCTTTTAGAYAAAAGCTTTGCTTGGTACTTGTTACATTGGTAGCCTACATATTGTGAGACACAATATATGGGATTTGGAATGCAATTAGCACAAGCTTATTGCGTCCCAAATCCTATGGTTTAGGCCTGAAGTGTGTTTTAAGTCATTTTTGACTGGCTGGGTTGATAAAAACAGTAGTATGCCATATTTTTCAATGAAAATGGTCAGTTGAGGTACTGTAAATCCTAAAGAATTTTAGGATTTTCRTATTTGCTGAGATAGCTTTGAAGAAACCCAAGCAGAAGTTATTTTTTGGTGCAGTTAATGATAAACATCTCTAATAGTCAAACTATTGTACTGGTTTTAGAAAGCAAAAAACCCTCTCCCAAACCTATGTCACATGTGTGAACCCAAGCAGCCTTAATTACTACTGGGTACCACTGTCATTGTAGCTGGGACACAGCATCCTGCCTGAGATCAGATTAACCTCCACCACTGGTCATGAAATAGTAGGGAAAAAAAACCCGGGAGAACTTTTTTTTCCCAGTTTTTCTTGTATTTAAATTTATATGAAGCCACAGAGGCTGGATCCATTTCAATGAACTGCAGTTGTGTGCATGCAAACCTAGTACCAAAAAAGAAYCCTTTAAATACCTTGACCCATAGACTGGCAAACCAGACCTGCATGGCTGATCCTCTCATGCCAAAGGTACCAGCAGCACACCAGCTGTGGTGCCCCTGCTGAACAAGTGTGTCAACCTCAAGGGTGAATGGGAGTGGAATATTTGTTTGATTTGAAATGATCTGTGCTAACATAATCAAAGGCTTCCAAATTTCCTTACTTGCTTCTGTAAAAGTAGGTGCTGTGTCTCCTGAGGCTAATGAGACATTGTTGCATCCTGATTTATGGTATTCTTGCTGTTTCAGGACCAATTAAATCTTCAGCTACAGCAATGGTGGACTGGTTAATCTTAAAAATTCGGGTACAAATGAGCTGGATAAGTAGCTTTAGCTTAGCACCATTGGTGTTCCAGCACTGGCAGGACTCAAAGCTGAAAGATCCGATTTGGCTCAACAAGTGAGGCTGCGGTTTCAGGGCCCTGGGGTCCTTCCGGGGGCGTGATGGTGTCTGGCTCAACCACGATAAGGTCTGATCTGTTCTGCAGGCACACAGACCAGGGCCAACAACCTGTCAGAGGCCTCTGCTAGTTGCTGGTGCTCTCTGGGTATTGGGCAAAATCAAAGGCAAAACAAATTCTTAGATGCCTGTCCCTTAAAGGGAAATGCAATATGCACGACACTGGGAGGCTTTCAGCTAAGACAGTCTCCTGGTAGTACTGATCAGAGTTCAAAGCACACGAAAAATCCTCTGTTAAAGCAATTGCTATTTCTAATTCCTTCTTTCCCCTCCCTCTTATCGATTTATTTCAAAAACTAGGTGRGAAAAGCCAAAGCAAAGGAGGGAGTTCTGGTCTTTGTTCTGCCAGAGGTGAGAACCACAGCCCAGCCTCACAATCCCTGGCAGGTGTGGAGTGTCCCTGTTGCAGGCCAGCTGCCCAGAGCCCCATATCCCATGGCTGTGGCTCTCAGCTGTGGCATGACCCCACTGAGCAGCTAAGCTGTCACAGGCAGGCAGTGCTTCAGCAAGGGACCCACCCAGCAGGTGATACAGGCCAACTCTCAGGCTGCCCTGAAGGATTAGGGCTGAAACTTTGGGTTTGACCTCTGCTGAAAGGAAATATCTCGGCATAACACTCAAGAACCCAAGACGTGTTCTTGGTGACTGCCAGTGAATCCATGGCAATAATATGGGTAATGGTATGAAAGGAGCAGATCTTTGCTTAACTGAATAAGGGAAAAAAGCTTCTTTCRATTCAATAGGAAGATCAGATGTGGAGTTTATTTAAAATCAAGGAACTGTTTATTGCCTCAAAAATGAGCAAGAGAAAAGAAGAGAAAGAAGTGCAGGAGTAAGAAAGGTTTCAAATAAAAAAAGAGTTGAAAACACCAACAAAACGAACATCCCAAAAATGGGAAGGGTGAGAAAAGTAATGATTGATTTACAAATACTGTCTCCAGTTTGGAGTTTTTTAATAAAGGTCTCTTTCAAGTTCCTAAATACTCCCAAGATCCAGTAGAAAGGATTTTTTTTTTAATATCCTTTTTCTTGTTTAACTAGATTTCCAGCTAATATTTGTGRGTATGGGGGGTATGCCTCATTATAACTGGTTTGAGCTCTTTGTTTATCACTGATTTACCACAGTTTAGTGGGTTCTTCAGGTAATGGTGTTAGAGGCCTGCCCATTTCATATGTTTTATCCTCTTCAGAAGACAAGCAGAAACCCCCAAGAAAGCATTTCACGTAAACAGCCAGGGAAGCAGCTCATTGTGAAAACAGCTATTSTCCCATTATGCGACTCTCCAAAAATCTTAACCAAGCTTCAGCAGATGCAAACACAGTGCAGACAGTGGCAGTAATTATGCTAACCAGCAATAAAAGCTTCCATTTACGTGGCCCATCTACATCCTCAATGCAATCACTTCCAATCGCAAAATGCATCTAGCAGTTGGAAACCCAGAGCATTATTAGATTGCATTGACTGTGCTCCCCACAGCTGAGGGAATGCTCTTTCCCTGCAATACATTTTCCTAACAATTTCATGACCATTGAGATACACCCTTGAGTCAATTAAAATTATCTCCACTAAACTAGACTGCAGCTTTTAAAGTGCTGTCTAATAGCTTATGCGAGCAGCACCCATCTAGATTAGTTATGTACGACGGTTTTATAAAGCATAATTTATATTCTCAGCATGTCAGGATGGAATTCAGGATAGAATTCTTATTCATTTACCGTGATTTCATTTTACTAAAAAAGCAGTGCATAAAGCCATTTTTTCGGTACAATACAGACTATTGTATTTGTCTTGCAAGAAAGAATGAGCAAATGTAAAACATGGTGTTTTTTCGTCTGACTTTAAGTGTTTCTGCTTTTAGGTGTAGGGAAGGCTGCACTTGAATAATGAGAGGCAGGTGACTAGTAACATACAAAATGATTAYGTGCTGCTTGCTATTTCTGCAGATCCTCTTTTCCTTTCTCCTGTTTGCTTTACAGCATTTCTTGTTCATCTTCAGGGTCACTGGAAAGCTGTTGTTAAGCTACTGCTGGACACTGGAAGGGGTTACAAAAGTGTTTTGGCTATGTTGTCTGAGCAAGGGTGGTATTAAGCTTGTAAGTGGCAAAACTGATGGTAAATGGGCCAGTTCAACAGGGAATGAAGTATTTTCCTAATGTATATGTCAAAAAAAAAATTTTTCAATTCAGACTTAGGTGTAAGCCTCTGTTTGTATTTTTTTCTTGTTAAAAAAAAAAAAATGACAGCAAGCAGAGAAGAAAAAATACTGCTGTAATTTACTCTTAGAAACCCTATACCTGTACTATGAAGGGCTGGAAGAAGACTGAACCTATTCTCCCACGGTTGCATTGTGGCAGTTTGTCATTAGGAATGTGTCAAAAGATTATGAGGTGGAAATTGATGTTCTAAGCTTGTGTTTTATTTGAGCGATGCTGCTAGTTTAATTTGGTAGCAGTGGGCTTTGATATGAGCAATTTTCAAAGCTAATATATTGTGGATTCTGGAAATAATTGTGTTCTTGGAGGCAGTTGGAGGGATTAGATATCACTTCTGAAGGGGGTGTTTTAGGTACAGTCTAGAGGRTAATTTACTTGCTGTTGCCCTTTGATTAGGAGCTGAACATGGGACATAAGTAGTAGTGTAATGCTGATGTTAGACATGGGCTGAGTCTGGGACTCCTGAAAGGATCAGATTTCCCATAATATTGTGGGCATTGTCTTGTATATGGTGAAGTGTTTTTTCAGAAAATTATTCATTAGCCATCTGTGGACTCTGACAGAGCATCCTGCTATGGTTTGTTAATGCTGAACTTGGTAATCTGTTCTGTAGTGCAGCCTTGAAAGTGCCCCAGAAAAACTGTTACAGAAGCAGCGGGAAATTCCCACATCCATGGTTAGGCAATGAAAGATCTGCTGGATTCAGAATGAGATCACTTCCTCACGTTTCATCCTTTACACAGCTTTTGGTGTGTGGGTGAGTCAAACCCAATACTGGTTTAATGTACGTGAGTGAAAGACTTGGAGAAGAGGAATGTCACAGAGGGCTCTGGGGGTGTTTGGCAGGAGCTTTTCAGTCCTTCAGGCCACAGGTGTCAGGAAGCAGAGTCCTGATGCTCTCTGAAGCTCTGGCCTCTTTCACTTTGCCTCTTCAAGTGCTTACAGATCTGCTTTCTTTTTGAAATTTGTAGGTGTTAAAACATCAAAGTTTTAAGAAGTTTAAACAAAGTCCTAGTTTGACAGCATTGAAGCTGATAGTTATCGGCATGAAATTAAAACACAGCAAATAATTAAAACCATGAAATAACTAGTAAAATTTAACCTTTTTACTGACTGTACTATTTCAAAACACTCTCCCCAAATTCTTGGGTTTTCCCCTTGATAAGTACATTCATGGACTTGACTGTATGAATGGATGTGGAAACAAAAATGCAATTTAGAATTATAGGAMTCTGGTTTTGCTGAAAAAATGTCTTACAGCAAGCTGAACCGAGATGATTTATTGTTTAGACATGAGGCTTTATTAAAGACATAGGTCAGACTCTGATTGTTATTTTGGCAGTTGTGGAAAGAGCAGTTTGTTCTTTTTACCTAGTTTATCTTAGTTAAATAGGGTATACTCTGTTCAGAAACCAGTCTGGCCCTGTAAAACTTTTCCAATTACTAAGTAAAAATTTGATTCGGTTGATCTCAACACTGTTTTCCCAGTTCCTTAACTACAGACTTACTGGCTGTTTTAAATAACTCATGCATATAAAGATTTTAACAAATCAGGAAATTTTATAAGTTTTTTTTTCTTCTCTATGAACTCTTTGACTTTCCAAACAGAGTCAGGTAGAAGACTGAAGTAAAAAGTTTTCTAAATAATGCATTGGATTCAGCTATTGTCAGATTCTATAAAACTTAAAACCTACTAAATATAAAACAGGAGCTGTGGAAAACAAGGAAAAACAGTGCAATATCAGAACCATTAAAACTCYGTTTCAACTCAATGCCTAGGGAAATCATGGCACACGTTGTGAAGGAAAGCATCCTTCAAATGAAATAGCATGTTGACAATGCGCATTTAGTGAGTTAGCTGTAAAAATAAAAGCTTCCATGTACAACGTTTAGTAGATGTCTGAAGGAAAAGCCACGATGAGGAAGCATTTCTAGCTGGTACTTTGTGTCTCACTAATCAGTCTGGCCAAGACTGATTTTTTTTTTTTTTTTTTAACCTCTGAAAATGGGGTGGTGAATTAGGGATGTGTGAAAGGGATGTGCGATAGATGATTACTCGGGGAAGGGAAAAATAAAAGGCAAAGTTAGTGAACAATACTTATTTCTTAGTCTTTAAATAAATGCAGTTCTGGAGCGGAGATGAAAGCAAAAACTTTGGGAAGGATATTTTGGAGAGTCCCTGCAAGAAGTTTTTAATTAGCTGAAGAGTGTATACTGAAGTTTGAAATGCTGAGAAGTGAGAAAATATCAAGGCTAAGGGAAGAATTTGCTATCTCTTGAAGCAATGACCTTTATGGAGGTCAGAAACCTTTCAATATCCTGTTGAGGAGAATGAATGAGAAAGAAAAACTGAAAAAGGAAATTGAGGAGAGATGTTATTAGCAGTGGCTTCCTGGGAGTGGTTGCTCATGTTTGGATTGGCTGCGTCAGGGAGGGGAGAGGCTTTCATCCACATATGGCTGAAGCATTATCTTGATGTGGGCTATAAGGAAATGTGCTGCATGAGAAGATACCGAATTAATTAAAAAAACTACAGGTGAAAAAACTGTACCAGCTTGGCAAGTCTTTCATTAAAACAGAGCGTTGGAACTGACATGCTGTGAGAGACAGAAACGAGACCYGAAATGATTCACAAGTTGAGGGGGAAGTGCTACTCTGGAAAAGAACAAAATACCTCCTCAGAATGGGAGTAACAAAAAAAGAGAAGATCAGTGATTAAAAAATTTKAATTCTCTCTTGAGAGAAGATTCAGTGGCTTGGGGAGACTTTGGTGAAAGTAGATCAACATCTACAATCCATGGAAACTTGTGTATTTGCAGAAATGCTCCCTCATATTGACACAGAAAACATTCCTGTTTGCCATTGCATGTTAGAAAAATGATGAGAGAAACAGGTGATGGAGCATTTGGAAAGCACCCTCGAGGGTGTATACAGCAAACTCGGAAACATTAAGTTTGTATTACAGTTTGGAGCAGAAGCACCCTTTTGGCACTGAAGACGGAGGGTGTAAGAGCTCCAGAAGGTGTCTCGAGCTCTGTTCTCACACTGTGGAATTCAGGTGCCTGGTGATGACCATGGCAGTGGGCTTTAATAGATATTAAACCATAAATAAGTAGAAAAGACAAGAAAAGGATGGCTAGAGATTGACTAACTGCTTTAAATCGGATGGAGGCCATTACTTTTGTGTCAGACTTAGCCAATWTGGATCACCACCTCCAAGTTTTAATTAAAATGTGTCCGGCTGCCATTAATTGTATATTTCAGTAACTTTAAATAATGCAGATGATTTTTATTCAGTTGTCCTCTCCTGGCCGTGCCCCATTGAGATCACTGTTAATTAGATACTACATTACATCTAGCAATGTCTTTATTGCTGTTAATGTTGCTGTCTATATTATCTGGATGGCTCCAAAGTGAGAACACGCTGAGAATTTAATAAGACGGCTGGTAGTTGAGAAGGAGATATTAATGTGTTGTAAAACATCTCATATGACACGTTTTTTAATAAGTGACCATGTCACTCATAGAAGGGGATGATGCAATTCACAGTCAAAGCAAGAAGTTAACCAATTCAGTGGCCCAGCACACTTTTTTTTTTCCAGGAACCTTAACATAAGGAATATGACCATCAGGCACATTTCAAAGTGTTTCTCATGCACGTTTACCTTGTGTTGCACAGGATGTGATTTGTGATTAATTTGGGTTTGATGCTGCTGTATTACAAAAGATGGGATAGCTGCATTCTTGGAAGGAAGAAGAGTCTGCTGGCTGTGCTGCTGTTTGAGTTGGTTCCCAGATCCAGCTTGGCTGGATGCTGCCACACRGGGCCCTGACCTGCCACTTTTGGAAACAGAGAACTAGCTCARGGTGTCCTGTCAGACTGCACTGGGMAAAAGYRCATATATTCATATTTRCACACWTTTTTTATTCTTTTACAAGAGTATTTAAATGTGTTTYAATTGGTGTAATTCCTCTTGTTTTCACGGTGAAACGTTTTCTTTTTTTTTTACCTTTTTGAAAGAAACGGTTCTCTGGAATTACTCTGAAAGAGAAAAGGACATTTCTCATTAAAAGCGATTTCATACGAGAGTTTTGAACAAGGACTAAACTTTGTTCAAATCCATCTTTGCCTGTGTACTTTGGCTGCCGTCTGTGGAAGGCTCCTTGGAAGCAGGGGGCTGAACAAGCCCTGCATTCCCCTCGTGTGCYGCCCCAGCGGGGTCTGTGCGGCGGGTGGGCTCCTTGGAGATAAAGCTGGACATTCAGAGCTGGTTTCGGAGCAGCAGTGCCGCTCGTTCCGCTGATAAAGCTTTCCTTTGAAGCTCTTGGGCTGTGTTGTTAGCCCTGTGTGCTTTCGAAAAGCCCTGTGTGTGTTTAACAGCGTAAATAAATAAACAAAGCCGTACATGTTTCGCGGTGATGAAAGCCTCCTGTAACTGCGAGTGCAGATCAGCCCCAGCTCCCAGCGAGCTGTCCCCGCAGCCTTCAGGGCTCTTGGGGTTGTGCGCTGCAGGCCTTGCCATCAGGAATTTGTTCCCAATGCCCAGACCAAACTTTTTTCCCCTTCRTTTAACCTCTTTACTATTAGTTATAGCAATTATCGTTTTCTGAGATTGCTGCATATTTTAATGATATTTTAATCTTGTTGTTACAGTGAGCAAGAAGTTTTCACCCCTGGTTTGTGGTGCTGTGTTGAACTGGAGATGAAAGTGAGCTTAAGTACTTTGTTCTTGAGAAATAGTAATGAGGTAAATATGTTCCTTTGGGCCCTGTGGATGTACAAGGGGAACTGCAATCTATTTCTGTAGAAGCAGCACATGTATGGTGGGCCTCTGTGCRTTGTAGATACTGAAGAGTCATGTGAACCATTTTTCTTTTCTTTTTTTTTTTTTCCTTGTCAAAGAAAGCTCTTTCAGTTTATGCACTGTATACTTCAATGATCTGCTGCATATAGGGATTAAATTACAAACTGTTTTCAACATTGCTTATGAATTTAAAGTCTGGAAAAGAAAAGATCCTCCTCTGGGTTATGGTTTTTGATTATATCTTTCTAATTACACACATCTAGTGAGATTACATCACATATTCCACAGACATGACTGAAGTGTATGGCTTAAGATTCACCAGATAAACATTAAAGTGCAAACATGTAACTGCAGAATAATGTAATGTCAGTTAGGAAAATTGGGTTGAGGCATCTAGACTAACCGCAAGCAGAGGAGGAAAATGTAATTTTTCCTTTATCTGCTGTATATTAGGGATTGCATTTTACAGATGACTCTGTGGGCATTATATTGCCCTTTACCAGCATGYGCACACAGAATGATCTCGGTTGAAATCGTCCTAACAGTGGGAGTTACTGCAGAGAATTGCTGGGGGATTAAAAAAAAAATAAAATTCAGTGACTGTGCTTTTCTTGTTATTTGTAGTTGATTCCATAATCCTGAATGGTCGCTCATTTGCTGCCCCATTAYTGAGCTGCAGGTAAAATATTTCTCTTCTTGGGCAGGAGAATGTTGTTGGGCAAGACACATTTAGTCTTAGCTTGATCACGATTGTGTCAGATTAGCTGTTGGAAGTTTGAACTATGATTAAATGTGAGAAATGAAAAAGAAAGGAAGGTACAGCTCCAAAACTTCTCAGGAGTGTGGACAGGATAAGGTACCACCCATCAGCTGAGCAGCAGTATCACACCTTGTGAGCACTACAAGTGCTCTGGCTCCTGCAGGGAAAAAAGCAGAGTGGGAAAAGGGATCTCTGCTTCGCAAAGAATAAAGATGTTGCCAATCTGTAGCTTTTCCTGAGTGAAATTTCCAGTTCCCATCATTTCCTGTTGTGGTWAGGGGAGTAATTTGCCTGGTGTTCCAGCAAATTAGTGCACCTGCTGGAATATTGCCTCTACAGCTCCTGCTGAGCAGTTTCAAGCACTCAGAATGTTGTCGTTTGTATCAGAAAGGTGGCAGAATGGTGCTTCTCTGCCTGCTGGAATGTACCACTGTATTTCAGACACTGAGAGCAAGCTGTCTCGGTAGTAAAGCCATAAAATATTGCAAATAAGAAAGAAATACTCAGAACTGAGTATTGCCAGGAAGAACACAGTCTTAAGCAACCACTTTCATTTGAATATTCATTTAATTATGAATGTCAAAGGTGATGAGACTTACTTTAATCATTTTGACCTCATTTTTTCAAAAATATGAGTTCCTAAWGTTAAGTATCTAAAACTATATTTAGACATCTCAGTGAAAGTGGCCTGATTCTCAAAGGTGCTGAGCAATTACAGGGATGTGAGAAGTGTGATATCTTTTGTCCTGGATTCTTAGGCTTAAAAATTATTACAAGAGGTTGTTGTTGGCAAGGATCAGACTATGTGATATTTTAAAAGGCTGCAATCATATGGCATTGCATGCTAATGGCAATTTACCCTTTTTCAGTAGAAAAAGRGGAGATGACTGTAAATGTTCAAATTAAAACTCAAATGTCTCTGAATATTAAAAGSAAAAGAAAAGCTCACTTGAAATAAATTATTTTACACCACCCTGGAATATATGCAGCCTAGGCAACATTAAGAAACATTTTAAAAACCCTCCAAACGAGCAGCAAACAAACAAAAAAGAAATTTGTTAGGCTAGGTCTAATCTGAAGCATTTTGTTTTAATAGTAGTTATAGAAAGTGGAAATTAAAGCACGGATGGAAACACTGACACCACTTTAAGTTTAATGATGTAAGGGCACTRCTTAAACAATTTGGTTAATGCAGTAAACCCAGCAAATCTCCTTAACTGCAGGGGGGTCTCCTTATTTGGTGAACTCTCCATCTTGTGTAAGATGTTTTAAATGACTGTGTCTTTTTCCAATTCAGAAGTTACTGCTGGGCATTTTTGTTTCATARTGTTGACTTTAGCATTTTTCAATGCTCTCTGCATATGTCTGATTTATGTCAATTTTATGGCTGCAGTGGATTGCCACAAATTGGGCGAGAGGATCTTATAAAATCACAAAGAAAATAACTTTGACCTCACAGTACACTCAGAGTCTTGGATCTTTTCTTTTAGCCTCTTGTTTTGTTTGTTTTTTTCTTCCCTGGGTGAATGTTAAAATTCTGCAGTATAATGGGTCTTTTTTTCAGGTGTGCTAAAGATTTGTTTAGTTTGGTTTTTTTTTTTCTCTGTTATAATATTAAAGGACCAGAAATGGAACAGAAACAACTCCCTTAGAGTATATCCTGKGGGAGAACCTCCCTAGATATTTTCGAGCCCAAAGTAGAGGTGGGGCATTTTTTTGGGGAAATACTATTTGTAGTGGATGTGGTCTTGTTGCTCGTAGGATTGAGGAGGATGAAGCTTCTGAGCACTGTAAATAAATCAAGTTCAACACTGCGTGCCCAGCTGGGGCTGCAGGAAGTTGTGGAGAGCATGAGTACATAACTTGTGTCGTAGTGGACCACACYCATCAGTAAAATTTGATGAGTATTCCATAGCCAACTTGAGTCATGATCCCTATATTTAATTTATTCTTATATCTAAAGCTAAGCATGTGCATGTGTGTGTGTTAATAAGATTGAGTCCTTAAGAGTCCTGAAACACAGGAGAAATACTGTTCTAGAGGGAAACAGTATAAAGTAGGCTTTATTATTCATTTTAATGAGTTGTGTTCATCAGAAAAGTTGAAGTTGTGGTTACYGGTAAAGTTGATCGTTGCAGACTTTGATGCAGTGATGAAATAAGTGGTAGAGTGAATTGGAAGCTCTTAGCTTTCCAGTTTAGAGTTTACAGGAATGATGGACCATTTTTGGTTGACAGGGTTGGATCACGACAGACCACCAGGGGCAGTTTGGTACCAGGCCCATTTAGGAAACAGCTTGCAGTATTCCCACCTTTTCCTTTCCAGATGGTTGATAACTAAAGCCTGGTGGTGGACTGGTTCTGAGCAGAGAACTCTGCTGACTTGGGGGTGCATCATTGCTGCTGTATTTTTACCAGTTGCTTGTAACTCTGGGTGTAAAACATAACTTAAAAACAAGCGCAGCTACTGAGCCACCCTTTGCTTAGCAGGGTCAGTAACATGATCACCACTCTCGAAAGCGGTGCCCTGCTTGAGGCAAAGGAGCAGTAAATCGCTTGTGCTGTCTCTGGTTGTATTCTCTGGACAACAGTGAGTCATGAAAGGTTCAGCTGAGGTCAACACCCACTGAGAGGTGTGGAGAAAACAGTATTTCCCTCTAGTAACTAACTTTGGAGAAGATACATATTTCATTAAAATTTTAGGCTRAAGGAGAGTTTTATTCCAAAAGAGAAAGAGCTGAATCCAGCATGAATGAGGTTGTACAACTGCTGACTTGTATGAACTCCCTGGCACCTTGGGGAGGGGAGTAGCAGACCTTTGCAGTCTTTTGAAGCCTTTGAAGGATGTTGTTCAGCAGTTTGGCAATGTTAGTGGTGTGTGCTGAACATGCAATGCTGCTGCTAAATGTGAGAGGGAACTTGTTTTGTTTTTTTTTCGTCTGTGTCCTGGAGCTGGGTCAGACCAGGAAGAGTTTAGAAGAAATCAATACCCACAGCTGGTGGTGGTTTCTGGCTGACATATCCACTCTAAAGTTAAACCAAAGGAGGAAAAAGTTATTGCATTGCTTGAAGATTTAGAAGAAAGACAAGTTTGTTTAAAATGAAAAATAGAAACGAGAAAAAAAAGTGAAAACAAGAAGACTCTTTGTGCTTTGTAGCCTGTATTGTAGTCTTCAGTAAAGAATGAGTAATATTATGGCATCAACYCTAGAATAATATAATCGTTTAGGTTGGAAAAGCCCTTGAAGATCAAGTCCAGCTGTTAATTCTCTGTCCCTTGGTGGTTCCCACAGGGCCCATAGACTTGCATGTGTCTAAATGGTGTAGAAGGTCACCGAACATTTTCCCTCGARTTGTGGGGGCTTCTTTCTGCTCCCCATCCCTGTCTTCCAATTCAGCAGGCTGGGTACCTGCAGAACAACTCCTCTTAATGTTAAAGACTGAGGCAAAGAAGGTATTAAATACCTCAGCCTTTCCTTTTCCTCATCCTTTGTCACTCTTTTCCTCCCTATTCAATAAAGGATGGAGTTTCTCCTTAGCCTTCCTTTTATTGATAACGTATTTGTAGAAATAGTTTTATTGTAATTTATGGTAGTATCCAGAGTTAGTTCTACTTGGGCTTTGGCCTTTCTAATTTCCCCCTTGCACGACCTCACTACACCCTTTTGGTCTTCCTGAGTTGCCTTCTTGCTCTTCCAAAGGTCATAAATTCCTTTTTTTGCCTGAGTTCCATGCAAAGCTCTGTTTGGCCAGGCTGGTGGTCTTTCAGCACATGGGCATGACCTGCTACTACACCTTTGACTTCCCTCTTGGAGAACATCCAGCCTTTCTGGAATCCTTTGCCCTTCAGGTCTGCCTCCCAAGAGACTCTGTCAACCAGGTCCCTAAACAGGCTAAACACCTGACTAAGCTGGGCTAGTCTTTCTGCCAAGTGACAGTTTATGGGCCAGACCTAGATAAATTTATTTTCCTGTATGCAAAGTGATTGCCATGTGTCATTAAGCACCAGACATGCTGGTGGTGTTTGGTAAATACGAGTAATTGTTGTAGCCAGAAGGCTGCTCTGCTTCCAGCCTGGAAGAGATAGTAGGATTAAAAAGAGATTTTAGACCCCAGGAAGTTGAAAGAGCACTTTCTGGAAAATGTCTTGTATTCTTTATTGTGTTTCTAGGCTGAATAAAGGATTTAGGTCATTTCAGGGCATCTGCAGGAGAACAAATATTCCAGAGTTTGGTTTGCTCTAAGACAGAATAACTGTGAGCTTTTTGAGATACTGGTTGGAAAGCAAACATTTTGCACTCCATCAAGCTACAGCATTAACACTTCTAAAACATAATCCTGAAAGCCCTGTGCTTGAAAATACAGCATCTCTCTAATGTGTAACTGAAATATGTTTTTTTCCTATACTTCTCTGATATACTTCATTTCACTCTTTATATCAATATTCAATTTATAAACAATAGCTTGCTGTTTGTAACTGATACTTTTAAGTGGCTTTATGCTAAACGAGAACCAAGAAAGCACTATTGTCATTGTTTTCCAGTGTTCAAGAAGGAAATCCAAGGAGAAGGTAATAAATTATAAATAAATAAATAAATAAACCCACTTTCTCCTGTTCACCTCTCTCAGAGCTTGACCAACAATCAACAGATTCGTGGTGACTGCAGACGTTAAAAGTAATTATGCAAACCAGACAACAAAAGCTCCTGTTTTTGTTGCCCATCTTCAAAGCAATCATGTTCAATGACAAAATGYAGCCAGCAGTTACAAACAATGGATGCTATTAAAAGCCACCAGCTGAACTCTGCACTTCTAAGGGGGTCACCTCGTCGTTTAGTGTATTTTTCCAACAATTCTGGGACCTTTCACATATTCGAACAGAGGGATTTGTCCATGGTGAGATAGTCTAAGAGTTGTCAGACAACACTAAATTAGATCCATTTAAATCAATACTTCAGTGTACTGTACAATTCAGTGTGTATTGGGAAATACTAAACTTACACACGGAGTTAAATCCTTGATCATTTGATCTTCAAGCACTTAATAGGTACAGCTGAAAGTGAAAAGCTAGTTCTGTTTTGATCACCTTTCTATTGTTCTGAAATTGTTTGTACTGGAGGGGAAAATGTTCCTAAGTAAACAGGGAAGTGGTAGGTCCTCTGTAAGGTGCTGTGGCTTTGCACCACCTGAACACTTTTGTTGCTGGTGGTTCTTGGCTGCTGTATCACACCTTTCTATTTGCTCTTTGGGCTTTATAAATTTGGATCTTGGATTTCGTCCTTTTGTATCTACAGAGGTTTATTTTTTCTTATTAAATATACAATCTTGTTGTTGGGCCAAGCAACTTAATCATAACCAGCCATGAGACTTTCTTACTTATGTAATTGTTTACAAAGAGTATACACAAGCAGAAAAGAGCGTTACCTTTTGTTAGAGACTGGCAGAATTGCTTTTAATAGTTGTTCTGTGTTTCTTTTTCTGTTTTCTTTTGTTTTCAAATGCGACAAAGTTTTAAACCTGGCAAGGAATGAACAGGAGAAATTAAAATGCATTCACTGTTGCTTTAAGTTTGTCAACAGACAGGGTTGTGCTAGTGTCACCTCATGAAATCCTTCTGTTTGGTTTTGAAAGACATTTTTGTGGGTAAAATGTCTGTTGACCAAGTTGTTTAAATGTAACAAGGGACATTAAATCAAACAAATTTGTTTGTTCAAAAGCAGTTTCCTCTCTCACCTTCCAGTTTTCTTTTTCCTTTCTTCTGTGAGGAGCACGAGGAAAGTGAATGCCCTGAGTTTGGCTCCAAGGTGGTCAGTGCCAGGCCCTGTGTGCCTGTGGGGAGTCGCTGCACTGTGGGCTCTGTGTGTTCCTCTTTGTCTCTCAGAGGGGAGAGGAGGATGTGCTGAAGTGCTGTTGATATTTAACATATTACTTTGGTTTCCTGCAAGCAATATTAGGCATACAGAGTATACATTCAGCTTTCACTGCTTCATTTATGCTTCCCTCTGCATTGTGTTGTCTCAAATCCAGTTGTGTGTGTTTCAAACCAGTATATTAAGAAAAAACTTGGGCTGGGAACACAAATATAATTTTTAACAGTGTTAAGGCTGAAAATAGTTCACGTCTGGGAGCTTAGACCCGGCTTTGTTGGTCTTTTCTGTACTGCTGCTTACTGTGTGGCCATTCCAGTTTGCAGACACGTTTGGGTGGTCAGGGGCCCAAAGCTACAATATTGCAAACACACACGAGATTTACTTTATTTTTACAATTTACTTGTTGGGATCACGTGAGGAGATTTAAATATCTGCTCCAGTGTTTTCTTTATTAAGTTAGGATTTGCTCAATTCCAAATGCTTTAGTGTACAATTTTTAAACAAAATGAGAATTTTTTGTCCTTTTCCACAAGTGCTTTCACTGAACTGTTATGGAGTAGCTCAATATAAGGAGGATTTATCTGGATTTCGTATCAACTAAACAAAAAATAATGAGTTATTTAAAAATCCTGTAATGATTTTTAATTTTTTTATGCCTTTTGTTTGAAACAAAAGTTGAAAAGACAAGTTTCCAATGCAAATGCTAATTTAAGCAGAAAGCAGGTTGAGGTTTTTTTTTAAATGTAGATTTCCATTCATCTATCTAAGAAGCTTAATTATTTCAAGAAAAAAATTAATCTAACAACCCCAGTAATAGATAAGAGGAATGTTTATATCCTTGTCTAGATAAAATTGTTTTTCTAAAGAAAGGCCAATTAAAGAACTTTCCAGCTAAGGTTTTGTATTCTTGTAACTGACAATTGTCGCTTGTGTTCCACTCTTTAGAGAAGTCAAGCTGAAATCTTTGCTAACGTGGCTGCTCTGTCAGAAGTTTGAAAGAGCTTATTCAGAAATGCCAGGCACTGCTCTGGGTACCCATGCTGGTAGCTGCTAAATGCTCTTTTAAATTTGAGTGGTGCTTGGTGACATTTGTTATTACAGTTACCACTGTGCCTCAGCCAGCCCTGGTGAGCTTACTGCTGCTGCCATGGTTGCATGGGTGGGAAATCTTGGAAGGAAAAAACCTCGTTTTCCTGGGATTAATGTAACAGAAGATTGTGTAGGAAGTCATGGAAGAGATGAAGGGTAGATCTAATTGTTCTCCCACACCATGTCAAGATTTTTCAGAAACCTTTATCCATCTTGAGGAATAACTAACAAGCAAGTAATTGCACTTATTCAAGTTTGCTAGCCCACTTTCCCAGAGGCAAAGTATGATTTCCTAAATGATTTCATTCATAAAATGCTTAAATGAGTAATTTTACACAGATGCTGAAGGAGTGCATTGTCTTTCTCACAGTACAACTTGTCAATGAGGAAGGAGAGGGTAAAAGTTTCAAGCTGTCAAGAAGAATTGCATTCAGTCTACCTCTGGGTCTGCTCCTATTCAACCAGGCAGTTTTTGCTGGCTGAAATTTTCCTCTGGTCTCAAGGTAGTAATGTTGTGGTTGTGAGCATCTGAGAGAAGCAAAGCCCTTTGGAGAAGGTGAGGTGTGATTTTGGATGATTTGATGTAGCTGGAAGAAACAAACAGACTTTCTGAAACCTTGTTGGGACTGAACAGAAGATGTAATTTTTGGCAGTAACAGCAGGATGATGATCCCTCCTTAAGCTGTGAATTGCTGTCTCAGATGCCTGTCCCCTGTGGAAAGGCCCTGCATGGGAAAACTGTGTRTGTTAAGTCTGGCAGAGGTGCTTAGGCATGGCAGTAATGAGAATAAACAGATAAATAGCAGGAATTATCACATAGTCACTGAAACACAGGCATCAACCTTTCAAAAAAAGAAGTGTCTCTACTAAAATTGAATCAAGGTTAAGAAAAACACTGAAGCTTGATACGGTCCCCAAGTCCTCTTCCTAATCAGTTCCTTGCTCTCTGGTGTCTTCCTTTGTGCAATTTCATATATTAGCTCTCCAATTACCATGTGATCTTCCAAGGTCAACCAGCTCTCAACACAGATTACTCAAGGAAAAGCCCTGTACCTGTCAGAAACCTTTACTCCCAAGGAGGGTAACTCCCCCCTTGGCAGACTGGTTCCCCTGCTGTTGCTGCCAGATGTGAGCAGATATCCCAGGGCCCTGGGTGCTGAGCACAGGCTCTTGCCGGATGTGGCGTCCCTTGCTTTAGGAGCCTCCCCCCAGCTGGGGCTGCCTGGGGAAGGGGTGGCAGTGCGGCACGGGTGCCCAGACCCACAGCACAGTCCTGAAATTCAGGAGAGGGACATGTGGGAGGCTGGTGTAGGTGTCCCAGTGGAATATCATCAGGCTGGGGTAAAAATGACTGATGCTTCTGGTACATCTAGTTCGGGCTATCATGATCTCATAGGAGGAAAATGGGCAATGCTCTGGTAAGAATGAGGTGACTGAGAGCAAGATTGTGACCTGTGCAGTTGTAAGTGTGCATTGTCTGCACTGTTATGACAAAGACTTATAAATACCCTTGAGATATTGCTGGGTTAATACCTGCTTAATTGCCATCAAAATATAATTATTCAATTTCTGGGATATATATTAGGCTTTAATCCTTGAAAGTCATAGGCAATTTTGTCGAGAGAAGAACCTTCTGACTTGTTTATTGTTGTAAGATTCAAAGGTAGGTGTTTTGTTAGAAGCATTGCTTGAAGGAAAAGTAGCTATACTTAGGCAGACATAGCTATAGCAAAGATGAAGGATTCATAACAAAATTGAGCTTTATAATATAGATTTCAGTTCATTGGAGTGCAAGTCATTCTTCTAGGGCAAATAATTTTTAAAATTATTTCCGTGTACAGTTGTAATTTGAATCATGTACCATCTCTTGTTTGCTCAAGACACTTTTCTCTACTGTGCAGAAATCTTATCTAAAGCAAGAAGCTGCTTTTATCTGTGCGGGGGTTTTTCTAGTTTTTTTGTTTTGTTTTGTTTTTTTCTTAACTTTAGTCATGCTTTTATGGTGACTTAACAGAGTTTAAGAAGCAATGSATAACTTTTAAAGCACCAGCGTTCTGGGGCTGTGCAGTTAGCTTCAATTTATTTACAGTAAGTTTCAGTCCTTGGTTTTTCTTTGTCTCCGAGATTATCTCTGTCACTGCAGCTTTCTGGTCAGTGATCAGCCACAAGCCAGTGTTGTAGATGAGTTTCAGCATGATATCAAAAGATATTTTCAGTTCCTGTAAAATGGTGCAGAAACAATGATACCCACACAGCTGAGTTCCCTTGTCAGGATCCGGCAGCCAACATGGAGCACAGGGCTTGTGTCTCCAAGAGCAAACTCACAGATAGAGATTATCTTGAAAATGTCAAGATAGCTTAAAGTATATATTGTGTCAGTTAGTAACTCTAGCAAATGAGGAAATCTGCAATTCTTTTTAGCGACGTTGTCCTTAGTTGAATTTCTCAGTGATCTTCTTTGAGACAGCTTCTTGTTCATGAGGCCTTGAATAGTTTGCCAGAAAAAAGTAGCTGAGACCAGTATCACTCAAGGGTTCAAGAGCAGCTGGTGAATATGTTATGAAGGATTTCTGCAAGCTGCCAGAGAAGCACAATTAAATAATGTCAGGTATTGTGCTGGACTGTGCTGGTTTTGCTATTGTGACTCTGTTATAATGGAAGGGACAATTCAAAGTAGGAGCCAAATGGGTGAGGCTTTTTACAAATATTTCTTCTGCTCTGTATACACTGATTAAGTCCCTACCAAAGGCACCACTTCCCTTACCTCTGTGGTGGAGCCATCTTACTCTAAATGTGACTTAAAAATTTTGCAGATCAGTCCATGAGAGAAAGACCTGAACAAAGCTTCCAGGAGAAGTGTAGGGAATCTGCTTTAACAGCAGAGTTAGTGATGAATATAACAGCAAAGGATTATGAAATTTGCACTGTTTGGTATGTTATTATTCAGATGAAGTCTCAAATATTACACTTTTCTCTGGTAGCGCTTTGTTGCTGATTCAGTAACTAACACACCCCTGCTGAGAGGCTGATTCTGTGTCACTTACATGAAAAAATCTTCATCCTTGTAACTAGAAAATGCTGTTTAAATTGCAGAATTTCACCTCAATTTAGAACTTATTTCTGCAGTGCCTGGTTTGTTGAGTTGTGTGATTCCACATCTGAGCTCTAACTTAAGAGGTAAATTCCTGGGAGATCATACCATTGTGAATACTTCAGCATGAGGTGTATGATTCAGCARCTTAGCTAATAGTTACTTCTCTAACTTAATGTGTTTTTATGGTTTACTGTAAAAACGGTTATTCCAACTGGTTGCTGCCTCCCAGGCACGTATAGGACAGTGACTCATTGAACCTTTATGGCAGTATTAAGAGAAATACATTCCTTACTTTATTATGACTAATCTTCAAGAGAATCAGGCTGAAATTTTAAACATTTTGCCCATCTTTCTTAGAAAGCATACATATATGTAAAATGAAATGTGGTCTCAGCAGTGGTAGTACACACAGAGCTGTGCAATGCGCACAAAATTGCATCCTCCCCTTGGAGATGATGCAGCTCAGTGCTTTGGTGAGGTGTGTACAGAGCTCTGGGTGGAGGATCTTTTGGACTGAAGTGCAAAAGACAGCACCAGGGATTATGGAATCCAGGGGTGCAATGGGCACAGGCTTTCCATTTTCTGCAATTCTAATTTTTTTTTTTCTGGGAATTTATTAGGAAAAGTCTGTTTCAAATAAAGAGTGTCTTGAGCTGCAAGAGCATAGGTTTCATGCTTTTAGTAAAGCCTGGGTGTGAGTCACCCTAAGCAATTCCCTCAGTCTTTAGAGCTGAAGACTCTTAGGGGAAAACCAAAAGCTAAAGATAAATGCTTCTTAAAATGCCTTGAGGAATAGCTGAGTCTTTGTATCCTCTGCCAGATAAAACATATGCATTGAGGCCGTGATGATGTTGGTAAAATAAGATGGGCACAGGMTAATTTTGGAACCTGCTTTCTGTCCTACTGACATATTTCATCCTCCTCAGGGTGCTATTCCCTCTCTTGGCAAACACAGTGAGGTTCAACCCTGCAGGAACCCGTGGGCTCTGCTGTCCCTGTGGGCATTCCAGGTGTGGGACATTGGAGCATGAGCCACGAGCAAGGTGGGAGATAGGGATTTTCCTGAGTTGSGAAATAATATGCCAGCAGAGATGTTTCTGTCCTGCAACAGAGAGAGCCAAGCTTTTTGGTTTATGTGATTTTCCTCCCAGACCATGGCTCTTCTGGAAGTCTGTTCAAGTGGGACTTTTGCTCCCAGACTCCCTGACTTGGGCACAAGTGAGAGGCTCACCCTTGAAAAGAGAGGAGGTGGCTGTGTGCAACAGCAGCAGCTCAGGTACCTCTCAGATGCTGCCAGCAGGGCCAAGGCACGCTCCTGGTGGTGGGGTGGTCTGTAGTCACCACACAGGTCTTTGGCCAGTGGCAATTTCCTCTGGTAAACAGGGGACACTGAAAGGTTGTTATTTGGAAGATATCCTGAGAGCTGTAAACCCTGAAAGTCACTTGAAGAGACATATTTCATTTTCAGTTCATCATTTAAAAGCCTAAGGATTTTTTTTTTTTCTTTATAATCCCCTCTTCTAATTTAAACTTTCTGGTATTCATCTGTAGATGAATCAGCTCCAACCTTATCTCAGTCCAGGAGAAATCCTGTAACAGATGCATCACACAGCAGCAAATGATTTTAGCTAAGCTACCTGGTACACTTTGCTCTCTCTTTAGCACGGTCGTGTCCTAAAATGGCACCATGACTTTTAGAAGCTGAGAGAAAATTTATTAAACCAGGTAGGAGCTGAACACTAAAGAAGAGATATTGCAGGCAGATAGATCCCCTCCAGAAATCCTGCCGGATAGATGTGACTTGTAAGGTATATTAAAACCACAACAGCAAAACAAGCTAAACTTCTAACAACCACCAAGTGGAATAAGGGTACCTTTCATAATTTCAAAGGGTAAGGTCTGATTTTGTTATTTTACCCTCCCGAGCAGATGATAGAACCTTTAGAAGCAGCTGTTTTGAATCAGGCATTGCATTTCTAGGTGTGGTAAAGGATTTCATTCCTCAATCCTGCACTGTGAATTGCATTTGTATGGGCTTACAGTTGAGCTATTTCCAAGAGTCAGCCCTAACCAAACATTTGAAAATAAATTGAGCTGCCATTATGCTATGCTTCTCCAGAGAGCCTGCCATTTTCCTGGAAAGTTATAGTGCTATTAATTTTTAAATAGCCAAATATCATCCATAAGTAAAGCCCATGTTAATTGCCAGCGTAGTACAATTAGGTCCACTACATTTTACATCTATGTGAAAGTACAAATATGTAACCCCAAATGTAGTAAATTAAAGTTTTAATTTAATTTTGGAAGGTTTTAAACAGATGTTAGTAGTTTCTGTTAGCTAGGTTTACCCTTAAACGGCTTTAAAATGATGCCATAAAGTTTCATTCTTGTGATTTGCTTTAGAGGGTTTAAAATATGAGTCAGTCTCTTTTCAAAATAGTCATATTTCTATGAAGTGATCCCAGTTTGATATCAAGGGGAAAAGGGGCTTTAAATCAGTCCTTTTGTTTGAGCTTGAAACATGACTTGTACTTGTCCTACACAGCCTGTGGAAAAACACCAATTAAATGTACTACTCTGGAGGTCTCATGAATTTATTTCTAGTGTTTTCTAATGACTTTACAAAAAAAGAAAAAAGGCAATGAACAGCAGCCAGGAGGACAGGATTTGCTGTGCTGTATTAAAGGTGCTTCATGAGAGATAGAAAAAAAATTTCTGAAGAGATCTCTAGCTGCAGGAAAAGGCTTTTGTATTAGAGAAAGTGCATCAGGCCTTATGGACCCAACACGAGAAAAAGAAGAGTAATTAAGAATAAATTTGAGAGGCTTGAGCATGGAGTATCTTGAACATCAAGCCTGCAGAGAACTGATAGTAGTTAGGTTTTTCCCCCCACAATAACAGAGAAGATAAACTTGGTTTTGGACCAAATGATTCCTGACTTGTGTGGATTTCCTGAACGGACAAAGGAGGCAGAAAGCTTTTTTTTTTTAGTAGATCTTTGGCAGCAATTTTGGATGTTGCAAAACCCAAAGAAGACGTGGGGACCAGGTAAGGCCATACAAAGGGGCTGTTGATGTCCRCTGAGGCTGCTGTCAGAGGCGCAGAGCAGGCAGCTGGTGGCACCTCCGTGTCCCCCTTCCCCACACATTCCCTGCGTGAGGACAGAAGGGAGGGGTGGCAGCAGCTGCTGTCCGAGACCTGGCACCAACCAGTTGTGCTTCCCTTTGTTCTAAGCTTAAGTGGTGGCTGCCCTCCAAAGCTGTGCAAATAGGTAATTCTGGTTTTCGTGTGTCCCTCAGATGGTTTGCTCACCAGCACCCCATTGCAGGTGGGCTGCCCTACTGAGAGCCTTGGCTTTAGGGACAAGCACCTTCAAGGGCATTTTGCTAGCAGGGAAGGTGTGCTGGAGCCCTGGGCGTGTCATGTGTGTGCTGGCAAGCTCTCTGGGAAGTGGCAGCAGAGTGTTTCTCTAGGTACACTTAGTTCCAACAAGCATTGCACTCTTGGAGGACGTAGAAAAATATGTCCGTTTAATTTTGTGGTGATTTCACCCTCTCTCAGTGTAGCTGCCCTTTATGAAATATGAACTAGCCTTAGATCTTACATGGTCTTTTTGTGATGCGACATTCATCAGTAAGAATAAAAAGACATGTATTTTATAATAAAAATAATATAAATAATAAAAATATAATAATAAAAAGACAAAAGTAAAAAGACATGTACACAGCTTGATTTTATAAGGTAAAAGGGGAGAGCAAACAATAAACATGAATATAGAATTTTGCTAAATTAAGCTTTCTTGTGATCCACTTTTTTTCCTTCATGTGCAGTCAGATGGTTACTTGACCAGCTTCTGTTCTCACTAATGCTGGTATGAAAACTCACACCTTCAATGAAATAGAAAATTCCTTTGTAGCAAGCAATTTTATGTTTAATTATTAAATGTCAATGTTTTTGTTAGTGATGCAAGTACTGTTTCTGTAGGAATAAACAGTGTTACACACAGTAATATGGTGTTATCTGCTACTTTTTCTTGATAAGGGACTTTTTAGGCAAGTCTCAGGTATCAGCTAAAGTAGATTCAGGGTTGGGAAAACAAACAAGTGTCTTAGATTTTCATTTAGAGTTGATCTCTTTTATCCACAATATGATGAAAATTTTAAGCAAGTTTCCAATTTGTGGTTCTGTCCTAAATGATTTCAGTCCCATCTTCTGAAATCCTGATTTAACACAGGCCTTGCCAAAGAGATCAAGGAAAAGTGTACATAAATAGTTTTCCATAGCAAACATGCTCTGCAAGGTATGTTTTTTTGTTTTAATTTTAATTAACTGCATCCCAGTTGCAAATATTTGCAATGAAAATCTAATAAAGCTTGCTTGGGTTTGGTTTCCATTAACATTRCAAAACTAGGAACAAATGAATAAACATGCATAAAAGGATCATGAACTGTATTGAATGTACAAGGGATTATGTCCAAGGCTTTGAGCTCCCTTAGATGACTGAGCTGGCCTGGTTATGGTTTTGTAAATACTAGAACTTGGGACAGATTTAAAGACACCATCCTATGAATTTCTGCAGTCAAATGGTTATAATAATAGCAGGGAACCTTTCTTAATATTAAGAGTGCCTGCAGATTAATTTTACGATTTTTGTCACAAATCAGATCTAAACATGGAGAGACTTAGGGATGGAAATAAGAGGGAGTAAAGCTTGAGGGSCTTTTAGCCTTGTTGGCCTTTGTAGCTCAGACAACCACCTCAAGTCTTGTTGAAATGTGGTCGTGTAAGGATTATAAAGATGCAAGAGTCATGTTGTCCAGAGTAAAGCCCAGGCTTTGCTTAAGTCAACTTAATTTTTTAATATTTAAAATTTTAACAGGAACAGGTTCCTGTGGATATTTTTTCCCGTTGYGGCTTCACCACCATATTACTCGGGGAAAATTTCACACGTTCTCTACCTTTGTTTCTATTTTAAATCCGTGGAGTAAGAGTTCTTACTATACGTCTCGAAATGAACTGTTAAGAATGATGCCTACGAGAAGAGGATTTTTTCATTTAAGCCAATCATCAGGCAGGATTTACTATATTTATCATGTATAGGAATTTTTTTCAAAAATTTTATTAGAGTAATTGCAGTTAATCTCTACTTTCTGTGCATCTGTTCCAAGATTAGCTTTCCTCACAGAACTGTTTGCTTTACAAAGATTACCYCAAAAAGCTCTGGATTCCTAAATCTGTAGCTCATACCTGGAGCTGAGGGCAGGTACCTCTRTATGGCTGCACCATCATCACCCTCTTGATGTGTTGGGTTACTGGGACAGCTTGTGAGGGAAATACAGCATGATACCAGAATGTGGAGAAAGTGTGGATACAGGGGAAATTAAGAGGCTCCTCGAAATCCAAGGCAGGCAGCATATTTCCTTATAGTAACTCTGCTTCACTTTGTATTGAGAAGTCAAATGAGAATTTTTACAGCTGGCTTTGACCTTCTAAGCTTCTGTCTTTCACACTGTTTAAAGCTTCCTGGCTGTTACTGCAAACCCACTGTCCTGGATTTAGCCTTGCTGTCTTTCACAGCTGTGGTTTAACATGTTCAAGATGAGAATTTCATTACGTAGATTCTTACAACAAATTCTAATAGTGATAGGAAAATAAAGTGTGTGTACCTGTAGCAACAGAAATAGTACAGCCACAATGAAAGGGGGTGGTTGGAAAGAATAGAGTTGAGATTTGTAAAAGCAGTTTGAATACGCACATGATTGCCTTTCAAGTGACTTGATGTGGTTGTGCCTGTTTTCCCTTTATAAACATTTATGCTTTTGAATTGGCATTAACGTTAATGGAAAGCAAATCCTGAAATCACATGTGTGATTACTTACCAGAGCTGAATTTCAAATGCCAAGTGTTCTACTGGTAGGAAAAAAGCATTGCCAAATGTCAAAAAAAAGTTCAGGTGCTGATAGAATTACATTCCATGTCACAGACCCAGAGATTTTGCTCATTTCAGCCTCCTTCTCAACACATTCTTGTCCCTGTCCAAACAAATATACAGGTTAAAACACTACAAAGAGGTTTCTATTTCATTTTGACCTTCTGGAATGCCATTTGTTTATTAGAATGGCTTTTTCTACAGTAGTAACCAAGGAGCTGTTCRCTTCTCCATGGCAGTCAGTTTAAGATCAACTACAGTTGTGTTCATCTATAGGGATCCACGATTTTACTTTACTCTGCATGAACTTTGAGTTTGCATTGTGGAGGCACTGAGCCCTTTCCAGAGTTTGATCTGAAGCTCATTATGCTCAAAGACCGTCCCTGGGCATTGGCTCAATATTTTGAGCTKCTTCTGTTTCCTTGCAGTCTGTTTTCTTTACCTAATTATGAAGTGGCTTTACAGAGAGCTACATTATCATATTTGAGGAATGCACTAAGTAAATGAAAATAACATCCCTGCTTTTCCYGAAGTTTTTCCAGATCTATTAATCTCAGAGATACAATGAGGYATAATGAAATTGTGGTTAAAACCTCTCTTTAAATATGATAATTAATTTATTATAATTGCCTTAAAGAGTATGTGAAATATCTGTTACACGGTCAGAATGTATCTCTTTGATCCCAGGTGCTTGGTTAAGTTGTTTCACTGCAATCTTAAGCAGAGGTTAAATGTAGTGTGCACTGTGCTAAAATGATGAGATATGCATATTTGGACTCACTCACACAGCCCTTAGTGTTAGTTAAGCTGCAGTTACTGTAGCTTAATAATCAGGAAGATTTCCCAGTGCTCAGCAAACCGTGCTACCAAATTCCTCCACATGCACGTGTGGAGCTGTGGAAGGCCTGCCCAGATGGACACTTGCTAGGTCAGGACAGCAGCAGAACATACCAGCATTTGACATCCACACCRTGTGCTTTATTAAAGGCTCCCTGCACCTTGATCTGTGTAGGCCTTTAACATCAAAGGAATAATTCCTTTGCTTCCCATTCACTCAGATGTTTGCCTACACACAGCCCTGGGCTTGGATTTTTTWWAAAAAATCACAAAATCTGGAAAATAACATGATGTAGCAGTAACTTCATTTGGAATAAGGCTTAAATTTAAGGCATAGGTCATGTYTGAGATATGCAAATATATGAAAAATTATCACCCCTTACCCCCACACTCTGTGGCCTGGGGAGAGGGCACCTAACCCCCCATTCCCTGAAGGTGGCAGAGCTGAAACTGGAATGTATTTCCACAACTCTTTCTGTGTCTAAGATGGACACTGGGAGCACCTCAACACTGTTGTCACTTTTTAAACTCTTTTTTTTGGTCCCCTCTTTGTCCTACACATAAGGTGGTTTCCTTGGCTGGCTCCAATGGCTTGAAAGCTGCTAGGATGCACTCTGGGTACCACCCTCCCTTTCCCCTCCCGTCAGCTGGGAGGATGTCTTTTTGTAACCACGGATTGCTGCAAAAGTAAATTTAATCCTGTTGCAGCTGGATCTTCAAAGGCAAACATCTTTAAAGAACCTTTGCTGCTCCGCCGAGGTATTTGCAAAAAGATTTCTCAAACCGCTTTAAGGAAGAGCTAAGGAGAAGTCTGACCRGTGACCCAACCGTATTTATTTACATTTTAATGCCCCTAACATGATTTGGTGGCACGATATTTAATCAGCAGCAGCAGTTCGGGTTTCCCGGCTGGGCCCGCCCGAGCTGTGGCTATTGGCCCTTTATGCTGTGTAATGAAATGAGATGAAACCCGAGCTGAGGCATCGGTGCCGGGATCTGTCACTCCTGCTGGGCTGCGGGAGGAGGGCACTGAGTCATGATGCTGAGCAGCTTGCACATCAAGAATGTCTTACAGACATTACTCAATGCTCATCAAAAAAAAAAAAAAAAAAATAGAGTTTTAGGAAAAGATGTGGCTGATTTGCTTGCAAAGCAGGCAGCAGCACAAATGAGAGTGCTGGTGCCTTGTGAAGGTTGTGGTGATGTTGAGATAAAGCAATTCTGGAAGGACTGTAAATATAAGGTAGCTAATTACTTGTCTGTATTAGCTCTGTCTCATCATAGGATGGAATGTTTCCAAAATTGTTCAATTGTAGCMCTTCTTCCCTAGAGGCACAAAACATTATTCCGTGTAGCAACTTGAGAGATGTTCTTCATGTCTTGCCTCCTTCTTGTGCTTTCAGCCAAAAGSAAGGCAGTTGTCAAATGTAATCTGTAGGAACTGAAGGATGACAACCTTTAGATCTGATAAAGTGCTCGGTACCTTCTTCATTGTTTATTGTGTCAGCAAGTTTGTGGGCATCTGGCATCTTTTTCTGACCTGAACTTGGAACCTTGTACAATCGGATTGCGTTAAAATAATAGTCTTTTGAATTCAAAATAAAATAAAGAGTTCAGTAAGAAATGATGAGGCCAACTCCTTCGGGTTGTCTTCTTATCTCTTGCTTGGATTTCGTTTGATTTATGAGGGCTGGTCATCTGCTAACCCAGCAAATCAACACTGTATCTTTGTTTCATCTCTCTTGTATCTATATCCTAATGCCTGTTATATAACTTCCCCTGAAATATGTTAATGAAGCAGGTAAATAACTTTCCTCCATGGAGAAATTGAAATCTGGGGGGGACCATGGTCTTTCCAAAGTGACATACCACACTAATAGCCAGATAAGATACATTCTTTATTCACRTATTTGGCTGTTAAAACTTCAGTGCTCAAGCATTTGTGGAAAGTGTTGTTGTTTTCTACACAAAGTACAATAAATTACATTTTTATTACAAGATTAGCCAGAGTGGCCTTGTGATTTATGCATCACATCTGTGAGCCAAGTTCTGGGAAGAGTGAGGTTAAAAATAGGGCAGCAATAATGAAAAATTGGAAATACTATGGGCATGGAAAATGTTATATAAAAATTCAATAAAAGATGATAAAATAAATTTAGGAGATGGCCACATTTGATTTAATAACCAGGGAGAAAAGAACTTCTGAAAGAAAGGATCTCCCTTCATGCATGGTCATCTTCTCCCTTATGCTTTTTTTCATGTTGAAAGATGTTTTATATCATACAAGGAGTTTGCTCTAACTGTGATGAATTTCACTTTATGCGTGGAGCTGGGGCTACCAGCCGTCGCCAGCCCCTCCACGGGCAGCACTTGGGCTAATTCTTGCTGTGGATGGCACAGCATTTCCATGTTGAAGCAAAGGACCCTCCTGTGCTGATGGAAATACCTCAGCCCTCTTCATAGCTTCTATGAACATATTTCTTGTGTTGTCCCTATGATATTTGTTTTGGGGACAAGCCATAAGACAGAGAATAGGAGAGAAGCCACAGGGCTGTGGATTCCCTGTTTCCAGATGTTCATGTTGTTCTGAAGCAGTAACTCGCATTGTGTGTGTGAGTGATCCTGCCCATCTCAGTTGTGAGAAGCAGAAATCTGCTGTGATGATGCTCTGCAGGCAGAACTTCAGGCAGTGATAACTCCTGCTGATACAGGGCAGCAAGGTGAGCTGGCTTCGAGTTTTTTTTTGTTTTGTTTTCAAACTCAGCTGCTGATATAAAAGGAGGAAGAGAATACCTAAAGTAAACAAACATGGGCTTGACTATAAACGGTTGATGATGGCCTTTGGCAAATCAATAGAAGCTTTGCTTGTTGTAATTCCATGAAGAATTGTTCACACTGGGCAAGATATTTTRAGAGAAATCTTATTTTTTAAAAAAATAAACCCAAGACCATTCAGATCTAGACATATGGTAAAACCGTATTAAAACAGATCCTACCCTTTTCTGAGAATTTCTGAGACCGTGCAAAATTCAGGAAAGCTGAACACAAATGCACATCTCAATTTCTATAGGCAGGAATGCAGAACTGATTTCTGCTGGTAGATTTTGGGATTTGTATAATTAGAAACTTCTTTCAGGAGCTCCTATCATAAATTCTTTTGTATTATAGTACCAGTGGGTGTGCTTATTGACTGGAGTTAGTCACAGGCTTCTCCCATGCTTTTGCTTAGCAGGGCACTGATGTAGCTGCTGCCTGCTGTCAGAGGGGCAATTGCCACCTAATGCATTCATTGATCATGTAGGCCTGGAAGTTGATTTGATTTTCTACTCCCAACTAAATCTAGGATGGCTCAGGACAAATTTTCAGTGACTTTACCGTCTTTAAATTATTTCTTCCTTTTTATAATTATTTGCACAGTTCCTATTCTGTGACAACCGGCACCAGTAACATTCCTTAATTTCTTTTTATTTAGTATAAATTCCTCTGCCGCTTTTTCTGATGCAGATCATTGCTTTTGTGATTCTGTAAGCATTAGAGCAAAATACTGTTGTACTGGTAGAAGTGTTTCTGAAGCTGAAGAACCACTTTTCCTTGTTTAAGATAAATTGGACAAAAGATAGCACCCCATCACCATGTGTACTCCATATGAATGCTAATAATTGTTAGAGTTCAGGTGTGTGACTGAACAAGTTATGGTGGGGACTACTAAACAGAGGAGCTCAGGCAGAAACTGAATTTTTCGTTTGTTTTAAAGATGTAAAGGAATCACAGATGCAACCAGTCAAGTGCTAGCAGCAAAACTGTATGAGAAACACATAGCTGAGAGAATAAGCACTTCTGTTCGTAAAGTGATGGCCTAGAGTTGTGACCAAAGAATATTTCTCCTGTTGTTTCATCCCTGTTGTGTTCAAAGAATAGGAGGATTTCTGGGACTCCAATTTCCCTGAATATTGCACTTTTGTTCCAGTGCCTATTCAATAAGTGTGATGCTTCCCAAAAGTGATGGATTATTGCACATGTGCTGTTGATTTCTGGATATAGAACAGTCCTTGGCAGAAGCATTCAGTAGATTGCACATGTGCCCTGGGAGGGTATGCATGTCTGTAGTCAGTCTAGGGTTTCTGCCAGGAAAAGGCTACCTCATGTCTGGAAACCCCAGACAAATTCCTTGCAATTCATCCAGATGAGATTAGAAACGGGGAAAAAATAATATTGTAAACTCTTAGAAAAATAAGACTACAGGAGACCTGAAGATGTTACCTGTTATGCGTCCTTGATGGAAAATGATGTCAGTTATAACATTCCTAATTAAAGTTTTGTAGCCTGTCCTAAAAGACCTCCAGGAAAAGGGTCTCTAGATAGATCTTCCCTGGGCAACTCATTCTCATGTTTAACTGTTCCTAGTTTAGAAAGATTTTTACTAAAGTTTGTCTAGCCCCATCTTTAAACCTGTTTTCATAGATTGTTTTTCAGTGATTCTGATGGCCTTCTCTTTGCTTGGTCCTAGTCTATCTGTCTTGTAGTCAGTCACACAAAACATGACAAAATAAGTGAGAGGGATGGACTTAAATCTCTGCTTTGTGCATCTATGTAGTTTGAAGCCTGTTTATGGTTCAAGTATTATAGTTGCCTTTTTTTTTTCACTACAGAATAGCATCATTGATTCATATTGATTTTGGGATCTCCTATAAGCATTCTGAATTTTAATCCTGTCTTCCAAAGTGGTTGCAGATTTTCTACCCTGTGTTACCTGCATTTAATAACATGGACTCTTCCATCACCAAATCACCAGAGAGGAGTTTTCAGGGTAATGGCATTCAGGGAGGTGTTTGTGCAGCCCTGTTTGATACATTTCTCYGCTTTGGCAACATGCAGGTCAATAATCTGCAGGCATAATTTTGTTTGTCATATGGTAGTTTGACATAGACCAAAGTTGCCTTGCTTGCATACGAGGACATCAGGGCAACGTTCAATGCTTTAAGTCAGAGCTTTTTATTTTGTTACAGAAAGAAATTAGACTGGTTTGATATAATTTGCTTTGAACAAATCCATGTTGGCTGCTCATAATCTTCCTGTTTTATTCCAGGTGGTTACAAATGAATTGTTTGTTCCAGAATTTTTCCGGGAAGCTTCAGTTAAGGTGCCTAGCCTATAATTTTCTTGCTCCTCAATTTATCTTCTTTGATAGAAGGCATTAACTCTCCTTTTCTGCTTTTCGGTGGCCTTACCTGTCCCCCACAATTCTTGGAAATAACTGCTTCAACTGGTTGCTTAGGTAAAAAGGGATATGTGATATCCCTAGGATTACACCAGGAAAATATCTGACTCTATAATCAAATTATCATCTTAACGCAAAAAAGCCCTGCTAAACCCCGACAATTGGCTCTGTGTGAGTTCAGGCATTTTGCAATTTTTCCTTTAGCAATCCCAGAGTTGTGTGTGATAGCATAAGAAGTTGGAGGAAGAGCACAGTCTGCCTGATGAATAAGCTGCCTCCTCCCTTTGTCTCCTGCAGACCATCTCGTTGCCTTTAATAGCTTGCTTTATATTTCAGTAGTTTCCATGGCAGCTAATAATTTATTATTGAGCTAAGTAATAATTGCTTTATAATTATAAATCCAAGCAACATGCTGGCACATCTATCTGAAAACTTATGCACTAATTCCTCTCATATTGATCTTCCTCCCTACTTGATCTTTTTGAATTTGTGAATTATGTTTTTATCTCACTACTTTAACAGTGAGTAAAACTAATCTAAAGCTTTTGCRTTGTAACCCCTTTTTGAATTCTGCTGTTGGAAAACCTCCCTGACCAGCACAGCACTAGGTGTGAACCCCTTTGAATGCCTTCACACAAATCCAGCAGAAGAAGCTTCTTTGAGCATGCCCTTTGCACTTATATTTGAATGTTTTCTCCACCTTTTCTCAAATAATTTCACAGTAGCACTCATAAATGCGTGATAATAGTAACAAATGTGCTTTTATTTACATATATGAATAGTAAGTATTGACAGAAAATATGCATATGGGTGATAATTTTCTTTTCAAAGATTTAAAAGAAACTGTCCAGTGGAAACTATCCTTTCCCAGATACTGACAGAAAGCAGGCATTGATTTGGTTGCTGATGTGTCTTTATGTTGCCTGTCTGCCTGTACAATCTATTGCCTATTGCTCCTAGTCTAAATTTGAGCTCTTTAGCAATTGCTCTCTTTGTTGTGGATCCATGCACTTCTTGGCTCATGACTGGGATCATTGGGTTGAGAGGTGACACAAATAATAAGAATAATCATAAATAGAGGAAGATATTGATGTGGCTGAAAATTGAAACGTGCACTTTCTGCAAATGACAAAAATAGTTTTTCCAGCAGAGCAATATTTTCAGATAAGCTAAGCTGTTGATAAATGCATGTTTTCCTACCTGAGAAGTGCATTTCTCATGCCAAAACTGAGAACTATCTTTATTTAGTAACACTCCTATGGAGCCTGTGCAAAGCTGAATGATAATGCAATAAATCAAACAGTTTTGTTACATTATGTAATTCTCACAAGTTAGATGACTATTTAATCTTTGCAAACTCCCTATCTTACGAAAAGTAAAAGAAAGGCAAGCAAAGCTTGAACTAGCTTTTTGTTTTTCCTCAGAGTCAAATTTCCTGCCTGTTTACCAGCCCCAACTCCTGTCATACTATTAGACCATTAGGTTTAAAATTGAAGTGTTTCTGGGTAAATAGGCACAACGTAGCAGTTCTCATGACTGATGCATCTGCCTTGGGTTGTGGTGCAGACCACTGCCCAGGCAGTTTAACCTAATGTATCAAGTGTATTTGAACTGCTCTCATAAGGATGCTGAGATGCTCTAGACACAGTTGTTCTTTATCCTCACTTACTTGAAGATTAATCTTGCTTTAGGAGATATTGTACTCCACTGCTTGGCAGGGTGTCAGTTTTGTGAAGGCACTGTATGATTAGGCTAAAGTATTTTGTTAAGGAGGAAGCAAAAGCAGTCTAGTCAACAGTTCAGTAGTTATAAATCTGGATGTACTATCATAATAGAAATAAAACAAGTAAATATAGGCTTAATCTTTTTCTAAATTGATGTGTTTTTTCATACCTGCATGAAAGGAAAAGGCTGAGGTCTGCCTTTCTTATTAAAGATCTTCACAGTAGTTTCTCCTGGAGACATTTTAGATGATTCTACAGGTAAATAACATTAAACCTATCTGAATATTTTTTAGTGCTGCTTGATAGAGAGTTCAAGCAAACATTTTCATTTAGGTRCTAGTATGTAAGTAGACAAATCTTTTCAAGAAGGAGGTTTTGAATTTCAAAATATACCTGATTGTTGTATTACTTGTTGCATATTTGTTTTGCAAAACTGTTTTTGGATGCATATTTCTGCTCTGGTAACTTTCTCTTTGGTGTACAAGTTTAAAGAAACTTGTAGGTATGAGGTAGGTGTACAGAATATTTATTGGAACTGTTTCTCTTGTAGACATTGTTCAACACCTGCATGGCAGCCCAAGTCTCTGACCTATTGTTCTCTGCTTGTGGCAGCTCAGCTGTAACATCAAAGAGAGTTTTAAACATGATTTGTGCAGTTAATTGTTTAGAATTGCCCAGGCTTGCCAGTGAACTAAATTCTTCATCTAACAAACTGAAGGCAAATACATCTGGGCCTTTGACCGTAAGTTATGGCCAAACATCAAACCCTGGGCTGTTTGCTGCCAGTGCACGTGCTCCTGTCCCTTGGGCTCCAGGAGGCACAGCAAAGGCAGATCTGACATCACTGCTCCAGCCGTTAAACCACACGCATCTCTTACGTCTTTTCCAAGCGCTGTTTGCTTTTTTAGTCATTAGCACTCATTTCCTTCCGGTGCTTTCTTCTCTATTGGCTATAAAGGATCGTTTTCTCGTGTTACATTTAAATTTTGTTAACAGGCCTGGTTGGAAAAGAGCTTTTGTAACAGTAATAAAAAAATGTGTACAAGACAGCACAAATGACGTGTAAGCTTATTCCATGAGGTTTGCTTAATTGAAGATAAATAAATTTATTATCTTGCAATTCCTGTGGCTTGTGTATGTAAACAACTTCTCAGCAAGTTTAGCAACTCGACTTAACATGCTGCTTTTGACTTGGCACCAGGTTTTATTTCACTGTATCTTGAAAGCTTCTTGGAGGAGTTTCCCTCCTGGTTCTCTGGGCTCCTTGATATACAGACAAGATACCATATCAAGGTCTTTCAAATTCTTCCACAGAAAACTCAGATAGGAGCAGTGAGACAGAATAGCAATACAAATAAGAATGTTAGTGAGTGCAATGCAGACTTAAAATGTTTTTCTTTTTCAATTTCAGAGTATAATCCTGTTCTATGAGATGACTCCTAATTGATAGTACTGATTAGCTTTCTTTTATTGTTATTATTTTCATAAGAGGAGAAGCACATGGAATAGGAGAAATTACTCACTTGGGATTATGGGAAGGAGCACTGTTGAAATGTGAAACTGTTGTTGGAGCTTGGCAGGCTCATTCTGCCATAATTACCCCATTGACCCACAAATGAACTTTACTTTTCAAAGAAACAATTTTGGAATGTTTCCTGGGGAACGTTTTGCTGTTGATGTGTGAGCATACAGTGCAAGATGCTAAAGATATATCCAAACTTGTGGCTAAGCATTAGCATAATGATTAATGCAGCTCCCCAGTGCAGCTACACAGGCRCTTCGTGGTGTATCATGTCTTTTATGGGAGTGCTTTGTGTGCTTCTGAACAAATCCTGTCCTCAGAGTTCTGTGATGTTCAAAAATACAATTATTTCTGGATTTTTCAAATGCAGTCTTTGGTGAGTATGGAAACTTGGGAGCCTTATCCTAAGTGCTATCCAAGCACTTTCTGTTAAAGGGGAACCCAACACCTTATAAATTGGAACAGAAATCTCTAAAAAACCCTCACTGATTTAGGTGGTGTTGGTTTTGCCTTTTTTTTGTTTTTCTTTTTTTTTATTAATCATGTAGCTGAAGACTTCTTTCTCCCGTTCCTTTTAAAGGCATGGACTCAACTGCCTTTGCTGGCACTTGATCCARAATTGAGCAGAGAACTATCCTGCAGGAGTCAGCTTCTAAGCCTGTCTCCTCATACCTGTTTGAACCACCACAAACCAGGACAACAAAACTCGGTTGCTTAATGACCTTCTAGTCTGCAGATGTCTGTAAGGATATGTTAAATATGCTGGAGCATGAATATTTTTTACCTAGTTCTTGTCAAGAAATTCTTAATATTCCTGAAGAGTAGACTTTCTGGCTACTGAGATTTCCATTTGTATGTTAGCAACAAAGTCTTTCAAACCATATCCCTGGAGAAGGAATAATCCTGATAATTCAAAGATGAATTATATTTGATTAATTTTATAAATTAAATCATATTGTAATATAATAAAAATGGGCTAACACAGTGGTAGTTCATTAAATGGAAAAAATTTTTAATATATTAATGGCCTAATTCAGGAATTAATTGCTAAGACTTTTTCTTTTGTAATAATTCGGGTTTCTTCCTCTCTTGACATGATTTTGATAAGGTAGCCGTGGATATTCTTTAGTGCTGCTTGTGGTGGCATTTTTTGTTTAACTGGTTAATAGAATTTATCATAAATATGAATATTGGTATTAGATTCTATTCTATGTGGAAGATGGTAAAAGGAAAAATTGTTTCTGAATTACTGAAGACTCACCTTAAATACAATTCCGAGCTTTCGATTTTGTTAGGTTTTTTTTTCCTCAGAGTTTAAAAAATAATGTTTCTACAGACAAATACTCCACTTCTTCAAAAAATGCGGCTCTCRTGTAACTTTCATTTCAATTCCTTGCCTGCGCAATTAAAACACAAACTCGAGACCTTTTTCTCGACACTTCCATCGTCTATTTCTCATTATGCCTCTTGATGAGATTTTTAGGCTTCACAGAACACCGTCTAGGCAGCTAATCCGATGCAGCGCTAAGATCACAGCACTTCTTGTGTAATTCTTATTAGGTTAATCAAGAAACTTACTGAAGCAGGAGGTTTTTTAAGGCCTGCCAAATTTGAAGCGATAGATCAAAGTTCATAGCCCTCTGACCCTTTTGCCCTAACTTGCCTCAGCAAAGTCCCCATGAATGGCCTTATTGTGAATATSGCAGCGTCCAGAGCCTGTACATTTGCAATTGTTTAGGCTTAGGAGGGCATTGTGTTGTCACTGATGGAATGCATTTTCTTCTCTTTCTGAAGTGTAAAGGTTTTCACCTCCATTGCCTATACAAGTGCTCTGGTCATCACAATAGCACTTAGGTGATCCTTGTTCCTGTCAGACTGAGCACCCAGTTTTATGACAGAGTGTAATTAAATGGCTCAGAAGCCAACATTAGGAAAACAGCAGTGAAGAGCAGRGGAAAAGCTTAATTTCCATATGGTCAGCCAAGCAAGAACAACACCAGCATTGTGATCTGGAGTAGACAGTTTAAGCACTATTAAAGAGACRTCTATTCTTTAAGTTGTCTCCTGAATGCTGCTGCACTTCTTTGATTACACTTCATGGTCAAAACCTCTTCCTAACCCAAATGCTTTTTGCAGGGCGTGACTTCTTTGGTGTTATTAATATAATAGCAAGGATTACTTTGAATAATAACACTGAACTTTAGAATGGAAATAGAATAATTTAATTAAAAGAAGTTTGACCCAGACAGGCTAAGGGAATTTTGGTAAAATTGCCTTAATAGCATTCTGATTTACTACTTCCTTTTTCAGGGGAAATTGTAAAATGAAGATTGTGGTAGAATTGGAGCTTTTGGGGGGCATGGGGTAGAAATGATAATTGTGCTTCTAAAGAGGGCCTGAAGTTTTTGGGTAAATCAAATTGTGTTCATTTATTTTTAAATTCCTGAATTAATTTCCAAAAAAAGTAACCAGTGACTCTCTGGATTTAGCAATTTGCCAGCCAGAAGGGTTAAAAGGTTTTTGCAGCCATGTATTCTTTGAATTGGCCACACCAGCTATTGGGGTACTCAAATGTAAAACTTAACACCTCGGTTTCAGATGTGCATATTATTGCAGCCACTGTAATGCTSAACTGGTCCCTCTGTGCCTGGTGACACTGCTCCCAGAGCCAGCAGGCACTGGGCTGTTTTGAATGGGAGAGGTGTCTTTGAGATGAATTACCAGGGTCTGTGTTCTTGCATCGTCAAAAGAACACTCTTAAAAGTTTCAGAGTTACATGATGCAGAAAGAGAAGAGAGTGTGTGGGCAACATAGGTTTATTTGGGGGTGTTTTGTATGTATTTCTCATTGAATTGAAAGCAAATGCTTAAGAACTACATAATGCTTATTTCAAGAGCAGTTAACTCGAAAGTCAATGAGTCAATGCTTGTATAATGGTAAAATTATCAGATATTCCTGAGAAAACACTTACAACCTTTACTTAGAGTACATGGGCATGGTATCAGAAATTACAGGAGTTTACTAAGATAAAGAGGGAGATGTTGTTCAGATTGCCAATTTACTAATTACAGTGTCAATTGATTAAAGCAGGGTGTTCGTTTACAAATCAAACAAAGCAGTTCAGGCAATTAAGGTTCTCCCCCTTATTGCAGGTAAACATTTGAAAGTCTGACAGGCAGTTGTTTACTCAATATGAGTATTAAATTCTCTAATCTTCAGATCTATAGAAAATCACTGTATCACCTGCAGGAAGTTCTCAAGATAAATACCCAGTGGCATATTTTGGTACAGTTGGGTTGCGGCCTGCTGCCTTTCAAAGAGGAAAATTGTGAGGCAGGAGCAATAAAAAAAGATGTGTTTGAGGGGGTCTAAATTTTTTCTGCCCAACTCTGTCTTGACTACAACTTAATTTTAAAATTCATCCTTTTTGCTGCCACAGCCAAATCGATTTCCTCTCTATGTATAAAACAGAAGTGTCAGCTTTATTCAATCCTYATATACTGAACATTAAGGTGTATTACTATTACATAAGGCAAAGTTTATTATGGTGAATTGCATTAACATGAGCCATGTGACAGACACAATACAAGCACACACTGTCAGCTTGGGAAGGAGTGTATGTGCAGAAGAGAATATCATCATCAATCTCTGCAAAATAATGCAGAATATTGCTTTATTTATGGCTTGAAAAACTGACAGAGATGGTTAAACCTTTGTGTCAGTCAAGTCCTGATTTAAAGCTCCAGCTGTTGGTATTCAAGGACTCAATTATTTTATGACCTTTCATCTTTTTCCTCTTTACAGCACACACAGTGCCCAGGTTCCTCTTAATTATTTTTTTTCTTTTTCTTTGTGTTTTTCTCTCTAAATAAAAGCAAGGAGGAAAAATCTCTTTCCCAGCAACTTTTCTTTTTCTTTTATTTTTGTTTTTATTACATCATTATAATTTTCACACTTGTAATTCCATGGTGTTTCTTCCTAGCATAATCTCCCTTGCCTAGCCAGTGGAGCCAAATGGGATTTACCAATTTACTTCTGAAAACTAAATGGCCTAATGTTCCTCTCTGGTTATCTACCCTTTCAGCTGGTGGGATATATGCTCTGCCTTCTGCCTGCTTAGTGCCCTGTAGATAAATTYGTGCAGAATTCCTTTAGCTGTCAGAGTGATGGATGGGCGGTACAGTGGAGCCTGCTCAGCCAGAGCGAGTGGCTGCCTTTGCCATCCATCACTCTTCCTGCTGTCAGCCCCTTGATCAGGGCTGYGGAGCAGGTTCAGACTTTGTCTAGGTCACAGAGCCACAGAAAAACAATTAGTTTGTCAAGGATATACATATTTTAGCATGAGGATATTTGACATCTGAAATGCTGCTCTTTTCTGTAGTTGATAAATCAGATTTTCACTTTGTTTTGAAGTAGGAGCTCCGTGCTTAGGGCAAACTGTGCGTGTCACATTGGGTATTCTTGCAGCTGTAATTGTGGATGGTGGGAAAGAAAAGCGTGTGACACGTTAGGAAAAAAGAAAACGGAGAAGCAGCATTTGATACCTGAGCACTGGAGGCAGATGTGTGTTTTAGAAAGGATGTTAAAAACAGCTCCGGCCTTTTAAAGCATTTAGGAGTTTTTCCTACCAGTAATTTTTAGTAACTCCGATTGTCTTTTGGCTTTTGGTCATTCTCTGGCTTGATTTGTTGGCTCTTTTGACTCACCAACTATTTGTGAAATAGAAAAGTACCAAACTAAATTGAAGTATTTATTCTTGCTTGTGTTATATTTCACAAAGGCTTGTGTTTCTCTGCATTTCATTATATTTCATGTGTTCAGCTGGTAACTTAAGTTTCTGCTCTTAAATGCCAGCCAGGATTTTTAATGCAGAACAGTCTTTAACTCCTGCTCATGACCCTAATGTTTTTTTCGTTCGCATTTAGAGGCGCTGGGAAGAAGAAAGGAGAGATACCCAACAACTCATTTAGCTGGCAGAGAACCATGGTTAGCTCTTAGAATATTTATGGTCTTCCAGTGGTTTTTACAGTTCTTTGAGGGACTTTTCCAYAGTTTAGCAGGAAGGACTCGTGGATCTTCCCAGGTTCTGCTGGGGACAGTCCCATGGGAGTGCTGCCCCACTGCTGAGCATGTGGCTTTGCTCCAGAGGCTGTTGTTTGCTGGAGAATGCCTGAAGCCTGGGGTCATGCTGAGGAGGAGAAACACTTGTTATGTGAACACGACGGCATCAGTATTACAAACCTGCTTTTTGGGCATGAATCACTCCAACAAAAGATACTCGCAGTAGCAGAGCCTGGGGCCGAGGTTGTCACAGGGGTAACAAATGCCTGATGCCACCCTGAGTGTGCTGTGGAAGGAGGGAACACCAGGCTGCACGTGCCTGGTGACACTCGTAGGACAGGCTGGGAGTGGGGAGCCACACGGGAGCCWGGGTGGGATCCTTTGTGCCTGGCTGAGCCTGACACAGCACTRCTGACCCGAAACACAACACAGCTCTGTGTTCTTCTGTCCCCACAGGAATCTTTCAGGAATAAGTGTGGTAGCACTCACTGCTTATGAGCTGAACAATCTGCTTGTGTTTGCGTGTATAAACCAGATATCCGTGGAGTGTGCTCTGGTGCTGAAGTATCAATGATATTTTCCATGAGTAAATTGGTTGTGTTTAGCATTWCCATGTCTGAAGAAGGTGTTGCAGTATCTTGCAAATGGCCTTGCAAATAACTACAATGTTTTATGCTTAAGTGGAAAAGATATTTAAAACCATAGTCTTCTTTCTGAGCAGCTTGTGTGGCACAGTGGAACTCTGCAGAGACAAAGTAACTGTGTTGTGGATATGCTGAGCGAGTGCAGAAATAACTCTCCTCCTTGTTCACTAATATTCCTGTTATCTATCACCAGCCACTCTCTGTCAGCTGGAACAATTGTGCTCACAGGATTGTTTTCTCAGAAATCTGCTACATATTTATGTTCAAGTGAGAAGGATTTCTGCTTGGAGCTCTTACCAGTGGGATCGATAGGGGAAAATAAATCTTCACCAAATTTGTGTTTTTCGCATTTTCAAGCTATCAGTTACATTCATCAAGTTTCTGGATAAATGCAGGTTATCTTCAGCTGAGTAAAATTGTAATGCTTCTCCTCCAGGGCTAGGGCAGGAGTTATTTCTGTGTGGATGCTGTGCAGACAGCTTCCTGCATGGCTGTGAGAAAGATGGCATAGCTCAGGCTATGTTGATGTATTTAGAAGGAATTAAGCTCTCTCTACACATCTGTATTTTAATAACACTGCTTTTTCCAGTGTTTCTTTGCACAGTGGAACAAATCAGAAATAGCCACCGAAGCTGAAGGCAACAGAGGATCTTGTTCTAGCAACAGTCTGTTTCCTAATCCTTTTCCAAACCTTTCTTAGACAACTGCTTGTTACATTATCCTGTTCAAACTTATTCTCTTGCTCTGTTTGATTTCTCACTGTCCTGTGTCTCATGTGATGCATTTAAATCACAAGCTCTTCATGGCATGAACTTTGGCATGGATCTAGAAGTATAATATACAAGTACAGCATAGACATTATTTGCTGTAAGGAAAGAAGAAATTTGGCAGCTGGCTAGGAAAAGATGGAATTTCTGATTATTAGAATAACAGTAAGGGCAGGCTTTCATTACAAAGCAAGCATATAGACATTTCTGTTAACATGCCCATAACAAGGTAGCTCGTCATGCTAATTTGGTACTAGGAAAGTACCTACATTACATATAGGTGAAAGTTGTGGAAGAAATTTAGTGAAAGAAATTTAACCTGCTCCTGGTCTATTGAGAGGGAAAATGAGACTATAATTCCAAAATGAATTAATAAATAAAAATCCCTGATAGTGCAGAATAGTTAATTGCTTCTTGTTTCTCCTAGTTAAAGGAAGTTTATAGAATAGGCTGACTGAAGGACTCTGAAGGGGGTCCAAGAGGAGTGGTTTGGCTCTAACCTCCCCTCCTTTCAATAGGGGTGGAGCATCTGGCACATATACCAAGAGTATGAGCTCTSTATCTGTTACAAGAGTGGGGAGTCAAGCACCAGGTTGAGCGGTCAGAATGGATGCAGTAAATATTTAATTCTACTTTGAAATAAGCACCTCTGATTTTCAAGCCTTTTAACATCTTATATAATATTTGGACAGGATAATGATTCTTGTGAGCTTTACTCATCTTGAAACGCACTGAGTGAAAGCTCAGCTGGCCTCTGTTTTATCCTGTGCTGTGCCTGTTTGGTTGCTTCACAAGTGGGTGTTAAATCAGCTTTATAGGGAAACCAGGGCTAATATTTCTGAATTCCTGCAGGATCATCACCTGGGGCAGTATAGTAACCTGGTACTTAGGGAGATGGGTGTTCACACGGGCAATGAAAGAATTTTCCATCTTGTTTCAGTGGTCATAAAGTCACATCAGAATAAATATAGTAACAGAAGTATAATACTGCCAAAGAAAGGGCAGTTTTAAGGAACAGATTACAGACTGTTAAAGGAGGAAAAAATTTGTAAGAGTAGATGTAGGACATAAGTATCCAATACGGTAAGTGCAAGTGTTACCCAGTAGCTAGAGGCTGAACTAGTTACTTCTAACAAGCCCCTGGAACTGTACAGTTATAAGCATCAGGTGTTTGGCACGTGGAGCTGAATTTTCCACCTTAAAATCACCTCAGCGTTTTAAAGCTACAAAAAKGCCTCTATAGTCTTGTTCGTGCCTTTGTTTTATCAAAGAACACTCATATATTCAGCCTAACATCTAATGTTTAACTTCATTTTCAGTATCAGTTGTTCTCTATCAGTCCTTGGCCAAGCCTGATAGTTCCCAGTTCATTGTCATGAGAGGTGAGATATAAAAGTAATGCAACTGATGTGTCCTATATATACTGACTTTTAGTGACTCCCTCAGTTGCTCAAAAGCTTTTCTCTCCAGGGCCCTCGTATGAACATGACCTTCCACAGTGCTAAATATTAAAACAACTGTTTTAAGCTTCATGTTTTAGTTTTAAAAGCAAAGGAACAAAGTGGCAGTGGGGGCCAGCTGGCAGACTTGCATAGCAATGCGCAAACCTTTCCCCTTCAGACRCACCAGAATTTAAATTTGCACTTAAATCACGAGTCAGGATGAATTTAAGCCTATCCAAGAACTCATTTATGCACATCACAAAACCACCGCACAAATTGGTACGGTACTTTTCATTTGGCAGTCATTCCTCCAGAGACATCCAGGACAGAAATAGCAAGGGTACTGCAGGCCAGATATTTGCTGGCAAAGCTGCCTCTGGGTAGAAAACTTGTTCAGCACCTGCCTGTTTGTGCTCTGCCTGGCTGCCATCGCCTGTGTTACACTATTGCATTTATAATGACTGCAATTGTCCACATTATTTATGAACGATCCTGGGTTTTGTTGTTTAATCTGAGCTAAATTTTTAAGTGCAATATAAAGTGAGTGAGAAGACAGAAAAGAACAGCAGGTCTAAGCAGAATCACTGTTTTTCAGAAACTTTTAATATCTTGGGACACAAATTTGGAATTGGTTGTGCCAAGCAGAGCACTTGTTCCTCTTTTCCAATCGAACAAAGCTGTGTTGAGGTTGACAGGGCACTGCGTGGGCGTGGAGATCTCGGAATTTAAACTCATATCTTCCTCAGATTTTAAAACCTGAAATATTTGTTAATCAACCTCTTCACTTGTGCTTGCCCAAGCTCCTGTCTGATGGTAATCCCAATGACTTTTAAGTGAACTGTCTTCTGTCAGGAAGAAATGTGAATTGTCAATTAAATTAAAAATTGGAAAGTAGGTCAGGATGCTCTTAAATCCTCCCAAGGTCACCTGGTCAGTGCTGGGAGACAGATCTTTGTAGCCTCATGAAAGAAATCTTCAGTGCCAGTTTCTTTTTGAGAGACCCTGAAGAAAGAGGCTCCCCGTGCAACATGAAAATACTGTGATATTCATCCCTCATGTGAAATATCTAAAATTGTGTTGTCAGTGGTTCTGAAGAGAATGTAGGAAAGAATCAGGTTTTACCTAGTGATTTTTTTCCTGGAACATCAATCTATCATTGAATTCTGCCTGGATAATTGATGAGATAGCTGAGGGTCTCTTTTTTTACCTATGCTATCTGACACACTGGTGTGCTTTACCTTGAGAGCTAGAAAAGCTCCGGGAATTTCTCTTGTTGGCACTGATGGTAACATGTTCACTGGCAAAAGTATTAAGCCCTGCTTTGTAGAARTGCTTTAAACAAGTGTAGAATATCTTAGAAATAGAGAAGCCTGCAGTCAGTATTGATTACTGAACCAGCAAAATCTCTTTACTAACCTGTGAGTAGGATCTGTTGCATCCAAGTTTCAATCCTTTAATTCTTTGTTTAAGGCTTGCATCTCTCAGCAAATCTACCCTTGYGAAGTCTGACAAAATTGATTGGATATTCTTCATCTTATTGTTCAGTCTGGTACAATTTGTAAGCAGTTTTAGTGTCTATTAAAAAGAAGAAACATGGTCCATTTCAGAGAGGAAAATATTTTTTTAAAGCACACTCCTTTGAAAAGTTCTTGAAACATAGAGYTGTAATTAAAGAGACAAAGGACCAGGGAAAGAATCACAGAACAGAAAGAGAATACACTGAGTTAAAAGGGACACATCAGGATCATGGAGTCCAACTCCTGGCCTTGCACGGGACACCCCAAGAACCACACCATGTGCCTTAGAACGTTGTTCAAACCCTTTGAACTCAGAAATGATGTGCACAAACTAGAATGGTAGATATTCCTAGAACCCCTCTTTTTTTTTTTTCATCCTGTGTACATTAAAACTGCATTGTGCTCAATCCAGAACACTCTTGCCACGAAAAATTGAGCAGTTTTTCTGTGCTGTGAACAACTCCATGCTGTCCCCTGGAAGTGAACTGCATGTTACCTCGAAAAAAACCTGCTTTCCATGGGATCAGTTTGATCCAATTGTGTTAATCTGTGTTAGTCTGTCTGCTCTAATTGGACCAGGGTTTTAACACTGGTGATCAGTAGTTAGTGCTCTTTATCTTACTTGGGAATTACTGCAGTAGTAGCTTGCTCCAGCAAGACTGGAAGATTTTAGCTATAATTACTGCATGAAAGGCTGTCATTTCTAAAGACATATTGTCACACAGCTGGGGGAACACTCCCCCCAGCTGGACGCTCACCAGGCTGCTCTGGTTACCTCCTGCCATACAGCCCCCGGGTGTTTTACGATTCCTGTTGAAAAGAAGGAAAGATAGGCACTGCAGTTTCTCTACTATGCTCACAGGTCACAGGCTGTCTATTCTTTTACATTAAAGTGGGACCTCTTGGCTCAGCTGCCCATAATCTTMTTGAGACAGCACTGACCTCCAGCCCCAGCCTCTGCTACCTCAGGCTGGAAAAGATGCACTTTGTGAGGGGGCTCTGCGAGCTGAAAATTCAGATTCCCCAAGTTGTTAGGGTTACCAAAAGGCAATTGCTTTCCGTGTTAGTTACAGAAAAAGTGTATGGTTTAAGACAGATTTGTAGATCTGCGTGCATATTTATTGATTTTTTCTGAAATATTTTTTTCCACACCGCAGTGGTGTGTGCTTGGGGTTTGCTGTCAGGGTTGCCTGCAGAACCCAGGGGTCCCTCCTCTGCCTGTGTTTTCCTTTCTGTGTAATGAACTGTCTTCTAATATGCAGCTACTTTCTCAATTTTGCCTCCGGTCTGCTCTCTGTTTCTTCGGCAGCTGATTGGGATCCTGCCTTTAACACTTTTAGTTTGTTTCATTGAGTGAACTTTTGTACCAGCAAAAGTCGATGGAAACTCCTTGATGATTTCCCAGAGAGGGGCATTGCAGACTTGCTGTATAGAGATACCTGTTTTATAGAAATGTCTGTTGGATATTACAAATATTGTTATTTTTGTTCATATTACTGTTTATTTCCATGGATTAGATTGATGACTTGTTCATTTTATCCTCAGTTTTAWATAATTGTTTATGTTCTGTAAGAGAGGCTCTTTTACTAGGACTCTTGGGTAGGAACATTGTATTAGGTAACTGACTTTTTGTAACAGAAATACTTTTTTCAAAAGTGGTAACAATGTCTTACAGGCTTTGCACTTAGCTGTAGTGTGATGTGATACAGGTTTTATAGTAAGACTTCAAAGAGTCTCCATATCTGAATCAYGTAGATGGGTATTTCAGTCAAACATTTTTTTGGCATGTGAAAGCAGATGGAGAATTCTTGTTTTGTTTTCTTGGTTATAAAGGGAAATGAATTCTCTTAACAGTAAATGATTGCAAGAAGCTTATTCATGCTGTGGTTTGAGAAAGTACATGGAAGATATGCCAGTGATGGAATTGCAGCCTTGCTTTGAGTCCTGCTGCATATGTGGGTTAAGGGGTTCACCTGTAAGATTCCTGTACAAGGACAGTGAACATGAAAAGAGAAAGGGGGAAAATAAATGAAACGTAAACAGGAGAACAGATAATCCCTGAGGGTCTTTTGAAGGTGTCTGCTTTGTCTGGCTCTCTCAGGTCTAGGTTAAGCTGCATTTTTTCTCCTTTCTGATCTTTCCAATGAGACATTAAGATGTCATTTYATGTTCTGAATTACAATTTAGGAATTTCTTCTCGTTGACTAGTCTACTTTCTATTTCTGTCTCAGGATAGAATTATGCAATCCTTTCCTTCCTGGTGCATGACTTAGAACGTACCAAATTCACGCTGCTCTGCAGGGACATCTGCACTGATGCAAATGACATAAAAACACCCAGTGTGCCATGTACCTGTTAGTGTTCTCTGATCTTGTATGTCACTGCAAGCTAAGTTGTGGGGTGTCTTCCTGAAGGTACTAAGATAAAATTGAGAAATGGAATTTTTCCAATAATGTTCAGATCCAGATGTCTGTTTATTCCAGCTGAATGAATTATTACCATACTGCTCAATAGTTCCCTTTGTTTTGGTGAGTCAGGCAGGCATCCATCTCTGACTGGTGTGTGGATTACAAATGGGAGGTTGCCCTCGTGGAGGTGTTTGCTGTTCCTTTGTTTGGGTAAGGAGGTCTGGTCACTGTAAATGGATGGCTGCACTGGGTCAGGCAGCTATTTCTATTTTTGTAAGGAAATCTCTGGCTGTGGGGTCCTTCCTTTGTTTTCCATGTAGAACTTGCATGATTTCTTAAAATTCAGCCCAAAAGGTCTACCATGGGTGTGTGTCTAAATAGCACATTTGATACAGACCAACCTCACTATAACTGGAAAGGGTGAAGCAGAGGACATGAAGGGTTCAATAATGTGAGGCCTGGCATGCGATAGTCTCTCCAAAGCTTGTATTTTAGACAGAAATTTAGGGAGTAGGACAAAGATAAGGAAATATCAAACCTTGACAGTCTAACCTCTGACTGTTTCGGAATACTATGTGGGAAGATAAAGTGATTGGAAGTAGGAGTAGGAAACCCAAGAGTACTGCAAATGCAGGGGAGCAGATGAGGAATAACACCGGTAAGAAAAGCTTGGTGGTATCAGCTCACCAGCTGTTCCAATACCAGACAACATCTCGGGGAATTATTTAGGAATCATCCAAATGTGGGTGAGCTAGGAGAAACAATGTGTGCTAGTAAACACAACTCCTCAGTGTGTGAGAAGGTATGAGAGAGGTAAAGCCATAGGCTAAATGTTTCATGCCCATACTGAGCATAAGTGTGTGGTTGCATAGGAAGAAGCTGTAATTGCTGACCTCCCTTGAGGACCAGGCCTCACGAATAGAGAAAGGATGGTGATTTTTGCAGATTGCAAGGAGTGCACTAAGGCTATTCCCAGTGCCCCAACAAACAGCACAAAACGTGTTAAAGAGAATTGAAATATAAATAAAAATGTGTGTGTAGAGAATAGATTTCACTGCTCTTCAACATTGTCTGGAGATTTCTTGTGTAGTCTGGTGGTGAAGAAGGCTGAGAATATGTGGGAAAAAAGCTGCTGTTTGGAGGAAGACAATCTGGTTTTTCATGTCTTTTTGGGAAAGGACTGATGAGCTTAAAGCAAAAGAGATTTGGAGATAGGAGGGGAAACTTTGCAATTGTTCAGAATAATTTGTCACTGGAATAGATTGCTTAGGGCTGCTGTGGAATCACTTCAGCATTGTGAGATTGGGCTTGACAGACATCTGCCAGGAGTGCCAAAGGTGCTCGTGCCTGTGCCTGGGAGGAGTGAGGTGAACTCAGGGACCACTTGAGCACCTCTTTGTCTTAGTTTCTTTGTTATGCATCTTTGTATTTTCCTTCTCACACTGCTGCTTTCTGTGACTCCTTGTTCATCCAAAAAGAAATCTTAGTTAAAATGTTTATTTGATACCTATTTCAATCAACCAGCAGGAAAACAAATATAATGTCTGGTTTTGTGACAGAAGGAAAGTTAGCCTGAGACAGATTTTGCTACGGAGAGCAGCTTTAGGGCTACCACAATTTTTAAAACATCTGTTTTGCTGTGGTGTAGCAGGAAGCAGCTTCTATTACACTTTATCAGCAAAAATTCAAATCCCTAAGTGACAGGGCAAGCTTAGAAGGAAAAACAGCTGTTGACGAGACTGTAGTAGTGAGTGTGCTGTGGGCCTCAGCAAAATAAAACTTAATAGGAAGGGAAAGCAAAGCATCTTTTCATTCAGCTTTGAGGAAAAATTTACATGGTCCCAGATCATGGAATGGATTTATTCAGCAGTTTGTGGGACGTGTTATCCACGGCGCTGCTCTGCACGCTGCTGGCAGCTGTCAGTGACCCTGATGCAGGCAGGGCATCCCCCAGGGCTCGCAGGCAAGGCTGGGTTTAGTGTAGCAGATGTGTCAGCGGGGCTGAGGAAGCAGGGCAGTGATTCCGGTTGCATAATTCATTTCTGTTGGATAAAGTGGAATGGTGACTATGGTCAGCTCTGTAATGGTAATTGTATGTATTTTATTAGAGCACTGGGGCTACAAGAAGAGGAAAAATAGAGGGTTGAGGTATAGTCGTGCTCTCTGAATTGCTGGTGCTCAAACACCGGGCATTAGTTCTGTAGAACTAATTAAATTTTGTCTGTTTTGCTAGATTTTAATTTTGAAAGGAGGTTTTTTTTGGGTTTTTTTGTCTGCATTCAGATCAAGAAGGACATGTTAAGGGGACTACTGCTTTGGGAGAAAAGACGTAATAAACCATCTTTCTCTTATTTTTTTTTTTTTGTGTCAGATCTTGGGCTAGGCACTGACTTTGGACTGGAACATAACCAAGATTTATTGCACTGAAAAATGTGATGTTAAAGCACCTTAGTTTCTTAGGTCCCTCTTCAGGAAATGATGAGGAAGAAAAAGGTGCAATCATTATTTAAAAACAAACAAAGCTGGAATTCTTGCTACAAGCAGGGCATTTATTGTCAGTGGTATCTAGAGGGATATTAGAAAGAGGACTGCATCATAACATCCACTTCACTCCTCTGAGTTCCTCATTGAATCTGTTTGAATAACAATCAAATATTCTTTTGAGACAGTAACTTAGTTAAAAAGCACAGGCATTAAATTGCAAAAAAACTCCCAAACCACCCAAACAGATATATCAAAGAAAAAAAAACCCACCAACACCAAATAACAACCAAATAAACAAAATACCCCAAAGTTATTAGCTAATCTGGCTACAAACCTTTATTGCAGAAATGCATAAAATACCCCAAATTTGGTGAGGTGTCTGTGTGCGTAGCTGTTAATGAGCTAAGTGAGCTGAAAAGTAAACAGGATGTGCCTCATTTCCCCTGATGAGCTTTTCTGTACAGGATCCTGGAATTTGCCTTCAGGTGAAGTGTCAGAGATTGTACTTTCCCTTGGGAGAGCCAATTCTAATTAAGCATTATACAGACAAAATCAACTCTTTGTTCTGCTTTTATTGAGAAAYACTTGAATACCAATTTTGACACTGTATCACTGCTGCAGATACTGGCAGTGGCACCTTACCTGTGCATGTCTGAGCTCTGCAGTGTTACCATGGGATGGAGGAATGAGTATGAAAATGGTTTCCACAAAATCAGCAAAGTGAAGTGAACAGTAGCTGAATCTCATTACACTGGCTTTACTTTCAATTTAGACAAGGCACAAATAATGAGAACTTGTTAATTAAATAGTGTGCTGGTAGAATTTTTTTTTAACCTTGTGAGGTAAACGGCACACGTAATACAGTGAAAGCTATTTTAATGGGCATATGGAAAATCTCTCTAAACAATACAGACCTTCGTTTTTGCAATAGAAGAAATTCCTTTAATTAAACAAGAGTTGTAGCTGCTTAACCTGAATTTTATATGGAATATTTTTCTAAATATTTCAGGAGTTGATGATGCACAGTGTGGTGCAGCACAGTAAAATTTTGTATGCTGGTAAATGAACTTCAGAYTGTGCAAAGATGCCAGATTTGAATTTCTTATACATGTTTGCACATCTGGMTTCCAAGAACATTCAACATGCAGTTTTTAAGCACATCAGAAAGAAAAGCAAGATTAAATTTGGGTGTATATCTGGATTTGGATTTGTCTGAGGTGAGCTTTTATAGTAAAAGATGGGCTTAGTAGCCATAGTTGAGTGTTTATTGGGTAATGAGGCTGATCTGCTTGGAGCACTTGTCTTGGGATAAGCGTGTGAGATACTGCACAGTGAGTGTGGTTACACATAAACCTGGCTTCCTTCTCAGGAACAATGTAGGAGTTGGATAATAGAGCATAGAATTGGCATTAATGTGAGATTTGCTGACTTGTGGGTTACCTTTTGCTCTGTCTTCAGTGCTATGCTTGAGGCAATGATTCATTCTAGTAATGTTATTTTCCAGACACCTGTTTGAAACTCACTGTGCGGTTGGTACCCAAGTGGTTTTGCATTCCTTCAGTTTTTTATGCAAGTTCCAGCTCAAATCCCCAGAATCTAACAAGWGAATTATTCARACACATTTAATTTCAGCCTTTTTTYTTTGGTAACTCAGTTGCCATTTTTTTTTCATAACCAGAAGAAGTGTATAGTCTGATGTGTTGTTTTAATTTCATGAAGATATTTCTGATCTGTTTTGATTTGGGACTTATTTTACTAATGAAYATTTCGTTTACACTGTGAGATCAATTAGATGAAATTATTTATCAATATGATCACAAAGCAGAAAAAATATTTAAAAAACATCTAGTAGTATTTGGTTGTCCAATTTTTGAGATATGAACTTCTGAGATTTTAGAAAGACTGATTTCAAAGCCAATTGAAATTTGTTCCTGAAAATGGGATTTCTGTGGAACCTCAGATGTTCATCATTGTTATTAAATGTTCACTACTAAGAAAYACATTGTTGAATTCAAATGTAAAAATGGGGAGACTCTTTACTCTTGTAATTAATCAAYAAATCCTGTTCTTGATCTGAAGAAATTCTCCTTGAGTAATCCTCTTGTAATCACAACTGATGAGGCATGGTGGGTGATGGCGTATTTCTGTCTTCAGCAATTAGGTCATGGCCATCAGAARGCACGTAAAACTGCAGGTCATTATCTTGAAATGTAAAATATGTCAACCCTTTGCCAGACCTGCAGGCTTCCAGATGTTCAATATCCTTGTCATTGTTTAATTTAGCAATCCAGACAGCTTTGTTGCACGGCTTATAGTGGGATACCATGGAAAAAGCACAGGAGCAGTGCTTACCAGCAGCCATTGTGCAAGTCTCACATTTCTTTACAATGCCCCCAGAAATGACACACCACTCAGAGCTGAAGCAGAGCAAGATGTTAATTTGGTGAGCATTCCTCCTTTTGGCTTGAGCAAGATGACTTGGCATCTATATCAGCTTCAGGCTTTGTTCTCTGTTCTTTTTCTATTGTCAGACATACAGTAATACCAGTGAAGGACTGAAAAGCCACTTGGAGTAATATTAGCTAATGTGATGTTGGCAGAGTGAGAAATCACCACTGTTCTGCTGGCAAAGGACGTTTGTTTTGCTTCCTTTTATTTCCTCTGAAGTCTCACTTTGAGAAGCAAACTGAGTTATCACTGCAGGAATCAAACGAGCTCAGTTACAGGGGAGACGTTACCTCTCGGGGTCAGGCATGTGTCCCCTGCTCACACTGGTGGAGAGCTTCATCGCTGCTTTGGTAACATTTATGTGTTTTCCAATATGCTTCCTTTGTAAGTGTAGTGAACAATTTGTAATCTAGTTCTTTTCTGTATCCAGAAGACTCTTTCTGCACTTTGCTGCAATCCACCATTCCTATATATTCTGGTGTGAACGTTTGAGGCCCATTTGTTTAGTTTCATTTTTCTCAAGCACGGATGTTGTTGTAAGTGCAGTTATGGGAGAGAGTTAATTAAGCTTTGTGGTGGATTGCTTTATTGATTCTACAGACCATTCACTCTGCAAAACTGAAAACATTCATAAGCATGATTTAGTACCATAAGCATGACTAGTAAACATTTTCAACAGATACCTTTTAACCTGAAAGACGACATAAATAATTCATAGACCTGCAAGCTGCAACAGAGGTACCCGTCTCCTACTTCCCCCTAAAAAACCCTGAAAACCAAMCGATGAAGCAAACAAAAAAACCACCCCAAACCAGCCAACCAACAAAAAACCCCACAAATAATCCATCTCATGAACAGTAACAACAAAATACCCTCCTGGGGATGGATGAGATTAAGAAACATTGTGAGTTTGGTGTTTCTTTTATTTGTTGGTAGCTTTTATTTTTCCTAATTGTTGAAATTTATGGATGACATTCATGGAATATGGCTAATATAGTTAAAATAGATGTAGAGGAATGAATACTGATTACCAGCTGGCTAAAATCAGAGTTTGCTTAAGCTTAGGGTTGTGTTGATTGCAAGAGGATGACAAGAGGATGCATTATCATCTTGATGTCTGAGATAAAGAGGGTTTAGTCTGAATTCAAATGAATGAAGGGGATTTGGTGTTGCTCGTGTATGGGAGGAAAGAACCTGACAGAGGCTTCTGTCTGTTGTGTATCAGAAACAAAAAGCTCAAGGTGAGTGTGAATATTGGAAATATAGGTTCAGTCCAGGACCTTATTTGCAGTGTAAGGACCAATGTGGGTTTACTGCAAATCAGATAAAACTGAATTTCCAGGAATGCTGGCACTTACTGAAATTACTGTATTGTACCTGACCCTCAAAACTGATGTTAGTGGATCCAAAGAAATCTACTCCTCATGCCACAAGTGTCTGGGCTACAGGTTCAGTCTTCACTAGTGCAGTGAAAATAGTTTATTTTGTTTAGRTGGTGCGGAAACAACAACAGCAAACCCCCTTAAATAATTGTTGAGATAATATCGCTCCTTTAAAATTCACTGCTGCTAATTAAATCGTAGGTCTAACAAGCTAGGAGGTAAATTTTGGCAACGTACTAAACCACAACAATTATTAATGTAATTAAATTTAGTTATCTGTGTAGATGAGCAGAATGGTGCATTTAGTATAGCAGAGGCACGTAGCTTAAGCTGTGTGGTGTAATGGTGTATAACAAGAAAAAGTCATCACTTTTTCCCTTAAGCAAAATAACAGCAGGAGGAGAGGGTGCCTCAAAGGCACACTTTGCAGCATTAGAACAGAAATTACTGATTGATAACAGAGGAAACTTAATACCCTTATTCTGACTTACCATCTTTGTAGTAAAGCCAAGCTCTTAGAAACAGTTAATTATCATTTCAATAAAAATATTTAGGTGACAGCTGCAWGCCTTCATCATTTCTACACATATGTTAGAGAACCCTTTTGTTGTTTCAGTACGTGTGAAGGAGGAAGTTAAGACGAACAAGTAAGAACAGATCTGACAYCTCTAAAGTTACTACCAGCAAAAGCACTGGAAAGACAAGACATGTTGTTTGGTCTCGGCTCCCCCCCCAGTTTAACTGAACATGGTGTGAATTATTGGTGAATTGTTGTGCCTCAGTCAGCACTTCTCTCACATCATACTATGTGTGGGTTGGCAGTAGCTGAGACACASTGAAGAGAAGGGGGGAAACCCCACCCTTTGGCCTACTTAATAACGGGATCTGGTTATTAATCAAGGTTTGAAACATATTTAGGCTCTGATACTCTGACTAGCAGTTCCGTGTAAGAACAYTTAGGCTTTTTCTGCCCTGTGCAAAGGTGTTGGACCGATGACAATTTCCCATTCCTGGTGCTGAAGTCCTCAATAACCTGCTGCCATCCGCGGCCAGCACATTGCAGCAATCTCTGTTGGATCAGCTGAGCTAAACACTGTCAGCATCCCAGAGGCACTTTATTGATCCTGGAGTCAGCCTTCATCTTCACTTCTCAGGTAGCTTTTTAGCTGCCGTGTGCTGCCGCTGTGGCTGGAAGCAGCTGGCGAGGATTGCCTTCCTCCAGGCTGTCACGCTGCCTTCTACAACTGATTTTTGGCAGGGTGGAGGGCTGAGCTTCATTCTGCAGCTCGGGAAGATGCTGACATGGCTAATTCCCATCCTTTTGTGGCTTTGCAGACTCGCTGCCAAATGGCTGCAGTTCTGAAGGGCTGCAGTGTATACAGAGGAAATGGTTCTCCTCAAGCCCACGGGTTKCTGGGGATTTAAAAGAGGGTTTCCAGGGATCGTAGACTTTTATTGGGCAGTGTTTGAATACAGGTTTTGTTTTGAACTTATGGTTTATTGTATGTATTTTCATGAGATGTGTTAGGAACAGATGTTCCTCTGGGAAAATGTGCCTGTCCCTTGACAGTAATTTTTTTTCCTTTTGTTTATGTGTTTGGAAAATTAAGGCCTATCCTGCCCTACCAAAAATACGGTTTGACAGGGTTCTTGTACTGYGTCCTTTATTCACAGTGAAGTAATAACACATTGTAAACAATTCCAAGCAAGCTGAAGACCAGGACAATGCCATCCACATGGGCTGTAGAATGAAAAATCCTGAAGCAGGAATTGGGGGACTTCCTATGGAAGTGACTGTGCCTTCTCAATATGTCTCATGCATTCTCCACATGGATTGAGAGGTGATGTTTATACATACTCAGCTGCTGATTTATTCATAATATTTTGAGTTATTTATCTTTGGCTTCATACACACTGTATTTTTATTGCAAAGCTGAAAAACAATATTCTGAGATTTACAATGTGTATTTTTAACTGTTACCTCTGTTTAACTCTGTTCCTTTGTTTCCTTTCTCCAAATTTATTTCGTATAAATAAATGCAAGAGAAGGTCTTGACAGGGCTGTTTACTTTGACAACAATTTCAACAGTGTTATATAACAGATGCATCTGTGACAGTAAAGTTGAAATATACAGTTGTGAATAATCACAGTGGAGACGAAGGTTCTGCTTGTCCTCTGGGGAAGCCCATAACTAACCCTGGACCTGAGAGTGTGGCCAGCATATCTGGGAATTTGAATATTAAATGCTGCCATGCACCATGTGCAAGGATTATTTATGGAATGGTTCACAAGTAATATTTAATGATGCCTTTGAAAAAAATCATTCAACCATCCTGAAAAGACAGAAAAATATCAGTGCAGATTTTGCTTTGACTCTAAGTTACTTTTTGACTGTGTGGCCTTATAGGCAAAACAGTGCAGAAGGTGTCTGTGTGTTAATGCATAAAAACCAAATGCTTGTGGGGAGACCTCTTAAGTGTGCAAACCTTTTTTGTTGGATGCTTCTAGCAATCTGCAAGTCTGGTTAGTGTGATGGGATAAAAAGAAAACAAGCAATAGGTGAGATCTGTCATGGTCTGCTGTAGCTGGTCTTGATCCAAGCTCTCAGTTGACCAGCATCCAGTATCAGGCCAGGAAAAAGAGCTATGGCTCATTTATTTTAGGGTTTGGTAAAAACTTTCCCTAAATTAGCCCAATGGGAGGATAGTCTACTCTGAGAAGTGGGTTTTTTTATATTTGATGTCCATGTAAAATGAAGCCTGTCCTCTTACTCCTCAGCTGACCCAGATTCTCCGGTGTGGAAAACAAAACTGTTGCCCTGTTCCAATCAAATGCATAACTTTAGCCTTTTCAAGGCACTGTGGGAAGGAGGTGGCAGCAGAGTCCAGGAAAACAGTAATCTGGAGACTTTCCCCTAAATTATCATTTACCTACTAGACACATTCTTATCTGCTGTATCAAACACTCAAAGGTACTAGATTTGACTCAGAATCAAAACCAGAYCTTAAAATTAAACAAACAGCCAGACAGGAATTGTGAAACTTGTAGAGAATTCAGGGCACTGCAAGTGAGAGCCAGGGAGCTGTTGAAGCACAGGGTAATGTCCAGAGCAGGATATTGGCTCCATGAGTTCATCTGAGCGTGGCTGGTGTGTGTGTGAGTGATTAATGCCTGGGGCTGCTGGGTGATGTGCTGCAGTGAGGGCAGAGGAAGGAAGAGAGGAGGGAGCGGGAATGTGGATGGAACAGCAAACCACAGAAACATCTCTTTGATCTCTGGGGGTAAGAAAAAAGCACTTAACAGTGAAAGGATGGGAGTGGGGAAATCTGTACAGCTGAACTATTTGAAGCTAAGTTGTAGGACCCCAAAGCAAGCACAGTAGTTATGACTGCATAGTACCATAACCACAGCTCAGAATTATTAAACAAACATRAAATACCTAACTGCATATATTCTCTATAAACTTCCAAACCACACCTAAGCATGTTTCACTCTCTTCCTCCTATTTCATTAGTTACCCAATGCGATGTATTTAGAGAAATAGCAAAAACCACGGTTGCACAACTAGTGTTGGTTGRGTGTTTTCGTAGTCTTGGATAATCAAATTTGCATCATCGTGGTGTATCATGGCCTGTATTTTTCTGAAGAAACCTTTATTTTCTTTGATCGTTTGGAGCCATTTTCTAGAAAAGGTCCCTCACCCATCTCTGTAGATTCTTTGTGGTTGCAGAGTGTGAGAGCTGTGCTGTGTTTAACAGCACATATGGTCTGTTGAGACTGACATAGTTCCAAGGCTGTGCCACCATGTGGTATTTAGAAAAGGAATTAGAGATGAGCATATTGTTTGTTGCCAAAGAAGTAAAGTCTGAACTCCTTCCTGAAAGGTAGGTGTTGGCACTGCTTGAAAGCTCTAGACCATGAGGCAGAGCAGTGGATCTTAGAGTGAAGACTGGCAGGTCTGTGCAGAACATTTCCCGTGGAGACGTCAAAAAGCCCAGGAAATCTCCTCCTGAACTTTGTGTTTCTTCATGTTCTCCTCCCTTTCCCATCTCTCTAATTTCYTCACTTTTGAAAATGTTCATCTCTCACAGCCACATGAAAGAAAATAACATTTATTTTGATCACTTAGACTCAGTCAGAGGTTGGGGCYCAGACTGAAGTTCAGTGGGCTGGACATCAGCCCTGGGGCTGCTGGGGAACTTGTCCTTCTCAACCACTCCCAAAGAGCTGAAAAAATGTCATAAAATTATAATATTTTGGAGCGCAACCATTTGGTCTTGTCAATGAGATGGGATTTTTTCAGCTGCAGGATGATGCCATGGATTTCAGTGGAGTGTCAGTATAGGAGATGATGGGAATTGTAAACCTTTGTGTCAGATCCTGCTTGGTACGTCCCTTGCTGTTCTTTGACTGGCAGTGCCAGATTCTCTGGCTTTTGAAATCATTAGAACACACTTGTATTTCTAGAGAGAGAAAAACCAGCAGTCACTCTAGATTAGATTTTCAGTTAGGTTTTTTATTCATTCAAGAAARTTCTAACTTAAAAAATGTTATAAACAGAATCCATATGAATGTTTTCATTCTTCCTTCCATTGTTTCCTATGTGTTGTGTTACTCCAAAGAGATAAGGGAGAGGACCCTCTGCAACGGCACAATCCATCAAATCCCTCACAGCTATAGCCAACACATTGCCTGTGGCATTTCAGCACAACACAGGGCAGATTATTGCCGTTAAACTGTGGAGTTTTKTTCATTGTTCCTATCTAAATGTGCCTCCCTCTTCCTGGAAAACCAAGCGGTTTAAGTCCAAATGGGAGTTTGTGTAGACTGCTGCTACTTCGTGTTTCCTCACATGGACTTGTCTGACACTTCTCGTTAAGGAGCAGGAAGCTGCTGATACTCACAGGTTTTTCACCTCTGAGGGAGTGTACAGTTGGGAGCTGGATTACTTTTTTAAAGCCAGAAAGCAATTCAAATCACTGCTATAACRGTTTTTGTTACTGCATGCCCGAAGTGCAGAAGGAAGGGTTGTTCCAATGTAATGCCTTGACTAAAAGGATGTTGAAGCTCATCCCAAGCCAACTCGTTGTGTTTATCCCTTGGTTCTGGGCTGCTGTTCTACTCTTCCCCTCCTGACACTGGGGGAGGCATGAAACTGCACTTTGTCCGCTGACACAGCAGCCCTGCTGGAAAGTTTCAGACCTTTCCTTATCTCAAAGGACAGTTGCAGTTTCCTTTGAACTCACACCTTTCTTACAGCAACAAATGGGTTGCTTTAGGAAAACTATGGCATCTCTCAATTTCCTTTTTATTAGCTTCTTTGTTAGGATTTTTTGTTGGCATTGTGCCAAGATCTGTCTTTTTACTATCAAGATAAACTTGTTACTTAGCTTTTCCTTTTGGCATAGAAGTGGATTTGCTGTAAAGTGATTTGTTTTTCTGTTGCTAGCAAGTCTGAATGGAAACCTTCTGGGTTCTGCTGGTGCCCATTCCTGACCATGCGAATATACAAGAGAGTAGCTAATGAAAAAAACAAAATGCTTAATGAAAAAAAATTAAAATTTTTAAATATGTGAAAAGGAATGCATTAAAGGTGTCATTCAATCCTGTAGCTGCTAGTTTCCCCTCTATGGCTTTTTGAAAAAATTGCTTATTAGAAAAACAACTATCACACTGAGGTAAAGAATTAGGGCTATTTCAAGCATATTATTTCACAGTTTCTTGCCAGTGGGAGACTCAGGGAGGGGGTTGGGGGCTTACAGTGGCTAGACAGACCATTAAATTGGTATTAAACACTTTTCCATATGAAGGAARTCCCCTTCTGCCAAAAATCCAGGAGCAGAGGGATTGGTTTCAATGCAAGTACTGCTGGGATGGGGCTAGATAAACTTTGAAAAATTAAAAGGTCACTGGGGTCGGGGTGCAGGCTTCAGAGCCCGTCTGGCTGGCTTCCTTATAGAGTCTTGGAGAGTTGGCACACCAAAGCAGCATGACGTCCTGCATAAACATTTGATCCTCCTGACCAGTTTTTTCCGTGGTATTAACTTTCTTAGCAGGAAAAAAAAAAGTATATAAAAATGACCAAAGCTGTTTTATATCAATTTTCACCATGCACAGAATGATTTCTGTGTTGTGTCCAAAGCAAAAGGGAAGGCAAAGGGAGAAAGAGCAGCTTGCCAAACTACTTATAGAGATTCACAAACTGCTCTAGTTCCTAAAATAGCAGCATAACACAACAGAGGGCTCCTCTGAAACTATGATAAAAGACACAGCTATTGATTTTTTCAGCTGGATAATCAAGTGGAAAAGATAAATAATATAAACCATGTAAATCTGGGAAGATGGAAAGGCATACTAGGGGATACTTTTAAACCCCAAACCAAAGAAATGTTAGAAGGCTGGCTAAATCCCCAAAGCAAAGAGAACCTGGATGCAGCAGCAGGGTACGATTGGAGGCCAGGAGAGACAGGTCCAGGGCCGAAGGGAGCTGGCACTGTATGATGAAGGGCACGGGTATGTTTTCACGCTGCTTTTGTGTGTCTTTGGGGACACAAGTCAGGGTCCCATGGCAGCTAGTACAGTCCCAGACCTAAGCTGCATGTTGTCCTCTGGCCCCTGGAGACCTCAGTGTCTGCTGAGACCACGATGTGCAGTGTGGCTGTACTTTGGAAACAGACAGCTCCGGGCAGCAATGTCCTGGCTAAACTCAGCATAGCGAGGCTGAAACCTTGGCTGGGTGGATGTGTTTCACTTTCCTGGAAGGCAGAGCCATGAAGAATTAAGGATTGGCCCATAACTTCTATTGTTAAGAACAGCTCTTCTGCCTGGCTTGGCTTTTGTGCACATCATGCTTCAACTTCAAAATACTGATCCCAGTTCAGGAAAAGCAATCAAGCAGAAAATCTTCACTGTGCTGTTGTAAACTTACTTTCATATGCTGGAGATTGTTTTGGTTATGCTTTAACACAGGATCTAGAATCTGGAAGTGAACKAAGGATGTTCCTCCTCGGAGCCTGACCATGAGAAAGTGCATTAGGCAGCTCGGTGCAAGTTCAGAGAGCTCTGCATGGGAATCCTCCAGMGCAGGGCTTTGTGCTTGGAAGCAGCTCTGCTAATTTCCTGAGGAATTTGTGTGGCATATCTGCACTAGCAGATGGTAGTGTAGCAGCAAAGCTTAACTCTGAGAGAATTTGCAGCCATTAAATAGTGAAGCAGCTCTGGGGTCTGCATTGTCAACACCGGATCACRAAGGTTTGTGAAATCCGCTGGTTTGTGGTATTTGAAGAAGAAAARAAAGTTGCTTTCTGTTTTAAATCTGGAAGTAATTTTTTTCCTAAATACAACTCTCTTTGCAGAGCTGTTTTGCTGTTCAACCTTTTCTGGTTGCCCTCAAGGGCTGGGTGCTGCAACCCTACACCTGCAATGTGACCAAACCCAGTTCCCTTCCCATAGCTGTAGGGACAGTTTGGTCGTAGCATATACATGCACACACAGGTAATGCATTCTTTGCTGTGGATTCTTGGGATCAAACGCACTTTGGAGGTCGTAGGTTCACATTTGGAAGCATATGCAGTCCTGCCATAAGGCTGGCAGAAAATTCACTATATAGTGGGGATGTTTGGATTTTATTGCACAAAACTTCCRCATCTGGTAATCAGAAAAAAAGAGGGATATTCCAGGTGATATTCCCTTCCATGATTATGACCCCTGGTGAGATAGTAATAAAGGAAGAAACTTTAATGACACAGAGGACCAGTGAATGCTGCAAATAAGAGGGGAAAGCAGGATCAAATGACATGACAAAGGCAAGCAGAGAAGATTTAATATGTTGCACTAAAAGCTGAAAATAACTCAGGGAGATGATAAAATCTAGAGCATGGGGGTGGGGGGAGTAGAGCTTAAAGAAAAGWAGAGTGGAAACCACAGAAATGACCATAGTCCATTTTTATTTTAACCGCTTACAGGAAGGTGATGAGTCACCTCTTCCATTGCTGTTTGATTTATTAGTGGGGTGAGTTTCCTGCTATGGAAATTAGAGCCAGCAGAACTGCCTAAGAGGGAGGAAGAGTGTGCACAGACATCTTTGCAAGCTCTGCGAGAAGGAGGAGGAGGCAACCCATTTGGCTGGGGAGAGGAACGTGCCGGAGACACAGAAGTCAGAGAGCAAGAGTTATGTTACCCCTCAGGAGGTGAACAATAAAAAAAGAGTTGTCAGAATTTCAGATATGAAATAGGCACAGGTAGATGAAACATTGTGAATTTAACTCATTTTTATGGATGCAGAAAACTTCACTCTTGAAACTCCATTACTCTGGTAGGTCACTGGAAGGTCAGCTGTTCAATACGTTACAGAGCTATGCTAATTTGTTCCACATTGGGCCTGAAGTCTATAATTAGGTGAAGCAGTACTTTTTGGAAACTTCTTCAGTGAAGTAAAAGCTCAGATTTTCAGGTTCTGTCATCTGCATGCCCTTTCTGGACCTGACCAAGAGTCCTGCTAGAGAGCTTGAAAACCTTCTGATAGAAAGATGTTGACATATATATATATATATATATATATATATATATGTATGCATATATATATATATATAAAAAATTTTAATACAGTTTTGGTTTCAACAGGGGTTTTTGTTTGCTGTTTATTGTTTTTTAATTAATATCTTCGTACTTGATAATCTTCTCTGAAATTTTAACTGACTTTGCTGTCAATTGTTTTGCCCAGCAAAATGTTAAAACCCTTCTGAGAAAAATGCAGCCCAGCAGCTGAATACATCTATCTGCCTGTGTGTTGTTTGGTCCTCTGGGGAAAAGGACAGGTCACTCAGAGGTACAGACCTTCTTCCTTAGCTGAAGTGCTTGGGGCTTTGAACTGAAGTATTTTTATATGTGGATGTGTGGGTATTGTTACAAATACTGTATTGAGCATTAGCTGTGCAACAGGATAAAACTGGAAAATAGTCTTGAATAATTGCACAGCTGTAAATAAGATTTAATGTTCTCCATGTTCACTCATCCACATTGTCAGACATCTTTTCTAACTCTAGAAATTCACAGCATCTGAAGTGGTGTTCACAGAAAATCAACAGAAGACCAGCTTGTAAATATTTTTTTCAGGCTTGACTGGGGTTCAAACTGACACAATGTGTCTAAATACTTCAGTTTCCATTCTGAGCTTTGCAGCTCAGGCCAGTCGTTATTAGCCAAGCATTATTCATCCTCACTCTTTTAGATAAAACATTCATTGTCATCATGTTAATATTAGTTATGTGGGTTCATTTTATGTGGTGGGGGGGTTTTTTCCAATTTCCTCTACTGCTTCAATAACTCCTCTGTTCCTGGCAAGACTTAATTTGAAACTATTTAGGTTTATTATTTCAACTTCCAAAGATGATTATTTGGCATTGAGTAAACAACCTTAGCTATGCACTTGCTGAAATTCCTCCATAATAACTCTCTGCCCCTATTTTATCACTTATGGAATTGCTTTCTAATCCTTTTCATGGGTCTTTCTTTAAAATAGCTTTCTCATATAATAGATAGTAACATTTGTTATAAAATGAAAGTAAAACCAATTAAATCTGCCTTATTGTATTTACAAAAGATTGATGTGTGTAAAGTCTAACAGCTTATTTGGGGATTTTAATCTAAAAGTGCCCTGCAATAACATTCTCTTGTGTTCTGGGAGCCAGCAGTAATGGAGAAGCCAGTGCCTGCAGAGATGCTGAGCTAAATTAAAGTATTGTGTGCTGGTATTCGAGCATCTGCCTCATACGTTAATCTCTGGGAAATGCTTGAAAATACCCTAAAGTAGCAGCCATTTCTTTGTTTAAGTTTGAAAGCTTTTTGTATCTATTCTCATTAATGCTGTAGAGCAGAAGCTTTGCTGTTCAGTAAATGAATTGAACAGAAGCTTCTGCAAACCAAGAACAAATTGCAGTTTCCCCATTTCAGTCTCCATTTTATTTTTGTTGTGTAAAGGATTTAAATTTGAGCTCCAGGGACCTAGGTTTTACTGTACTTCCTTCAACATATACTTTCCCTGCTATAAAGAAGCAAAATAGTAGGACTTAGAGGAATACTGCAAAATTCAAATATTATGCTGCCTGAATGATTGAGGATTTCTTACCCTACCTTAGTCTTTCTCTTGAGTTATATTTACATACATGAGTCTTTAAGTGTATAGTTTCTCTGAAAGGTGGCTTCTGAAAATGCTTCATCTTCATTGTAAAGTCTCTCATTTTTCTTCTCCTTTATAACATTTTCATTCATCCAGCTCTGGATCAGAAACAATACCATGTGATTTACAATCGAGTATGACATAAATAGTTGAAGCTGTAAGAGCAGCATGTAGTAAACAAACAGACTGTAGGCAGTAATATATTTGAATACAGGATTTTTATGCATGAATAATCCATGAGTTTATAAAAATCAGTCTGTTTATAGATAATTTAGGAATAGAAGAATGCTTTTATTCATGAAATAACTTATCTTCTCCAGCTTAACAAACAATTCCATGAAATGCAAGAAAAAATAGTTGTGACGTACAGATTTGCCAAACTTAGCTGCTGCTATTTCAGAAAATAAAAGCATGCATCCATTAGGACAAGGCCTGCAGATGGAATGTGTATCTCTGAGCACACTCCCTTGGGTGCCAATCTCTGCACTGGTGCCTAAGCTGCAGGTGAGCATCCTCAAACACCCTCCTGCAGTTGCAGTTCAGCTGGGTGACAATATTGTTGTGTCCTGCTGCTCCCATTCCCCTGCCTGGACATTAAGCCCCTTTTAGAGCTGCTGGAGGAGCTCCGTTCTTGCCAAAGCAAATGGACTGGCAAAAGCACATTATTTGTTTGGGAGGTGATGTACGTGAGCAGTTTGTAGGGGATCTGAAGGGATAGTTACAACCAGAGTAAGAGAGYGATGGGTGTCCATCACCCTGCTCTGCCTCTGGCCCAGGGAATGAGTGAAGTGTTGTCATGCCAAGTAAATCATCACTAAGAGAAGAAATAGCAGGATGTGTATCCTGGCACAGAGTTAACCCTGCTTAGAGATGCCCCTGGAGTGTCTGGGCAATGAGGGCAGTGTAGGAAGGGCAACATCTGTTTGTCAGTCTAGCCGGAAAGAATGCAGGTGTTTTAGAAATAATGACTATGACATTTCTGAGCCTTTCATTTCATTGTTTTTTTCCAGCCAAATATCTGTTGAATTTGAGCTAAGTTATACATATAGTTTACCACTGTTTTCAAAATCATTTTTATACCTAAGAAACTCATTTCCTTGTCCAAACAGAGTCATCAACTCCCTTCTCATCTGACTTATTTTCTGCTTCTGATGCAAGTTTCTTTAACGGTTTATAGCAAGGTCTATATGCCTTTCACCTTAGGTYTCACGTGTTTAGAAAGAGTACTTGCAAAGAAGGAGGCTCTGTTAGGATAAATTAATATCTTAGAGTGCTTGCAATTAGAAAGTAGAAATAGTAAAAGCTAGTTTTAAAATGCTTACAAAGAAAACAATTTGAAACGGGAAATCAAAAAAGGACTGTGTAGAGAAAATAATGAAGGGATTAGGAGAGTGTGGTGGTGTTTCAAACTGAGGTGCCTTATATGTATTTAATTAAGAGCCAATAAAGTAGGATTTAAATATACATAAACTAGACACAGTAGAAACTTGTTAATTTGCACTCTAATAATTTGCAGATTTTATAATTCGTGAAAAGAAAAAAAAATTAAAAGCTTCCTTCTGCCTTCCAGCAATGGTTTAAACCAGAGGCAACAGAGAAGTAGCCCATTATTAACACTTAGTTTCTTTGGCAAGTGTATACTGGGAAGCAGTGGCTACGCTTGTGACTGTGTTGTAAGGGATTAGCCACTGGATCATAATTATTAATACACCATAAAAYGCTCTTTACTTTATCTTTGCATTCCTACTCCCAGACAGCAGCCAGTGTAACTCTCAGATTTTCATTGATTTGGAGTTGATCATAAATAAGTACAAGTGACAAATGCAATGATTTGCAACAACTTTCAGGCATTAAAATCACAGATCAACACCACCAACAGGCCAAGGGCCTGATGGTGGAAGCTTTTGAACATGTGCCTGGAAATTCCTTGATATTGTTTGAATTTTGTCTTTCAGGAGGTTTTGTCAGCTGTGGTGGGTAGCAGGAGGTTGGTGCTGCRGGTACGGTTTTATTTCTGAAATAACTTTTACTTACATGAATTATGGATGAGTGTTCAATTTTTATTACTGTTATGGCATTTTAGAATATTTTCCTTTGAATTCCAATTGTGTGAACTGACCTTGATGTGCACTGCATTTGCTCCACACTAAATCAGAAAAAAAACCAAATAAAACTGCAATATGACCACATCAGATGAAGATGTTCCAGTCTACTTGAATCCTGACTCCAGGAAACTGTCTATCCAGTTATATGTAAAAACTTGGAGGGATGGTCTCTTGAGTCAAATCTTGTTGCCTGCCAGGTAATTACAGCACTTGGTACCTTCAGCAGGGAGTTACCTACATGGAGCTCTGGGCAGAGTAGGACCCATTTTTATTCCTTCTTTTTCTGTAGTGTGTTTGGTTGATCAAATGTACTCATCTGCAGCTTTTGTTTTGCAGCTAGAAGGCCTGTAGCAAGGTAGAGGATTTGCATTGTGATTCCAATTAAGTTGAAATTAGTATGAATTTATGTTCAGTGGCTGATGTTTAATGTRTGTTAGATTAAATGGTTCTTTGATAAACTGACTCTGAGGATTGTTATGACATTTCTTGTCTGCATCCTACAACGTGATTGAACTGCAGTAGTACCGTGTGATTGAGAGAGATAGCTCTATCTTGTGCTGTACCCTGCTGCCACAGGGAACCAACCAGATCAGCTTTTAAGGCAAAATTTGTTTAAGAACAAACAAACAAAGCCCTCAGAACCTAAAACCTCACACRAAATAACACACACGCACAAAATTTTCCCCCAGACAATTGGAACATCTGTCCTAACTGTTGTAGTAAGTAGCAAAGATCAGAATAATTTTCATATGGCATAGGAAATTACTTTTCTGCTTTATTTTAACCTATTTTGTATTTTCATTGAAAGAAAGGGTCTCATGGAAATAGCATGCATTAGATATGCTGAGAAAATGCTTGCATTGCATCTTATTGGCAAAAAACCTAAACAATAAGCATTCAGTACTTGAGCCAGCCAGGTGCTGCAGGATTTGGCCAAGTCCAAATCCTCCACAAAATGATCTATTTTTTTAGCATTGGTCTTTCGAGGAAGTGTAGGTTTCTGCAGAACTGAGGCTGTAGCAAGAAATCAATAGGCCCTGGTGAGTGCAGTGCTCACCTTTCAGTGGGTCTGTATTTCTGAAACATCTCTCATCTAAKGCTTCTGCCAAGGCTCATTTAAGCAGAAATTGGTTTCCTTGTTTTGTAGGAACATTTCCCCCCTGAATGGAGATCAGTTCATCTTGTCAAGAAGTTTTCTTCTGTTTCTGTTGCATGTGCTCCTGTTTCTCTTCACTATCCCAGTTTGCCTTTTTGTCCCAAGGTCTGGASGAAACCTGTCCAGGCCGAGATCTTTGGAATCTTTGGGCAACGGAGAAAAGCCCCAAGAAAAGCTATGGAATTTGCTGCAACATTCCCTGGCCGAAAGGAGATGAGCAGAAACATTATGCTGGCAGGAATATGCTCAAGGATGTAATTAGTAACAGTGATAAAAGAACGGATATGGAAACATGAAATTAAACGGAGCTAAGTATGCAAACCTGCTCTTGCTGTGGGTCACTAAGTGATGTTTTAAAACAAGTATGAGTGGGCAGAACCAGCTTCATTTTATATCCATCTGCTGGTCCTCATAGCAAATACTGTTCCCTCTGTTTTCAAAAACCCCACGTCTGTGACAGGTTGGCACTGTGAAGGTGTGGGCTGTCCATGGGCTTTGTCTCTCCTGGCAGTTCTGCCTTCAACAGCTGTGTGGGGATTTGTGCCCCAGCTGTCTCTGCTGGGGCAGACCTCGACACCTGGGCATGAATTTCCCAACCTTCCACCTTAGATGAAGCCAGGAGCCACCTTTGTGCTTTAATTTCAGATCATGGCTGACAAAACAATTTATATTCTATGTATATTTCTAATGTAGTTTTTCAGACAATTTTCTTTTATTGCAAATTATAGTTGAGCTTGTTTGTCTTTGAAAAAGATGCTTTGAGTTTTTCATAGTAGTCAAGGTATTTTTCAGTATTTTTTAACCATTTTAAAATTGATTTGCCTCACTAGTAAATATCAGTAATTTAAGATTTATGGTTTTTGTTCTTCATATAAATGTTTCCCCTAGGACTAAGCTTGAAATAAATTCCTTTGTGTTGCTGCCCACTACTTGCATTCATGGGTAAATTAAACTGTCTGGTTCCCTGTCACTGATTTTTCAAATGTTAGTAATTAATATTGCAGAAGCATTTTTAATGCCAAAGATTACACAGATGTTGGAGGACATACTGGGTTTTGACAAAGGTTTGGCAGGTAAAATTTAAAGTAAGAATGGCTGTTCTATATAATTTATTTTTAATTTTATCTTTACTGGCCTTTCAGGTGTGCTCAAAAGTGAGATGAATTATGATGATGTTTACCACAGTTTATTGTCATGTATCCCTAAAACTGGAACATGTGAGATGATGGAACTGTTCACCCAGAGAGATGTGTGTAATAGCTGGTATCAAAAGCTGATCACCTGTCCTCAGTGATTACAACCCCTGAGAGCTGTTCCCAAGTTCATTATATCAGCTGAAATGACACTTTTCCTGCTATGATCAGCCTACTTTGKTTTTTTTTCTGTACTGACCCTGGAGCTCATTCTTTATCCTGATTAATGTCTTCATATGGTCCTGAAACTCACTGTCCTGCATGTCTTCCCCTGTTTCTCTTATGCTGTTACCTTGTGAGTGATTTCTCATAATTACAGCACATTTTTGTGAAGACACATTGCATGRTCTGTCCTGCCAGACACAGTCCTCAGAGTCTCAGTGGCTGGAGGGCAGCCAGGCAATATTTTGCAGCTGCTTTGAGAAAATCCCAGCGGCTCAGACCTCAGTGATGTTGGACTCAGACATAACCAGATGTCGAGAATTCTTACCAGGCACATCTTGAGCTTCAAAATGCTCACAAATTCTTGGGAATAATAGTGCATCCYGTCTAAAGGGTGCTGCTTTAGCATCTATTCTATCTCCAGTTCAGACTCTGTAGTTCAAATAGGTTTAGGAGGAAAGAATTGCTGTAAAACCATCTTATACTCAATTAAATATTGGCCAAGTCTCATSCTGGTATAAGAATAGAGTTAATTAAAAGCTGGTTTAATGTATTTCTACTTGTTTGAGGTATTGTCCATGTATTGAAGTGTACTGTACTAATTGCCATACAAGGACTAGAATATTGCTGATCTAATTCCATGACATGTCATGTGGTGGCTTCTCCACCCTTGGGGAATTCTTCTAGAAAGTCGAAGCCTGGCTGGAAACTATTTTTTGCTGCTGGAACAGTTTTAAGAAGCCGCGTCCCATCAGTGAGTGGAGCCCATTGTGCCTGACAGGTGTTTGCAGTCCTGCCTCAGAGCCGCACGAACTCACATCCGAGCCTTATCCTGACACAGCACATCTGAGCCGGGTCCTTTGCTTCGTGTCATTCGCTTTTCCACCCGATTTAGCTTTTGTGCCGGTGCTGAGTGCTCTGCGCAGAGATCTCCTCCAGTCAGCACCCAAGTCTCCGAGGGATCTCTCAGACAATGCTCTGTGTGTGTCCTCCCAGAAGCTTTCTAATCTGAGTATTTTGAATGAAACAGAATGTGTCATCAGTGTCTGTTTGATCTAGTAGAAGTGGCAGGTTCCCGAGTTGGAAGGTAGGATGACTTAGACATTATCTCTGGAAGTGGAGAGGTGCAACCTGCTGCATTGTTCTGGGAGGTTTTTCASCTTAGTTTGTCTCTTTGTGCTCCTGCTGTTTGTCTGTTTGTCTTCTTTCTCAGGCTATCGGGTGTTTGTAACAGGGTGAGATTTTTTTTTTCTCCTTTTTATAGTAAACTTGAGAGGTGAATCTGTCCTCCACTAGTGCCTGTGGGATTTTCTACACTACAATGAAACAATTGGAAAGGGCACTGTAAGGCACACTATGCAGTAAAAATCATTTGCTTGCTGTTCTCCCAGATTTGTACTTCCCCTTGGTGATTAAAATATAAGTCTGCGTTTTGATATCAAAGTTAAATTAACAACATCCAATTTTTCCCTGTGATTTTCCCTTTTTCAATGTTACTTACACTTCCCTAAAAACACTCACATCCTTTCAACTAGGTTGCTGAGCGCTGCAGAAGAGCTACAGGAGTGCCTCAGGTGCGTTTTGGTAGCCAAGGTGTGCAGGTTTACTTGTGAATCATGAAAAATTAGAAGAGCTGCACTTGAAGCTTTTCATTAGAATTTTACTTTCTCCCAAAAAGTAGGGGTTGGTTTGTTTTCCTTGCTTGGTGAGAGCAGTTCTCTGAAGTAAATGTGTCATTCTTCAGTTAGGAAAAATGATTTTATCCCTATTTCACTACCACTCTCATCCTAAGTGCAGCCATATCTAACCAGGAATGTAAATATCTGTTTGTTTCTCCAGTTTAATTTCTCACAGGTTTGCAAGGTGATTTCTTTCTCGTTGAGAATTTAGGATGCCATGTAATTTCTTAGATTAAAAGAGCATCTGCAACTATATGAGTCAAAGTTCCCATAGCATTTCAGTTTCTTCTCTCAGAAGGTAATAGTCCTTTTCCAGGAATCAGTCATCTGTCCTCCYCTGTTGATACTAGGATGGTAATGTTCATTTGATGTCTCTTTAAAATCTGTTTSTCAGTAACATACCCGTGCAGCTGCTCCTTGTGCACTGTCTGATCCCTGAGTCCATCCATCCTGGAAATGTGTGTTACTGTGTCACTGCTGGTGAATGACACTTTCCTTTTTCACAGTCTGTGCCTCTCCCTATTTATCATTCATTTTGTCTTGTGTTAACTGTGTATCCTTACCATCACCTTTTCTGCCTTTTTCTCACTTTTTTTATTTGCTAGTTATGCCCTATCCTGGCTATTTTCATCACTCATTACTGCTGCTGCACTATTTATTGATRAATGGCTCATTTCATCCCAGGCCACATAATCTGCGCTTCTCTTCTTCCTTTGCKGAGAACTTGAAAAATGTACTTGCAGAAATATTTAAGGATAGGACATTTTGTGCACTTCAGGCCAAATTAGAGACACAAATCTCATCATCTTTAATAGGGCGCGCATCTCATGTTTCAGACAGCACTGGGGAAATTTATGTCCCTGCCTCTGTTTCTCAATTAGGTCACAAATTATCCCTGATTGTATTATGGTTACTGATACATCAGGGCTGGTTTTTATTTTATCCCACCTTTCTTTTTAACAGCTCTTATGCTCTGTCTTGCAGGTAGCCCAATTAATGGATCTATTACGTGCAGTTCAGTGATAAAACCCTCGCTGCCTCCACTGGCAGAGGATCAATCCTCAGCTCTCCCTGTCTGCTGTCCTTTTCCCCCACTTGGTGTTGGAGGGCTGTGCTGTTGTTTGATACAGTGGGTGGGGTATGGCAGGTTTCTGGAAATGCAGCCAATGCAATTGTCACAGGCTGTTGCTAAATATTGCATTGCTGTGGGTTTGGAAAATCAAAACCACCTTCTCCCAGTCTCCCAACATCAGTTCTTTCTGTCAAGTCAATGAAAGTTGAGATTTTGCTGGTTTATTTGTATGTCATAACCCAATTCTTCATATTATTAAAAAATAATCAATTACACATAGCTAGTACAGCATTAGTACAGGATATGTAGATATCTGTACTGCAGACTTACAAATTTAAATGCCAGAAAATGAGTAATGGTGCTCAATGCATCTAAAGTCAAGCACTCACGGGTAGGAAACATCAGGATTAAAATTTCCAGTTGCAGGTATCTTCAAGGATTTTCAGAAGGATCCAACCAGGTAAGGTATCTGGTTTCTGTTGGAATGTATGACATATGGTCTAAACCATTATGTACTTTTGAAAATCCAGTTATTGATCAATATTTTTGGATATCTGTATACTTCCAAAAGTAACTCTGGTAGGTGGGAAGTCTGTATTTAATTGGAACTCAATGGGATTTAACCATTAGTGATTTTGTGTTAGTACTAACCAATATATATGTATGGAAAAAAAAAGGTTCTTAAATGCTAGGCCAGTTGTCAGAAAAGTGGGGCTTCCTTGGATCTTTAGGGGATTTCCTCTAGAACACAAACCTGAAAAAGGTCAGTTGGAGTGACTCAAAGTGTTTAAATTTTTAACTTGTCCACAGAAGTGAGGCTCATTAACGCAAGACTATCCAGACTATGAAGTTCTTAAAACATAAAAAGCAAGTGTGTTTTCCTTTTGAATGATTAATCTAAATCCAAATTTTTCTTTCAGGTTAAGCATGAATTTTCTTTTTCAGTACTGAGCCAAGTTTTTACCCTTTGAAGATGTCATTAAAACAACCTCAAAGTACCTCTGCCTCACACAATGTTGTTTTCAGGAATTGCTTGAAGGTAAACAGCAATATAACTTGGTGTTATAAGGTGAGTAATTAAGAAATGAGAAAAGAGATGAATTAATGTGCTGTCCATGAAATTAGCATTCTGGTAATTGTTTGGTTTGTAATTATATTGAGCTTAATCTGACAACAATACTGAGAAACTGTGGGTTTTAAAACTGTCCTTTGTTTGGGGGAAAACTCTAATTTGTTTGACACGATTCATTTGCATCTATGTTTTTTCTAAGGTTTTTCTGCTAAACCTCGAACGAGCTGTGGACTTATACAACCAGATACATTAACCCAGAGGATAATTCCATTTCTAAAGGAAGGATGAAGGACAAAATTGAATGTGCACTCTTCCAAAGTTAATGGTTGCACAATGTACCCAACTGCTTTGTTATTGTAGTCCCATCAACACATGAGCCGCTCAGAAAGCTTTGGAATGTAGATGACTTCTGAGGTAGGAAAGGTGATAACTGCTCTGCGTATTTTACTGCTGATGGACCTTTCAAATGGAATGTATGTGCTGACATCTCCATGCTTTGAAGATTTAAAGACCTCAAATATGGAGAAAAAAAGCCTGACCTTGAAACTCCTGTGCCAAAATTCCCTTTTTTCCTCCCTATTTCTTTGCTGAATATATTAACTTGTGGAAAAATCCTATAAAGAAAGATAATATTCCTTGTGTTATTATAAATTTAAGTCTCATGCTAGATAATTCCTAGCCAAACGTGTTATTGAGGTGACTCCTTTGTTCCAAGCAAAAACTTCTAATGAGTGGGAAGGAGAAAAACTTCAGCCATAATTGTTTTCCATCTCTCAGAAGTGTTTCTGGTTCTCAACTGTTGCTGGAATTAAGATTTTTACCAATTTTCATTTCAATTTATGGTATTTAGGAAAAAAAAAACTTCTAGCAATTTGATAAGTATAATTTTTCCCTAGAATGTTTTACAGTCATCAGAATGTCAAGAATTTGTTGAACTTAAATAAATGCAATCACATACTAAACTTTTCTCTGGTAATTTCAGAAGAAATTATTTTCATACAGGTGTTGACAACAGTAGATGCTGAGTTATTCCAGCAGCAGGGGTCTAGAGGAACATGGAATTAGTCTCATTTAGATTTCAAATGGCTATCCTCCATGGTTTATGCAGTTGGACCTATTTTTCCATTACTGCATATTGGTTATTTGTGCTTAGGGTTTCTACTCCAGTAGAAAACATTACACAAGTCTAAACCAAAATAATCTGAATAGAGCAAAGGAGAGACTTGAAGCTCTTGTTCTTGTTTAGACCAAATCTCAGCTGGATTTAGTGCTGAAATTCATATTTGTCATGACAAAGTCTGGGCAGGACCTGAGATTTTCCTTTCAAAATTGATAGACTACAGAAAGTCGTCATCAACTTTACACACCAGGCAGAACAAAACAAGGGCAAGTACAAAAAGGGCAGAGTTTTTCGATGCTTGCATTTAATGCTTTCTTTATGAGATATTGCCAACTAAGCAGATTAACATGTTTGATAACAGATAACCTGAAAAGATTGGTTCATTTGCCTGGAAAGGGGGGCTGTAATCTTTGTAAATCACTAGTCCTGGAAACAAAGATTTCAATTCTTGTATTACTGGAGATATTCTTTCCCCACTGGTAAACTGAGGGAAATGATAATTTTCAGGACAAATTCACAATTTTAAACCTCAAATTACACTGTTTCTACTTTCAAACTTCATAATTTTTCATAAAGAATTCAATGGTACTTAAATTATTATAGTCATATCCATAAATATTAAGGAAATGCTGTTTGATTATATAAAGCAGATGAATCAATCCACTTCATGGAAAATGAAAAGGGAAAATGCTGTAATACTTTAGGTGAACTACAAGTGTTTTTACTAGTCCTTTAAAGTGTGATATCTCTCTCTCCCTGTATTATGTATATCACTCATCCTGTATGCAGTTTGGTTTTGGTAAAGGCTGTTTTCCTACTAGTCTCATTTCGAATTGTCTTTGTTTTCTAGACTTTCCTAAAAGTCAGCTGATTTTTGGTAGTTGTTGTTTATAATCATGGTAAAAACATTTAGAAGAGATTGACAGAAAGTGGAACAGATCCCACTGGATTTTGTTACACTGTTCAAAAAAGCCTTACTGAAACTCTGGTCTCTTGTGTATTGGATGTGTAACATAGCAAGACAAAAAAATATTAATATTTTGCTAAATGTGTTTTTAAAGAATCTTGTTGCTTGATGCAGGAATGAGTGTGATGGATACTGCGGAACAACAGCCAACATTGTTTGCACAATGAAGCTTTTTATATTTTACAATTTATAGTTCTGTTGATCCAGTTCATTGCAGCTTTTCTTCCATACAAAGCTAACATTTGGGTTCAAATGTTCACCCTGATGTCAAGGTCTGATATTTTTACTTCTCCTTTTCTCCTAATTTTATTGATTTTCTAGGCTAAGCATTCCATAAATTAGTTATAGTAAGAAGGCATATTGTGGAATGTGATATAATTGGCAACTGATTGTTGATGTGGGAGATTTATGTTGGCCTTATAGTAATAGTTTCTTATAATTGGAAACATATGTGATTTTTAGTGTCTAGACTTGGGAACTTTCCCAGGAAGGAGTTCCAGGTGGTTATCTAAGCATAATAGGCCAAATGGCTACTTAAAGGCTGCAGGCAGACATGGGAAATATGTAAATGCTGCTAGCAAATGTAATTATTTCATAATTTGAAGTTTATAAGTTGCAACATATCAATTTACATATGATTGTTTGACCAGCTGTTTTGTTTTGTAAATTCATGTTAAAACCTGAAATTTGATTTCTCACTGAAATAGTGTAAAATACAGAGACGAGAAGTTCTTGATACATCTGGACGTCAAAAAGCTTTTATATCATGCTGCTAATTTAGTTGCATTGATATATGAATGCTTCACTTGAAATAGCAAATAGTTACATTTATAGAATGAATTCTGCGAAATTTGGTTTGGTATAGTTAAGCTACATGGCACCTTGAGTTCTGTCTTTGTTTGCTGGTAGTCTGATTTCTGGAAGGACTTCAGAAAGGAAACATGTCTGGAAGTTGTACAGCCTACTAAAACATGTGGTGATTTGATATTTCCCTGATCCCAGTTTGCCTTGAACATGCTCTGCACGTTAAAACATCCCTGGAGAAGGAAAGCACAGTTGGCTATCCCAGCACGAACACTCTGCAAATATTGTTCTGGGACCTGCACAGCCTATGACTCACAATGAATATTTTCAGCTCCAATTCTGACTGTACAATAGGAAATAGCAAAGAAAATGAGTGATTTGCTGGGGCCTAACACTGTATGACTTGATCATTGTGGCTTGCACAGAGAACACGGAAGAGCTGCACTAAAAGATGTGAAAAGTCCTCTCAATCCAGTTTTCACGTGCCAGATGGTTGTTTCTTGTTGTATTTTTTTTTTGATCCTACCTGTTAAGATAGCAAGGAACGACACACGTTATCTGGCTCTGCAGCCGAGTGTGTGGTCCAAATTATTTTCACAGAATGCCTGACAAAGTCTGCTTGCTTGTCTGCCTGCCTCAATCATTTTTCTCAACTAATGAGAAAAATCTGCCAAGCATTGTTGGGCTAAGGCACTAATTATTCTCAAACAAATGTTTCAATTTTGCACAAGTTAGGAAGTGTCTCTGTTTTAAATGATTACACGCCAAGATGCCAGAGTAGTTAGACCAGTTTCGTTTATCAATATGTCTGGAAGTCCCAGAGGACCAAAGAGATGAAATCATTAAAAAAAGCAGGTCTGCAGTCTTAGGTGCTCTTTTAGGATCTATTGCTGCAATACTTTTTTTTGTGTATGTTCATTTTTAATGAGAAGCTGTAAGTCTACTTTCCTTCTGGAAATGTTGTTTCTTGTGATATTCCTGACCGCATTGGTCCTAAGATTTTCTTGGTTTTGGCACTGAATTAGATGAAATTTTGTTACTGGTCACGCAAGGCTGGCCCATCTAATCCTTTCTTGGATTTTGTAGCCTGCTCACCATCACCCTATTTGAGCGTTAAGGAAGTTGGTCTGTGATAGTGACAACATTGGAAAGTATCTCCTTGTAAAACTTTCAGTTGAATTTGGCAGTTGGAAGAAACTCAAACAATTTAAAGGAAGTTTACAGCTTGTTTTCCAGGCAATGGTGCTGTACTTGGGCCTGAACTCCACACTCCCTGCTCAGAAGTAGTTGTGAGCTTCCAGAATAGCATCATGCCACTTCTGATTACGAACTGTTTAGGACATATCTACTAATTTGTGTCAAGGTTCAAGGTTCTGATGGTTTGGAGTGTCATTAATGAGATAYGTGCCTCTGATCAGCCGTGTCTTTGCTGCTATATTACACTTTTTCCATCTGCCTTTCCCACTGTTTGTCCTCATCCCAAAATTGCTCTGTAAGGACCAGATAGATTGCCAGGTTTAGGGGTCTCAACTGTATCTGCCTATGTACAACCAACAAAAATCAGAGTTTCCAAGAACTGCCTTCCTCTCTTTAAGTAGGAAGCTGCATCTTTTCAGAGAAAAATGTATTTTAAAGATGATGAGAAATTCAACAGCTTATTTCATAGGGTTAATTGGAGAGGTTTACATATAAGCCAACTCTGCAGTTTGTTTCGTAGATGCATGTTCGAAATTGTTGAATTAATTTGTTTTTAAAGCATATATTAAGAGTGAGGGAAAGATTAAAGGATTAAACCACCAGAAAGACAGCAGAACTTGGAGCATTCCATGGCTTGATTATTTTCCAGCAGCCACCTGTGCCAAGGAAGAAAATGTGCYTAAATATTGTGGTATTTGTATCTCCTCAAACAGTTACTCATGAAGGGATAAATGGGCAGTAATAACATGTATTTGACTAACAGTTTGTGTTTTCCTTTTAACACATCCTCTTCTTATTTTAGGGGGAAAATATGAAACCTGGTGCCTGGATACTTTCTGTCATTGATTGCTTGTTGGCCTTATCTGGAGCCACTGGCTTAATTGCGATCTGTCTGCATGGTGCAAGGTGTGTGCTTTTTTCCATAAATTTTGAGAAATTATTTGTAAAGAGGAGATGGACTACATGGGAAAACCTACTTAGTCTGAAGACTTGGCCGTGGACAGTGCTGGCAGGTCCTGGAAGGAGCTGTGTCGCCGCAGTACATGCAGACAGATGGTCTCAAGCAAAGACATTGCAAATAAAACATTCCTGGTTCTCAAGTACAATGCAGGGCAACAAAAGATGAATGAGCTGTGAATCCCAGGGTGTTCCTCAAAGTTCATTCCACAGTCAACTCCCACACAGCAAAGAAGGTTTTAAAATAATGGTCTTACATGTTTTGAAAGATTTTCCATTTTACTGTTCTTTTCTTGTTTTGCATTAAGTGCAATGTTATTTGCTAGATAATTATCTCTTCTGATTTTGGGGTGCTGACTGTCCTTGGTATGACCTAAATCTTACCTGTAATGTCAATTACTTCATTTTAATCAGCAAATACACAGTGAATGCATACTTTAGATAGGCCGCCTTTGCTTTTTTGACATGTAAGTGTCTCTGCTGATTCAAACCTCTTCTGAGGGTTGGAGCAAGAGGGAGGATCTGAATTTGCTTTAGTTGGTATCTGTGATCCAAGACTAGTAAGGAACTGGTGGCAGTGGGAATACCAGGATACCCAATCGTGCAAGGACTGGCAACAAGTCCAGTATCCTCCTAACGATGCAATACCTTTGTAGGTATATGAACTTCCCAGGTAGTTCTCCTTCTATTTTAAGGATGTTTTAAGGGAAACTGTTAATGTAGTAGTTTCTTGTAATGGGTTATTTTTCATAAGATAATGAATGGAATCAGGAATACTCTGAAATCATCTTACATTGCAAATTAAATGCTAGGAGCCTCTTGTATTTCCTTACATGCAAAAGAGATTTTCTGGCACTGGTTCCGCTGTCATTGACACCTTGGCTTATTTAGGCTAATTCCAAGTGTTAGTCCTTGTACATATCACTAATACTTCTCTTTTCATAAAAATGTCCTAACTTGATTCTCTTTTTGTGTGTACGTGTAAAATTGAAATTTGTGGATGGTCCTCAGAGTGTGATAAGTTCAGCTGCATGTTTTCGTACTATATAAACCTTTTTACATTGAAGTTCTTTGGTTTTAGGAACAACTACAGTTTCTTCAGCCAAAAAGCTGTACTTTCCATCCAAGAACACTTCCTATTTTGTCTATCTACATGTGCTAGTTTGCAGTTTGCAATAGAAATCTAGTGGGAGTAACATTCCATTGTAGCTACTGAAGTGTTGCATTGTTCTAGATAAAGCAAATTTTACAATATAAATCCTATTGCTCTTCTTTCTTATGATTTGTTGTTACAATTGTACTTAATTCAGTAGAAACTTAATTGTACTTAGTTTTCTCTATTTTGAGAGAATTTCTTTGGAATTATTTCCTGACACTCCCTTTCTCCACCAAGTTAAAAATGTTAAAATATGTACAGCTGAAATAATTTGGAAGGGGTTTCAAAATTGGTAATTTGTTCCTTCAGTTTGAAGGCTGTTGAATTGCTCTCTCAGCAGCTTGGTAGTTTCCCCCATTTGCACCTAGTATGTAACCATAAACAAATTTCAACTGTCGAACTGATTTAATGTGGCTCATCATTTATACCTGACCGTTTGCTTTTCCTTTTTCTTAATGCAACCTAAAACGTTGCATTGTTCTGATTGAAAATAAGGGGCTGGGCCTCTGATTTTTTATTCTGAGGAGGAAATGTATCAGCACTGTTCAAGAAGCCAGTAAATTGTTCTTTCCATGGTGCTTGGGAGGGTGATGAAGTGTTCTCTCAAGGGGTCTCGCTCCTCACTTATTTCTCAGCACGTCGGTAACGTCTGACTATTGCATCAAGTAATTTTCCTATGAGACGGGAGCATTCTCTTAYACAGGTTAGCCATAAACTCACCCTCAGGGGCTGGAGTACAATGAATGTGAGATTTAAGTTGTCAGGTACATGATTGCACATAATACCGATCACATTCTTTGTGATGGAAAAACGGGAAGAAGCGGAAGAGATTCACTGTTCCGGAGAGACRCCAGCATCGTACAAGCAGCAGGGATAATTCTCTCTGTTCTCTGCTATATTGGTGTTGCTGCTGTTGTGCTTGGCAGAAAGCATTCAGCCTAAAAGGTTGTAAAGTTTATAGCTCTTCACACTGTGACACTGCGCTGCGTAACCCAGTAGGGCACAGCTACGGAAAGTGTTTTCTTGAAGATCTTGTCAATATATTTTGTCATTTCGTGATTGATTTAACAGCAAACATAAGCTGTGTGTTTTAAGACAACACTTTTGTCTTGCAAAATTGCAGTGTGGAAGTAAATTTGCAGCTTGCTGTAGGTGCTTCGTTCTCCTCCAGCAATGGTCCTCCCTGTTTCTTTAGTAGGAAGTCTCTGTGCCCCAGCCTAAAAAAGGGAGTCAGTGATGCACATGGTTTCAGCTGGAAGTGGGTTTGGTTGCAATATATAATTGAGCAGAGGAGTGACAGAGGTTTTAAATTATGGAGTTGATTCTAAGAGTTGACACTGGCATTTAATGTTCTATATTTGGAGCTCCTGCTTTAGTGGCTAAAATGGGCATTTATAGATAGAAAATGTGATCTGAATTCCCCTTGTGGGCTTGGCAGATAGGTTTGAAAGTGATTTCATTTTTTGTGTGTAATTTTCTTTTGGCAAGAAAGAGTGCAGGGGGTGGTGGGGAGGTCAATTTGTCTATGTTTATAGGTGCTGACAAGTTTTCTGAGATTTAATTTTAATTCAGCTTGTTTAAAAATTGCATGGCAGTGTTTTATAAAATACAGTGTTGCCAGAGATTTTGTGTTAACCTGAATGTGTATACCATCAATTTTGTGAGACAAATTGGCTTTATGGATACCCAGTGTGTTACAGCTAGCCAATAGCTTGTTAAATATGAGCTTTCAAAAGTTCAATCCCACTGTATTTTATAAATTTACACATTCTGTGGATTTTATGTGTTGTAAGAGCTAGCTTATACTTTTAGCAATTAACCCAGTTAGTAAGGTGACTACTTTTCAGAGGTTTTTTTGGTGGATTTGATAGTTAATGATAGTTTAAAAATATGTGCTTTTCAGATATTTGGAAAAGAGCTGCTTTCAATGTAGGCAAAATAATTGTAAAAGCTCTGGTTATTTCCAAATGAGATCAAACTTGCATGATTAGGAAAAAAAAAAGGCAAAATGAATTGTCCATAGCAGCCTGCACTTCAGTAGCTTTAGCCTCAAATCTTTGCTTGTACCTTCCTTTCTGAAGTAGCACCTCTCACTTGATCACGAACTTATCTAGACCAGAAATTCAGATTAAAAACAGTGCCAGTAGTACTGAATGGTTACACTGCAGGAATCATAGCCAGTTAAAATTTGGAATTTCTGAAAGGGGGGCTAGAGTCTTAATCTTAAACATCTCTGGAAAAATTGCAGCCCTGGTCTCCACAGGGAAGGAGGGAAAAACGTTGATTCAGAAAACATGTGCTGCGCTCCACTGTATAAACCTGGATTTCAAAAATAAACTTTTTTAGCATGCTTGAAAGTTGTTGCTGACTACTGCCAACTAGAAAATTTAATAAAGAGTTTAACTTTGTGCAGCCCCAGCCAGCTCTGCAAACACATGCTTTCCCGCTGAGCTCAGGATGAATATCCAGCGCAGTGTGCGAGAGCCAGACTGTAGGAGCAGCCCTGTCTACATGAATCCCTCATCTGACTTCACTTATTGCTGTGGTGGGCACAGTTCCACGGCTGTAATTTTTGCACAGAGTGTGTGTGCAAAGCTCTGCTCCGAGCTCTGTCATGCAGCTTACATTTTCAATTATTTTAGTAAGGCCTCCTGCATCTGCAAGCTTAGTCTGTTGTTTGGTAAATGGACACATTTTACCTTCCCTGTTGAAAAATCTTTTTATAGATGTCTTGTGCTCTCCTTGCATATCTCCTCGTGCAGGATTTTGGAATTCAGCCATACCCATTTTCAGCCTCTTAATACAGAGAGAGAAAATTAATAGATTGTGTAAAAAGTCACATAATTTTCATTAGTTCTCTTTGAGAAGCTTTTTCAAATCTAAATTTAGATATTGGATTCAGTATTGATGGGGAAAGGACTTGAAAACACATTTTTGCTTTCAGCCAAGAATCCAGCTTTTGTCTAACAACGTGTGGTGATGAGAGGGCTGAGTTAGCGAGGGCAGAACATCAGGCTCTGTGTCAGAGTTTGTGTTTCAGCCCAGATCTTTATCCTTCTCCCAGAAGGGTCTCAGACTATGGGGAAATGAGCTTGCTTGCCGTGTTTTGGGAGGAGTGAGACTTATGCAATGCTGAGCAGCACTAATGCAGAGACCTGTCATGTCCAAATCTGGCCAGTTACACCGTGATAGGGTCAAGCCCATAAACAAAGAAAGGAACCGTTTATATCACAGCCTCGTGAGCAGCCATTGCATAAAATATCATCTCTGGCTCTAGTCTTTCAAATAAAAACCCCTTTCAAAGTGGCAAACAGGAAGAATATACTTTGTTTGTCAAAAGTTAAACTGGCAAAATTGCTGCCAAATTGTCAACCAAAGTTAAGGGGAAAGAAAGTGTCTTACCAAGATTTTGGTATAACGGGACATGGAGATTTGGGAAACAGCAAAGAGAAGGAGAGTTCTCTTTTCTTTGAAAAACTGAGTGAGAAAGCATTTAGACTATCAGTGATGGCATAGTATGGGAAGAAAGACCCATAAAATAGCCTGCTTTGCAGCCGTCCCATCTCAGTTGACCAAACTGGAATGAAAGAGATTATGGGTTTGCTGCCRGTATTATTTATTTACTTTCAAGAGGGAAAGAAAAAAAAGGCAAAACCCTGCAAACTTGACAAAAGGGCAAATCATTCCTTTTTTGTTTGGTGGTCTCAGTGTCAGCTTGTTCAGTGTGAAGGCCACAGTCCAAGAGGTGAGATCACACACAAGTACAGGGAAGAATATGTGCTGACAATTATTGTGTGAAGTGATTATTTTTCTACTGTTTAAAGTAGAGCCACTTCAGCCRATACTTTAGTCTAGAAACAATTTTGTCTTCTCTTCTGTGACTTGTGGGGATTGTACATTCCAATGCCCTGAACAAGTTGTTCTCCTCCCCTGCCTTTCCGAGTGCAACACACAGGGCTACCTGTCCAACACACTGAGGCACTTCTGGCTGATTGTAAAAATCACAGATCTGATTACCTCACACAAACTCTACAACAAAGCAGTGATTGTCTGTTCAGAGGCATCCTATATTCAGCCTTTATTGTGAGCTTGTAGTGTTTTGTTTCTCTGGCATTTGGTCTCTGTGTTCACCATTCTGACTAATGCAGAGAAAATCTGGAGTCACACTTTCATGTCTCTCTTCTGATCATGYTTGTTATTCTAAAGTAATACCACTGTGGCAGTGGTTTAGTTAGCAAAGCAAATAATGTCTGTTCAAATGAGTGAAAAACTTATCTTCTTTTATGTCTGATGGCACAGCAACATTAATATATATATAATAGTTTTGGGTGGTGCTTTCCAGCAGTATTGTCTTTCTTGCTTTTCAATATGCAATGTGATCTGATATGTTTGAGCTAAATTCTTGTAACTACTTGCACCTCTTGCAAGAACCACCATTTGCTGTCTCAGCAATCARGGCAGTTGGAGAAGCAGTGAAGTAATTGTCTTCGTAGGACAGGTGTAATGGATGAGTTTGTGTTGCAATTGCTCACTCCATGTGTAAACTGAATAATTCAGCCTCTTTTCTATACACCTTTCTAGTACAAATTTCCCTTGGCAAACAGCGATAGTAGAATGAAAAATTAACTAAATGCATTTGGGAGAGGAATCTGGATAAACACTTAGGGATTTTTTTTATGAATTAAGTTTTGGGATGTGTGGTAGTTATACTTGAGTAAATCAAGTGTAGCATGTGATAATGGCAAGAAATACAATATAAACAAGTAGTACATGGATAAAGGTAGTCCTAGAGTACACAGGAAAAAGAATTGTTCATCCTTATCCGAAATACAGGAAAAGTAAACATTCTCATGTAGCACTTGCCTAGAAGCATTTTGGATTATCAATACAATTTGAATCAATATCTTTCATTTAAAGTTGAATAGYGTTGTGCTCCAAAACAGAATATTGTAATGCTAAGCTCCTTGACTCCTGCATTGACTAGTTTAGGTTCCTTTTTTTTTCTCTCATTCTTTTCCTGTCATCCCCTGTTTACATGGGAAATATGAAGAGTTTGTCTTAATTTTCCTATGAGTCTCACCCTCGTACAAGAACTAGTACTGTAGATCCATAGGTAAAACTCTGCAATCAAATGCATTCTCTGCTATCGTGGGATTATGGAGGTGTGGGGGAAAGATTAGGCTCCCCTGAGGAACTGGGTACTTTTGCTTTTTGGAGGCTTCAGCTGAAGTCTAACATGTACATTGGTGCTTGTGGTTTCACGCACTTTGGTTTACAGTCATGACAAAAAAACGAAATGGAAATAAAAATGAAACAAGCAGCACCCAGAGCCAATTGGTCTGTGCTCCATTTGTGTGAGAGTGTCTTGAGGTTTGGTTTTATTGTGTCAGTCTGAAGCATGAGGCTGCTCCAAGGAAAGGGATGGCAGTAAGTGTTCTGCTAACAACAAGGCAATTGCATTAAAGTAACACTAGCAGACTGAGAAACCAAGACAAGAAATGCAATTCAAATGTAGGAACTGCACAGCATTTCAGAAGAAGGAGGAGAGTTTGCAGATGCTGTGGCTTTGCTGCTTGTTCTTGGAGCTCCAACTGTGTGTTGCTGGAAAGAAATCCTTGCCATGAAGAAATATTTGGGTAYGAACTAGGCCATTTTGAAATGCCCATTTTGTAAAAGTTTATAGGGAAAGCAGGAAACCTGATAGCTGAAGTTTCAATGAATTGCCCCATTTGGCAATTATTCCCAACAGAAGCAAATGCCCTGGGAATTTTGCTTGGCACAGTCCACTACAATTGTTGTGTGGTCTGCTTTTAGCTATACAAAGTCTACCTAGGAAAGAGTGGTTTTAAAAYTTTAGATATTGCTTGTAGGGTTTAGAATATTGAGGTGAGGGCAGTCTGGCTTGGATTCTTAACTGCTGCTCTGTTTTCATATAACCCCAGGTTGTTTTGTCCTAGAAATGCAAAATTCCAGAGTCATCTCACTTAACTGTGATGTTAAATTTAGGATCATACATGTCCTAGATTCTCAATATAGTCAATGAGATACAAGCTTCTCTGAAGGGTAATTTGCCCCCTGCAGGAGCTGAGCCTGCCCTGAAGGTAACTTTTCCTTGTCCATATGGTTGTGAGAAGTGCATATGACCAGACCGACAATTTGCAATGCCTAATGTATGCAGCTAAGTTTGGGATTGTACCTGAGCAAGTGTGTCTTACTTAGCTTTATTTCTTTAGGCAAAATGCCTTGTGGTATTTTTATATATGAAAACTCATCTTAAAATGTCTGAAAAATGTGCAGGGAATCTTTCTGAAGCTAAAATTCTGACTTCAGCTGCTAAAGCAGAGGGGGCAGGATAAAGGAAAGTAGCAATGCATATTAYGCAGGGTGTAAGTCTGGATAGTGCACAAAGCTTGGACACAGGGAGAGATGCCATAAATCCTCCAGTTCTTCAGGGATATGGGTCAGGGAACTTGCTGTCTTGTATTTGAGGTCAGAAGAAATTTAGGAGATGAGGAAAGATGTGGTGCTGACAGAGCATAGGTGAGGGGACGATTGAAAGTATGGAGCTGGGCTGAGGACAAAACATAAAAACCAGAGACATACTGTGACAGTTGAATAGGGGGAATTGGGGCATGCTATAAATGCATTCAGGCTTATAAATGATGTTCTTAATGTTTTCCACATTTAGAATAAAATACAGGGTGCAACCTCAATTTTGAATACTTTGTGCAATTCCAGCTGTCCCATCTCAAGAATACGATGGAAGTTGTGGAGTTAGAAAAGAAGACAATGTGATCAGAGGGATGTGATGGCTTCTGTGCAAGGAAGGATTCAGTGACCTGGGTTTCTCCAGTTTTGAGAAAAGATGGCTAATAAGGGATAGGCAAGATATGCTGGAGCTACATAAAGTTAGGAGGGACATGAAGTAAGTGAAGAGATGGTGATAATTTATTCTCACTTGACAAAAAACAAGTGAAGTTATCAGGCAACACCTAATTAAATTGTGGAAGCTATTGCTTCAGGATGTTGGAGATGCCAAAGTAGAAATGGTTTCTCAAAGTGATTAGATAAACTCCTGGAAAAATTAGTTCATAAAGAGCCATTAAAGATACTGACATAGGGCCAGGCTCCAGCTCAGGAAGTTTCAAAACTGCAGGTTTGCTGAGAATTGGCAGGACATACCCTATGCTTGTCCTGTGTTCATAACCTTTCCTTAAGTATCTGCTTTGGCTGTTATCAAAGACAGGATACAGGGCTAAATGAATCTTTGGTTAACCTGCCATCTGGGCTGCTTCTTGCAAAGCCATGCAGTAAAGGTCTCCATTAAGTCTCTGCTGTAGACTGGATGCAATTTGCCCTAAAAATTGTAACTTCTGTATATAGTATTCTTACATTTACAGTAGTATTTAATCATGTGAATCAAACCCAATCTTTTGGGCTAAATCTAGTGGTAAAATTATGACTCTTTGTTCCCAGTGTGCTGTCCTGCATTGTCTTCTCCCTATCAGGTTATATTGACACTGGCCCATATTATGCATATTTTAATCTGGTCTAGGAAAATCATCTTTTGGTACTTCACTGTCGCTGTTTAATAAGAATACTGACCTGGGTCAATTACCTTTAATTATCTAGAAGACTTCTTTTTAGGATAAGTATAACCTTGGAAAATTATTAACTAATATGTAGACCCTGGTGTATAGGTCTCATTGAAAGCTGTGCCACAAGCAACTAATAAATGAAATATAATAGAATTGCTACTATCTTTTTGGAGTTATTAGTCACATCACTTAAAATAGTTCCTGCTCCAATCCCCATTGCTCTGTCTTCTTTAGATTAGCAATATTTGTAGTSTCCTGCTGAAGTGCTGCTTAGAGAGGCAGAACTGAGTGGTGAGCACAGTGGGATGCTGGATGCATTCTGGAGCTGTTTCTAGGGTTTACCCCAAGAAGACTTTCACACCTGTGTGACAGCCAGCAGCAGGCCAAGATGCTTTTGTTTAACATTTATCATACAAACCAATCTTTAGCTTGAAGTTTGGGTGGTGAACAACACAACGAGAGCAACTGCTGCCCGGAGAATGGAAGTGGGTTACGGCTCAGAGAAGGCTGCTTGTGAGAGAACAGAGAACATGAGGTTTGATCAAATGCCAAATTAATTTGTTGCAAGTTAGCTTGAGTAAATAGACATCATCTGAGACCTCCTAGTGTGTCATTAAAGGCTGAATATCAGTCATGTCTTACAGATGGGAAAACTGAAGTAGAGAAAGATTAAGTGACTTTCCTATGTGTATAAACAGGGCAGTAACAGAGATAAGAGAAGAACCGAAGCCTCTGGAATCCCATTTTTTCTCTGTTGGACCACATTGTCTCAATTATAGGGGGAAGAACACTAACGAAACCAAGCCTGGGAGGGGGCTCTTTCCCTCTGACCTCATTGCATGCTATTCCTCTAAGAGAACTCCTTCATGGATTACAGCAAAAGAATGTGCTTCTAAAAGCCATTTTGAAGAAATCCCAAGACTAGCAGCAGCAAGCAAGCCTTTCTCACTTTCCAGCTTGATAACAAGTCTCACCGGTTGACAGTTTATTTTCTTTCCCACAATCAAGTCTTGAGTGAAAGAGCACTTGATTCTTGAGTAGGCAATAACAAGCGTAGGCATGGAGTTGTTGCCACTTGTGCTTTCATTTCAACAGAAAAGTAGAAAACCAGATTTGCTGAAAATGAATTGAAATGTTTTCCTTAACCGCCTTCTCCATGTACATCTATTTTCTGTTCGGTTTTCTTAAATGGCATTCACAGAAGTTGACAAAGATTCCCACTTAGTTTTTTTGTCTCTTTCTTTTGGCTTTTCATTTCAGGCTTATATAACAAGGTAAAAGATTTATCAATCTCCCCAGCTTTCGTAATGAGCTAAATGTTTTGACTTTCTGTCCAGCTGTGGAGGTGGTGAACAGATAAGAGGAAGCTGAAACAAATGTGTTAAATCTAACAGAGAAGGTCGCATAACCTCACTGTGGGCAGTGAACTCAAACGAAGAGGGAGGTCAGTGAGCAGCACTTAAGCCCATGCCCTTAGAAAACCTGGTTAAATCAGGGAATGCATTGCCTTGCTTGTGTCTGTAGTGTCTAGAGGGAACATAAATTATAGACTTGACCAAGGTATCTACTTATGAGGGTAAAATGGTACTTCTGTGGAGCCTTCCTTTGTCCACTCCTATTTCATGTGCTCTTTGCCCATTCCCAGAGCTATAAGCTAGAAACAGGGCTAATATATAGGTAAGATGGTAAGTTTGGGGTTCTGGGAGCAGGAATTTTTGCTGTTTTGTACAAAACCCGGAGCACTGAAGCGTTGGCCTTGATTTGCATCGTGAGGCGTTACAGTGCAGAACTATTTTGTGCATAAGGGAATAGAATTACTGAATTACTAATGAATGTTCCGAGGGAAAATCATGCCTAGAGAGAAGATTGGTATATTCCCATTTTTTGGAGTAAGACACCATCATTGGCAGACACCTTACAAAGCTTCTCTTCTCAAAACTGCCTATCATGTTTCATAGGTTAGTTATTGTAAAGACATTTTGAGGAAATTTCATTCTGGGTTAGTTTAAATCATGACAGCTCCATTAATTTCTGAAGTTCATTAGCATCAGATGTTACTACCATCCCAGATTCCCTAATTTCTGTAGTGTTTGAATAGATAGAACCTTTAAATCCCTTGCTTCATTAGAATAAAGCTATTTTTTCTTTCTGTTATCCTATATAAGAGGTGTTAATATAAGAAAGTCATCTGCCATCCCCAAAAATTCTTTGAATGTTGCTTCTAAAAGCAAAATTCTATGCTTTGAATCGCATTTCCTAGCACCTCTTAGGGCTTTGTGCAAAAAATCATTCTCTTCAGCATTACGCAGACATTGAGTGGGAAATCTCTTATCAGTGGTTTGAATCAAAAGTAATTTTTTTTCCCTAGAATCCATTTTAGTCTCCTGTACCGCTGGTTCTCAGTGTGAAAGAATCTATTTAACTGCCTGCTTTTGGATGGCTTTTAATRTTGTTTTTAGATTTGTACAAAGAGTATTTTGCCAATGAACCTCTTCATCTTCACTACTAGAATGACTTTTAATGGACATCCAGTAGTTTCATACTAAGTAGTTTCTTTTAGCTTTATTCCCCCTGGGGAGGAATGCACTAAATGGCTGGAAATGTCAGCAGCTGCATTAGTTGAAGAGTTTAGCTGCTGCCACCTCCTAGATAAATCTTGCCCTTTCTCATTTCTGTGTTTCTTACTGTTTCCCTCAAAGTCAGCCAAAGAAACTTCCTGTCTGGCATAACACAGATTAGGAACTAAATTAGCAGCTATTATAGATGGGCATTTTTCTATTTATTTCGGGGCGAAATCCATTAAAACTGGCAGAAAAGTTGGCTTCATTTCCATAGAGTCAATAAAATCAAATAGAAATATGAAGCTGAGAAAAAGGAAGGAATGTATGCAGCTGTGTGGAGCCCAGTCCGGCTCAGCCACTGAGAAGTGTAATGAGGACCTGGGCTGCCCAACAGGGGAGGTGGAGGATGTGTGGGCATGGCCACTCCCTGGCCTGTTACTTGGCATGCAGATGAGATTAAATATGAAAGTAAAACACCCAAGATAGTCACCCTTTCCTCCAGGGCATCTGATCCTGGGCCTGGTTGGGGATTGGAAATGAATTAGGTGAACCTTTGCTATTATTTAGCTAGGCAGTTTCTGTCCTGCCCTCCTAAGCTGAAAAAGTTTAGCACTGCTGATAGTGATGACTTAGTCATGTGTTTTGTCTGGGAATGTCTAGACCCAAGTCTTCTCTAAGGCCATGAGTATTGTTGATATTAATTCTTATACTTTGCTTTTAGGCATGTTGCAGTAGTTAAAAATAACACCTGAGTGGCTGGAGGAATTCTCTACGTTGTAAAGTGCACCAACCAGCATATTCTGCCAGTTTGTGGACCTCTCAGGAAAAGTCTATGACATTAAATATGTGTCCTTTTATTCATAGTATGGAATACATAAATTCAGAATTTCGGTTATACTGGTCATTTTATACAGAAATATCACAGGTGTTGCTTAGAATACAGCTCTGGATCTGTCCCTCATCCAAGTTCCTCAAAGAAAGGAGAGTTTGTTCTTTACGGTGATASATTTACATTAAACATATATAGCTGCTTGATTAGAACTGAGATCTTGTGTTCAAAGTTCTTGATGTTTAATCCTGGARTCAGCATATCTCACAGCTGTGCAGTTATTTCCAGTGCCAGAAATCAGGTTTGTAGGAAAGAGATTGTATGTCTTGAGTCATCAGTACAGATTAGACCCCAGAAATGTTATTTAGTAGAATGGGTTATCAAACTTCATGGTTACTTTCAGAATGGGTGTTTTTACAGCTTCTTGGTAAAACTGTAATATGAAATTAGATTTTTTGAACTGCTAAAATCCAGTGGCCACTTAATTGCCACGGTGCACATGATGTTAATGAAAATACTGGAAGACTTTTCAAAAAAACATTGTCACTGCTTTTGAGTTAGTCAAGCATTCAATCTCACAAGTTTGTTCCAGTTAAAAGGAGAATTCCATATTGGAGACAAATGTCTTTCATGTAATCCTGTTTATTTAAAAAGACGTGCCAAGTACCTTTTCCTTGAGCATAGGAGGATCAAATAACAGGAGATTGTTTTCAGCTGGTACCCAGACTCAAAAGCTTTGTCTAGGATTTGCTCTGTGCTGCATCTCACAATTGCCCAGCCTGCATCTGGATTTTCTTTCTAAAATTCTGCTTGTCTGTTGTCCTTCTTGTCATACCCACACACCAGTCAAACAAACAATCTCTTACATAGCTTAAATTCCTGACTGTTCTTTTATATTCCTGTTTTGGCCTGTGATAAGCTGTATATTGGGTTCAAGATTGAGTTCAAGACTCTTTTTTTTTCTTTTTGCTTTTTCTTTTTTTTTTTAATAGGTATATTTGTAGGSATTTAGTTCTAGAAGTGGGACACTCCCCTGACCCGGGGTTTTCTGAGTATGAGGAAAGTTGCAATGGGATTCATTTSTTTGAGGATTTTTGAGTTTAACATTTGTATTCATCATTGCCTGAGAGACGATGGGAGTTTCCCAGCTTTGAGAGAACACTCCACTATTTATCCAACCAGAGTGTGAAATGCTAAAGGCAAAGGGGAGCAATGACTTTAGGTCGAGGCCCAGAAACACTTATAGCCAGAGAAACGTTCCTGACAGGAGTCCTTCCCTCCTACAGCCTTGCTCATGGGAGCAGGAATTGGTTGCTGGGTGGCACCAGCAAATGTGTCTGGGCTGTGAGGAAAGATGGGAACTAAGGCTTGCCCATCTCCTGCTGCATCAGGGAATTGCTGGGAGTGGGGATGTTACTCCCAGGAAGGGATGGTTTGGCCACATATTGGGTGTAAACTCAGGCCATTTACTGTAATTCCGGTGTTCATTCAGATACAGCTTTTACATATCATCTAGATCAATTTGTCTTCTCTTAGTGATATTATTGTTAAACAGTATTCCTCTGGTTTGTGCTACCTGTGAGCACATCTTGTCAGTCTGCTGCTTGCAGAACTGAGCAGCTCTGTGGACAAGAGAAAGGTGTATGCAGCATAAAGCAAAACTAAGACTCAGGTAATCTGCCAAGTCACTGCAGAAGAAGAGGAATGTGCATAAATTTTCTTGAATACTGATTTCAGCGATTAATTTCTTATCTTCTTTTTTCAGTACTCAGGTTRCAGAATAAACAAACCAGAATTTTAAAATGGAGATGATGATGATAATAATAATAGATTGTGTCTAGGAGCTGAGTAGTTCTGGTTGTGCTTCATTATTTACCAATCCCAAGCATAATTTAACATAATTTGTCCAAGCAGCACAGTGCTCTTTTATCATGTTCCTTTCCCAGACCATCTACCCTTCTTGTCGAAACGTCCCCAGRTTCTTTCAACTCTCTACAGGAAACTCTCACACAGTTATGTAAATCCAGGACCAGTTTTTCAGTGGCACTCGGGGCTCTCTTACAGCACCCCTTGAGCTAGCTGAAGGCCACTCATTCGCAGCACCAGAACTGAAGTTTCAAATCACTTCTCCTTGGCACTCTCAAGCAGAAGTAGACAAATGGGGCACAGGGCTAGGTCTGCCACTTCCATACATACTTGTGGATAACTTACTCTCAGGATATCAGATTTGCAATAACCTAAAGCCATTAGAAATGGTTCATGAACATTCAGGCATGCATACATAATTCATGTTAACTGAATACATTTATGTGCACGCTCATAAAACGGAAACAGGTTGCAACTTATTAGCGGAATAAATGGAATTGCTTCTTTATAGCATGTGTTTTATGCTTCTCCCTAATTTAAAGCTGGATCATTAAAATATAAAGTTGGATGATAATTACAATAAATATTCCTATAACGTTTCTGCTTGCCATCTTGTACATAATCTTCCTTTGTTTCCCTTTAAAAACATTTATTCTATTTCAGTTTGTTCAATATATGCCAGGAGGATTTCAAATCTGTATACTGGTGGGTAACTAACTTCTAAATGAAGGCTTGAGATAAAATATCAAGTTTTACCTGAGTTAAATTTCTTTCAGTGCAGATTCATTGAAAGGATTGAATCCACTTCACAACGGGTGTTGCTCCTGGCTAAATTCCTCCTACATTATTAGACAGCTTTACCAATGTTATGTCACAGTAGTCTAGAGGGAGAAAAAAACCCAAAACAAACATCACTTCTTACTGATGCTGTGTTGAGCAGGAAAAAGAAAAGTAGCAAATACAGGTGTTTGCTTTGCATAAGAATATCTACATTTTACAGTCTAAATCCTGAAAATCGAATAACTGCCTTTTAATCCACATAAAGGACCTGATCACATGTGACATCATATTAGGCTCAGAGGGCTGTTTGTTTTTGGGAAATACAATATGTGCCTCAGCACTACTAAGGAACATGCAAAGGCTTTTTTAGTATTGTTTTTTTCAGCATTTAAAAATAAAAAGTCCTTGCATAGTTACAGTTTAGAGCTTCACTACAGATAAAAATAATTTTCCCAATACTGAAAAATCAATGTCTATCTTGGGGCTTGATATTTTAGCAGATTAATAAGCAGGCCTGCAAATTTATTTATTTATCTTATTGCAGTCAGTGCAGGAAAAGGTGTCCTGTGGAACTGAATTTTCAGAAAGGCCTTAGAATCTGAGTGTCTTATATGTCTACAATTTAAAATCTGATCAGTTTTAATTATTTAATTTAAATAAAAGCCACATTAWACATTTCAGATTTAATTTTTATTAGATGGATTTAGATAATAATGATTTATATATTTGTAATTTAAAAACCCAAATACATTCATTTTATATTCTTCATAACAGTTTAGCACTATCTTATTTTTGGAATTAAAAACCATACAAAGGAATTCAGTTTCAAAGCCATAGCTCTTGCACTCAGAGAGTTAACTAAAGTTAGAGCAATTAGAATGACTTCCATTGATTGTATGATGTGTTCTTTTATTGCTTTGCCAAAAAGTGAAACAATTATAAATCTTAAATCTGTATACATTGATATGGGATGTAATACTTTCTGTTCTTCTAATGTTCAAGTAATCATATTTACAGGATTTGATGCATGAAGTTTCTTATGTCTCTGTCCTTCCTATTTTGAGTGAGTTGAAATACCAACAGGAAACAAGAAAGCTGTGGATTTTTTTTTAAGACCCACACAATTGGATGAAGCTTTTCCTTTTTCTTACGTAAAACTACATCCTCAGTATCTTCATCTTTTCTGCTCCTCCTTAGAATGAAGATGTTAACAGTTTGTCCCTTACTTAGCCCAGTTTTGTCAAAGCCAACACCCAAAGCTCCATAGTACACAGCTTTCCTGCTCAGAAACGCTCCAAACCACCCTGCTTTTGTTGTGGGTTTTGCTYGTTTGTTTGTTGCCTGACAGAAATCTGTAAGTTTACAAATGCTTTCTCATGTTGTACTGATGAAGGCTGCCCGGATGCTACCTGGATGTAGGGAACAGAAGAGAGGRATGTTTTCAGGTAAGCTTGGAAGTTTGACCCCGGCCCACAGTGTAAGCAGCAATCACGGCTGAGATCACCCCAGTTTTCCTTGGCAGATTGCTTAATAGCAACGCAGGGTTGTGGCCAAGAGTCTGATGTCTGGGTCAGACTGCCCAGGATGGTTAGAACTTTAATTCCCTCGCATGAATCCTTTGATGTTGGCCACGAAAGCGCAGCCCGTAGCTGGCAAATTACACACGCACGGTGGGTGTAGTCTGTTTGAGTTCAGGACATAGCATCGTGTATTCCAATTCAATTCATTTTTATATCTCATCTTTCACACAGAGGGTCTGAAAATGCTCAACAGTGAGAGACAGAATAATGAGATAATGCTTTACAGAACCGTGAAAAGTGACTTGCATATAGATAGCAAGCAAGGCAAAGGTTGGACTTGAGTGAGACAAGACAGCTGTAAATTAAAAGCAGTAGTAGTATAAAAACAGAGCAGTTCTGATAGAAGAGGCTTGAAAAGTGTATGGAGAAGGTTTGTGTTAACTTCCTGTAAGAGTCAATAGCAGAATAGTAAAGCTTCCTACATATAGAATGATGAAACATTGTGCTAAATGATATTTTGCATTGCATGAATTTGTGTTACTGGGATTGAACAGCATGCTCCAAATTTGTTACTTATGGGAGAAATAAGGATGGAAAGGTAAAAATCTTATGATAGCATCTGGCAGATGATAAACAGAGTTCCTGCTGAGAGGCTTAATCATGACATGATTAAACTGTGTGAAGGAAGGAAAAAATCAAGAAAGGGGGCTATAAATATCRTTTTAGATAAAACTAATACTGGTCTGAGCAAGAATCTTAGTGACAATATGGAAATAGTGGTAAACCTTCTGGCAAGGAATGGGGGTGAGGGGAGATGATCATAATGTAAGAGTCTGGGGAGATGACTGGGTGTCTTGGATTGGGTGGTCATTCCCAGATCATTTCATGTGTCTTTCACCCAGAACATTTTCTCGTTTCTCCCAACCTGCGGTATCCAGCACGGAAAAAAAAAAAAAAAAAAGTAGATATTCTCATAATTGGATTTTATCCTAGTTTTCTTTGTTAAAATGTGGACTTTCTTGGTAAGGTCTGAGTCTTRTGATCTTTAGTGAAATAGTAAAAGTGAATTCTTAGTTGCAGACAGTAGTAGCAGAATCAGAGAGAACATTCTACCTTTGAACTCCTCTACAGAAAAAGAGCATATACCATAGATTCAYTTCCCCCACATTCCTGAACTACCTTAGTTCCACGCACACAATTCCTGATGTAGACCAGATTTGAATTGAGGACTGTAAACAAATTTACATCAGTTGCATAAARCTGATGGGCCAGGCTGAAACAAGCRTAAAAGTTGAAGAAGAAAAATGAGGTTGAAAGCACAGAGCCTTAAGCAGTGAAGAAAGGACAAGGTATATAAAGCCTAAAAGTAGAAAAAAAGCTTCAAATACAGACTTTGCTCTTTAAGAACAGCATCAAAGGCTGACTGTTGGACAGGTTTGGGAAGGACAGAGTATAGACAACCAGTGCTCTTCTGGTCACTCATCTCTGTTGGCTACATGTAGGCTGCAGTCTGAGGTGYTCCTGTTGCTTGTGTCCCATGAGACTGAGTCAATAACGGATTTTAGATAAAAAGCAGATGTCAAATAATGTATTACCAAATGATTCATGGTCAGAAGTACTTGGAAAAAAGGCATGGCAAAAAGGTGAAGTTATCACAGTAGGAAAATATGTCATAAGGAAGGTATCAAGAAAAAGTAAATGGATCTTGTTGGAGATGAGAGGAGTCCTGCCCCAAAATTGCCAAGTGAATTTGGTTGTTCTTTGCTGGCCTTCCCTGAGCTTCTGAAAAGACCTGGATTTGGAAGGTAACCTCACTCTGGTTTGCAGAGTCATGAGCATCTGTGTACAGCTTCCTGTAAATTTTTGATATACACCTTAATATGCAGCGTAGCATGCTCTAAAATTGAATCACCTGAGAAGTTGTTTTATTCCCGAAGTTCCTTTTATATAAATGAGCTGGCTGGAAATAGTAGACAATTGTGGGGTGTTTCATTTGTGATGAATTTGTTGTAGGGCTACAATATAACTAGTTATTAAATGTTGTGAATATATTATCTACTAATAAAAAAGTCACACTGTTTAGCATCATTATGCTAAGAAACCACAATGACCCTTAGCATAAGTCCTGACACAAATTATTATGTTTTACACAGACCTCCCAGCAGTCTGCTAAATGCTATTTGCCAAAGTTTTGTAGCTGTGATGCTTGAGACAGTTTATTCTTTTACATAAAGTACAGGGCTGTAGTGCAGATTACTGATGTAGTAGTGCATAAATAAGTCCTGCTTTCTGCTCCTTTTCCACATATATTATGCAAACAGAAAGCACATTTGAAATTGCCCAGGTAATCTGAGAGGATGCTATCTCGTGCCTTCCCTCTATCCTCTTTATCAATAACTTTGTCGTAGTTGGTGTAAAATTGTAGCATGCTGAGAAAGGTTTTGGATCTAAAAGATTTCATCACCTTTAAATGACAGCCAGTGGGAGAGCTTAACTGAACACATGCACTTTCTGCTCTGTGAAGTAGTTAATAAAATATGAACTTAGCACACAGTCTAATATTGATTTCTCTGAGAAAGACTGGATTGATATTAGATAATGATGTTGCATATGGACAGCAAATGACTTAAAAGACCTACTCAGCTTTTTGATATTCACACTGCACTTTCAGCACAATCTGCAAATGTATCAGAACATTTCCTATCTAACCAAAATGACTGCACCTGATATTTGTCAGGATGTTCGTCAGCATTCTCCTTGTGTCTCAGTGAATGCTTTAGGTCAGGTTTTGCAATTTAGGGGCTTGGTTAGAGGAAGTGGTGATGGATGTACCCTCTGAAATTCAAACAAGGAAATCTTCTAACATACCTCAAAATAACAAGTGTTGACTTTGCTGTCTTCCAGAAACAAAAAGAATGCTCTGGCCATCCCCTGGGAAAAGCAAAACCTTGACTTTCCATTACCTTGCATTGCTAGCCCAAAATCTCTGCTGTACCTCTACAAAAACATGAACATAGCCAGGAAAGTGTCAGGGAGTGACAAAAAATTGGTTAATATTAGGGTTGGGAAAGGAAGAGCTATGTCAACTACTATAGCGTGGTGGGTCAGTCCTTCAATACCTGTTGGTACTGACTTTTTCTTAAACTCTTATTTTTGTTAAACCACAGATCGAGCCAAAAKATCAACTATAAATAATTTACCTTTGTTAATACTATCTCTTTGCTGAGATTTTAAGTGCATTGTATGGAATATGCTTTATCGAACTGAGAAGAGCATGGTTTTTCCTATTTTTGGAGCCTTGTAGTTTTGCAGTAGCACCAGCCAGTATTAGGGTACAGTGGTCATATAAAAGAAATGGTTTAGCAATGAATAATGAAAGCCCTGCAGAAGAAACAGGGGGGAAATGTGAGCAAGAGGTTGGAGATTGGCTCTGTGGCATGTGGGATATACAGGGCTATAATTAAGACTGGAATGAATGGTGTTGTCAGGGGTAGCAATAGAATTTCAAAAAGAGTGGGATGAATATTTTCCCTCAATAAAACCTGAGTATCCTCATGAAGAAGCTACCACAGCTTGGTCAGAAACAATGGGCCTGGTCCAGAAATAATTGAGAGGGGATATTTGGCTTGTGGTATATAGTAGTTAGACTAGATGATAGGAATTGTCTCTTGTGGCTTCAAAAATATGACTATTTGTTTTCCAAGGATCTGCCTCATAAGCTGAAGAACTCTCGTGATTTTTTAAATTTGTGTTATAGATACCCACACTTGGGAGTCTTCTGACATCAAATTCTCAAAAAACCTTGATGCCTTAAAAAGGCACTTGCTTAGCTTCAGGCTAGCTAGCACCAAAAAAAATTCAATATTTTCCTTCAAATTGAGTTAAGTACACATTAGACATACATACATACATATATATATATATCTCTATATAAAATATTTTTTTCTGCTAATTTTTCTTCAAGGAATCAAGGCTTAAATGACTTTTCATTAACTTTATTGCTTTATACAGGAAGACAGATTTTCTGAATATGGTAAGTCTACAGATAAAAAGCTGCCATATTGAAATTGGCTAAAAGATTGGCAGAGGGCCTATAGGAGGTTACTTTGTCCATGGTGTAAAACTTTTTTAGTGTGTAAGAGCACCTTGTACATTAGGCTAAATAACCACCACGTGCATTTCTGTGTGCTTTGATCTTCTATATGGTGACACAAGTTCAAAGTTCTTTCTGAAAAGTGCATTATTTATTTATGACATCTTTAAAATAATATGGACTGTCTTTTCAGAGATTGGGGTGGGTTTTAAAAAAAATATATTGAGTTTATTTTCCTTTCATAATTAAAACCAGTATGAGTAACGCCRAAAGCGAAAAGTTAAAGAATCCCCCCAAGGATGTACTCACTCGTGAGGGGATTAGCTGTGACAAATATTTCCTTTCAGTAAAGCTTTAATCTAGTGAGCTTTGGAAGTGGTTACATGCTCTAGGAGCAATGTGCTGATATTGTCCTGGTTTGAATAACCTGAACTGCCGATGCCTCAGGACACTCAGCCTTTTGCTGTTTGCAGCATTGGGCTGCACAAACCATACAACTCCTCACCCTTCTGAAGTGACAAGAGGAAATCTGATGGGCTGTGATCCCCAAAAGGGCAGCTTGAACAGGGCGTTTGATTGCCACTAATATTCTGGAAAACMTCCTTTGGGATCTTTGACCTGATGCGATTAAAGGCCTCTCTTTAGCATCTGCTTCACCCCAGAACATCTCTGGGTTTAACAGCATGTGGTGCCTCGGTTCCATACCAACTCCAGGGGAAGGCTGCCACCTACTGAACTCCCGATTTCCTTTCCTGCAACATCTGTATTTGCCAGTTTCTCACCCCAAACAGTGGCCATGTCCTGTCTTTTACTGTAAGGAATGTGATGACAAAGGTCCCTACCAACGGCTCTATAGAACATTGCCAATCTGGATGAGGTTACTGCAGCCTGGTACTTGCTAACAGATGTATTTAGTTTCTTTTTATTGCCAGTATCAGAATATGTATTTTAACACACTAATTATAAGAGACTGCAGTAAAAGTGAAGATAACAACAGCCCACATAGCACTGCTATTATCCGACCCTCATTTGAACTCTTCGCTGCTGTAAGTGCTGAAATGTACTGCTAAGGATTTCTTTGGAAATTCACTAATAATTGATGTGATATTTCAGTCTCAGTCTCACAGAATTTAGAAGTGTCTTTAAAAAGAATTAAACCAATAACACTCCTCACGCTTCCCACTAGACACTCAAGTGAATTTCATCAAAGATTCCCATGCAAAAAATTTCAATTATCTTTCCATAAATATGGATGAAATAAAGTATATATTTACCCCATAAACTCTTCTATTCATTCCAGGATGACTGAAATTGCAGATCTCTTCATGGTTTTTTCCTCTAAAAATCTTTCTTTTGGCAAAGCCGAGGGAAACAAATTCCATTTTTGGACACGTGCATATTCATTTCCAAAGGAAAATAGGACAACTTCAGTTTTGTATAAAACCTGAATCTCACAGAATGAGTTTTTTGGATGCCTTTTAGATATAGCTTCAAAATTCTGTTCAAAATTGGTGATTTGGCTTCTCATGGATCATTTGGATTACAGGATGACTATAGTAACTTCAGGGAACAAAGACAAGTATCTCCATAATATAAAGCTTTGTTTCACATGCCCTGCTAGGGTGAAAAAAAGAAGATACTGAAAGATTAAAATGGGAGCAATGAGGGTCTTTCTGATTGGAAAAAATATTTTGAGAATTCTCTAAAAGGCTTAGCTTAGATTTGCACCACGGTCTTTTGGTGACCTTGTATAAACAAACTTCAACATCTGATAACTTGAGGTCCTTCCTTTAGGCAGCTGCAGGACCATTTGTAAAATTAAGATTGTTCATAGYTCCTGCCACTCTTCAGCAAAATCTTCTGCAGACACTCCCTCAAAATTTGGCAGAAAATAAGATAATGGGTGGGGGAAAAACATGTAGAAAACACAATTGCAGTAGCATCAAATCTACACATTTTATTTCATTTTTTTGTCATTTGCAGGTTTTAACTGTCACTGTGCAAAGTAGGCAGTGYTGCTCTCTGCATCCAGCCTGGCAGAAAATTATCTTCAAGCAAAATCAGCAACATCTTGTGTCACAATTTAGTTCCTGGTATGGCAAGGCCACAGAGGTAACTCTTGGCTAGAAAATTCCCATTACTTCAGTACTTTCTGTATTTACGTTCTCCTTTTGGTTGTGCAGTGTATTTCTAAAGAGCCATCACAGTTCATAACTGGTGTATTTTAGTGGAGGTAAGAGTTCTTCTAGGTGGCAGGGGATTCTAGATATTCCACACATTGGAAAAAACAGGTTGGGACTCAGTCATAGCAGAATATACCCATACTCCTTCACCTTACTTTTGCATCATTTAAAGGAATTATCTCATGGATTCACTCTTTTTCCTCTCAGGCAATCAGAGCCCCTGCTGTAGCTCTGTACTTTGGGTAGGATGCAGATAAGACCTGGTACAAATTAGCCAAAATATTCTCTCTGAGCTTGAGGGAAATAGAGGATCTGGCCCTGTTTTTAGTTTAACTACATCAGCACTGCTTCAGGCACCCCGAACTGGTTATTTTGCTTTGAGAAAAGAACAGCTGACATAACCACTCTTATTTTGTGATGAAGCAGAAAATTCAGTAGAAACAAGCTGTTATAACGTGCTTTTTATGCCTTTTTCTTTGCCCTCCTCCATAGTTTCCATTCTTGGGTTCTTTTCAGGTGAGTTCTCCCACTCACGAAAGCTGACAGGTTTCAAAGGATGTTCAAGCAGCTGGTTCTGATGTGATGGGTACCTTTTCCAGCAGGCGTTGGCTTGAAACCCATCAAGTCTTAGCCATCTCTCATAGGGATCAAGGGCTCAATTCTAGAAAATATTAAAGCATCCAAACACTTGTGATTGCAGTGAGATTACTCACGGGCTTAATGTGCTTAGTACCTGGCTGATTCATGYTGTAACAGGAGGCTCTTTGTGCTCTAGAAGGAAATAATAAGAGGCTTGACTCTGGGGCTTGTTAGGTGAAGTTCAATAGTAAAGCTCTTATCACTGAACAGTCAGCATTTAGGGGATGATTCTATTTATAGAAGCACCCTTTCTTTGTTTTATTTCCTTGCACTGTTTATTCGGAGATTTATCTTTTTTGATTATCATAAATATGTAGGTTGCTAGAGGTGCTTTTATATGTCATGCTTCTTCCTCTGTGCAAGAACAAACTGATCTTTATTCTATTTGCAGCAAATTGTTGCTGAGTATAGATGGTGCAGAGCAGAGAGCTTCATGTGTTTTCTTTGTTTCTTTGCAGAAAAATGAAGTGACAGGTGCTTAGCCTCATTTTTCATGCTAGCTTTGCCATGCCATTTTCACCAATAATGAAGGCAGCTGCCAGAGCTTGAGGAAATCAGGCGAAAAATTCAGCTGGCAGGTAGACCCAGTCACTTTAAGAAATGTAATCTTATGTTAGCAGATGGTAATTAAAAGGCAGAAGAAATAAAATTTTGTCTCAGTTTTCTGCACTGTTACATCAATTAAATCTGCAATAGAAATGCAAGCAGAAAACGTAATTTATTTTCATGTGGCTACACAGTATGATTGTATGCAAATCTAATGATTTGTTTTGCAAAGACAATTGCAGGTTTTTTTAACCTAAGTAGAATAACTGATCATTTCCAGAGACTATGTGTGCGCAGTAAATCTTCAGTCTTTAATATGCCTAATGCAATGAAAAGCATCTCCTTGTTTTCTATTCGTTGTTAAACCTCAAATTATGTTCTGCTGTCTCAACGCTTCCAGCTTTCAGTAACACCAATTTACATCCAAGCAGTTCAGTCTATCTGAGTGTGGAGAACTAATCTAGCTCAGGCCTCAGCAGGGGTGCATCCTATTAAAAGAGAATATCCAAAAAGTGCAAGATTGAACCGGGTAAGGGTTGTTATGATCCTGCAGGAAAATGATGTTTCAGCTCTGACAAGATTTCTAAGGATTTTCTGTTGTTCCTACTACTTGCAGACATCTAGCTTTGAGGACTGAGCCTTATCTTTCCTCATATGTTACTACTTATGGCTTCTGGGATCACGAACAACATGTGCAAATCACTTGAAGTGTGAAATAATTACATAATTAAAGCTCATTATGGCAGAGGCGAAATGCTGGTGTAGCTATGTCACTGTTTCCGGAGCTGGCTGTGATCTGCAGGGCTTTCATGAGTCATGTGCAAATACTCACCCAATTTTAGAAAAATTCACCCATTTTTGAATGTTACAGTGTAATCAAACTTGAATGATATTTTACTAAGTGCTGTTATTAATTTTTAAAAGACAGGGTTGTTTAGTTTAAAATTGATTGACCAGATGTTTATTTGGTATTGCTGTAGCTCCGAGCCAGGTTTGTCTGCGATGCGAAAACCACACATCCTTTCTTACCTCTCTTGCACCACGTCTGCTTTAAAGACAAGAAGAAATAGCATAGATATGTTGTTTAAAAGTGCAGTTCCTAGTTCTTCTGCCCCACTGACTGATTGCTGATGACTTTGAACAGAATTGAAATTTTATCACTGTAGCTCCCATTCTAGTGAGACTGGCATAGCAAGCAACATTTTTTCAATTTTTCTTAAGTGTTCAGTTGAGCAGAAATGCAAACACTCCTTAAAGCTACAGTGACCAAAAGCATCACTTCAGACAAACGAGTTAACTCTAGTTGTGTCTGATGAAATTCCTGCTCATTTAAATATACAAAAATAGATGATCATATAAAGATGTGGGATTTTTATAAGTTCTTATGAGTAACAATGAATATTAGTTTTGAATCAGAATTCACATTTATTTCACATTTGCCCATGGAGTATCTCCATGTATTTKCATTTCAGAAAATACGTAGTTTTAAGTGAGAAATTTCACTTAAGCAATTCCAGAGAGGAAAAAAGCTGGAGGGGGGAAGGGAGGAAGGGGCATCTAATTTATTGAGAAACAACCAGACCTCTCTTGCCAGTTGCAAATTTTCCAGAGTGGGATCACCACTCATAAGGAGTGGACTGGATGGGTGCCAGGCTCTTCATTGATATCACACACACAGAACCCTGCAGGAGCCAGGTAACACCGAGAGCAAATGTGGGGTCGTGGCTTCTGATCCAGATTAGACTGGTGGTGACTAGAAGCACTTTTATCTCCTGGCATGGTCTCTGAGGTTGGCTTTTGCTGGATTTTTTTCATTCCAGGTCACAAAGTTTGCCCTGCAGTCACTGGTGCAGAGCAGTGATGTTGGCAGTGGTTGAAGGGGAGCAGAGGCTGCTGCTCCTGTCACACCCCACCCACCCCAGGCTGAGCAGGTTGGCTGAGCACAGTGAACTTCAGCTTCTCTGGGACCCAGGTATTGCTTCCATAGACACCTCAGGTAACAAATCACTTGACACACCACTGAAAGATTTGCAGTTGTGGGCAAACACAAAGCGGAGCAGTTTGACTGTCCTAAAAAAGTCTCTGTCCGTGGCATCAGGGTAGCAGCAGCAGCTTGCTGAGCGTGTGACTGGGGCTGCCCTTCAGTCATCTCAACACGTTCCCTTTGCTCTTGCCACCATCCCAGAATGTTCTTGGCAGTTCATTCTTTGAGCTCTTGTTCCGCCAGGACTGCTGCTACTGCCACATGGTGTGGTACTCTGAAACACATCTGTGTCCACAGAGACCACAAATACATTTTCCCTAGAGACCCAGGCCGGGGCTGATGCTTGGACCTGGCTGAAAGGCTGGGGCATTTTACCCATCCTCCCAAGTATCAGCTTGTAACTTCCCAGCTTTTGTCATGTTTGCCTCACCACCCTACTGAGCCTTCAACACTTCTGAGTGCCAGAGATTACAAAGGAACAAAATAAATAAAGGAATTATCAAGGTAAAAGTGTGAGAAACTTTCCCTGCCTACCCTTTGTTAAATGGGGAAGCACTTGATAATGTTGCTTAGTATTTCTTTTTTTTTCTGTAGCCTAATTCTTGTACTTGGGTATCAAGTAAGGTACTCCACCACTGTTAAGCCTTTTGCTTTCTCTAGACACTGACATTTCACCTCTAAGTTGTTCAGCCACAGGTTTTAGATCTGGAAGATCCATTTGTACCTGGCTTTGCCACACACAGCAAGTCTGTAAGAGACTCTGAATTCCTGGGGTAGCTGAGGATGTTCATTGTTGTCTGAGAAGCCAGTGCTGCTGGTTTTGAAATTTTATCTGTGCCCTCTGAGAAATGATCTTTTCATATACCCAAAGGATAAAAACCCTTTCAGCTAAGGCCTTCCAAATAATGAATGCTGTACTCTTCCTGCTGGGACTTTGTGCTGAAGAAGGAAACAGATGCTTCACTTGATTTCTTCTCTCACACAGAAATCAATGAAAAAGGTAATATAAAGTCAAATTTTGAAAATGTGCAAAGCAAACCCAATGCATACTGCCACTGGGCATTCTACGAAATACTTTAATGCCCTTAGGAATTTCGTGGCCTTATTCTGAAAGTGCCCTATTTGGACACTCAGAGGAACTCAATAGCCTTAAAATGCTGAAGAGCCTTTCCTGATAAATTTAGGTTACTGGGTGTGTTGCATCCATCAATAAAATCACTGATAATAAATAAATACTGGATCAGTATTTATGCCCTGTCCCTTATGAATCTTCAAAGCAGTTCCCTCCTCCATTTGCAGAGCTGACAGAAATTTTGGGAGTGGTTTGAGAAACGGCAGGGGTGTTTGGGCTGGGAAATGCTGTGGTCTGAAAATAAAATCAGAGGGGTTAAGTGTGCTCTAAAAGAAGGGAGGAGAAGTGGGAGCGTAAGAAAATAGTTTGGATTCAGTTTGACATTTTCTTTTATAACACTTGCCCTCAGTCAGCTTGTTCAGCGACAGTAATTTCTTAGCACAATGTCAGGTACATAAAGGAATGTGACAGCCTTCCCTGCTAACCCAGGCAGCCTGATAGAAATTATCATTCGTTATCATTATTAGTGTAACTAACCAACCCCGAGTCTGATCCCATTCCAGTGGCACTGAAATGGCAAAAATCCCAGTCACATCAACCATTGAGGCTCAGGCCCGAAGCTCTATTATTTGAAGAAATCCAATGGTGATTACTGACTGGAGTTCTGTTATTTTATCTGGGATTTATGCTCTGTTTTTTAATGGAGTGTGTTAAATGAGAAGCTTTAAAAGAGTAGCTACTATGAGAAAAATAATTTAATGTGATTTTATAGTTTTTATATGTGTTACCAGATGTAGCAAATCAATCAGTAAAACAGCTTTTCTTGGACAGCCTTCTACTCCAGTGGCTAAACTTGCATAATTACCCTGCCACCACAATTAAAAATTATCTAGACTCCTTCCTTCTAGTTTGTTCAGGCTGATGAGAAACTGATAAGATGGAGTTTCAGTGCAAGTGACATGTTGTTATCACTTGGCAACGTTCAAATGCAGAGTATTTCAAAATCAAATCTTTAAGACTGCACATTACTTTGAGGAAATGTGTCAACAAAATGCTGTCAGCTCCTTGCCTCTTGACAAGCTGTACAGATTTCAGATGACTCTTAACCGTAGCTTGTCCATCAAAGCAGCAGATGTCCTTTTTGGCACTATTGGTAGCACAGTTAGGTTGGTTGGTGGCTTTTTTAAAAGGCAGGARAGAGTTTCTGATTGCAACTGAGGCCTAAGATCGAGTTTTAAAGCAGTAGAGATGAACAAGTGAAGCTTATTGCTGACGTACCTGGCAGTGAGAAGAAGGAAGCCYTGAAGGCTTTGGCACTTTGCTCATTTGATCTCAGATAGGGATGGGGTGTCCTGAAGGGCAGGACTGGCTAATTGGAAGCTGCCTTCTCTCAGCCCCAGAAAATAAAACAACTGCTCAGAGCACTTGTTCAGGCTGCAAAGTGTCACATGTCTTGATGACTTTTACTGCTGTCACTGTAGGATGTAATTTCCTACCCTTTCAAGAGGGACAGCACTGAAATAGCGCCTGTTTCCCCATCTGAGAAAAGCCTCTGCTTGCGAGGTGCTTCTGGCTGCTATCATCCCACTTCTTGTGGATTGGCTTGGCTGGAGAGGTCCAGCTGTTTCTATTTTCATTGAAAGGGACTATAATACACAGATTCAGCAGGTTTAATGTTTTACATGCCAGTTTAATAGATTGTTAGACTGAAGCATCTTGTCATGAGCTGAGAGATGGTAGAGTGCCTTTCTCAGATTTATGTGTGTCCTGTGGGTATCCTCATGCTGTACTTACCTAGTGCCTTTTTGGGCTGCTTTCATTCCCTAAAGCCACTGTGCATATGTTTCTCAAATAACACAAAAATAAAGGCTGTTTGTAGCCTACCAACTAAAGGTTTGTAGAAGAGAAAGTTGATCCTTTCCATCATATGGATCCTTCAGTTTTAAATCTAAACTGGTTGAAATACCTTCGAACAGTTACACTTTAATGGATATTTCTGTAAAATGTGTGTGCTTTGACTCTATATTTGCTTGTAAATTAAATCTGATTTCCTTACATTCTGTTATAGCTTGCAGTTTTGTTTTTCCTGGCACAAAAGCTCTTTCCGTTTGTCCTTCAGTTAGTCAAAGGTAGAAGTCTCTCCCTGAGAGAGAGATTAGTTTTTCTCTCTGGAATTTCATACTGCAGGATGACAGTCTTCTCTGGCACACAGCAAGCTCACCACCATCCACAGCATACATGAAGTCATAATCAAAGACAGATGCCTTTGCCTGTTATAAATAATCAGTGTTGCTTGCACAGACCAGGAAAAATCCTTGTTTAGACTGGTCTTACTTTCTTTCTTGGACCTCTGTATTTCCCTCGGCCTTCCTTTTTTTCATCTTTTCTCTGTCTCTAATTCTAGATATTTGCCTAAGGAAATAAAAGGAACGGGGAAAGTAGATCTTGGCACTCTGAATTCTCAGTGGATTACCCTATGGAGTGAAATTAAATACACATGACATATAAAAGGGAACAGCCTTTTAATTTATAACAAAAATCCCAGTTCACAATAAATCCGTTCTTTCCTGTTTGTTCATGTGCATGATGAGAACATGTCATATGCTTCTGTGAGGCTGATATAGAAGCTCTTTGTTCTGCGTAGGATTAAATTTTTTTTGGATTGGTGAAAGGTTCTCTGTAAATATCAAATAGCAATTGTGAATATGCTTTTAAATTGGTGATCAAATTCACTTGCTTTTATAGCAAAACCCAGTACAGCACCATCTATTTTAATAGCTTCTTGTAAAGGCRTGGTCCTGCCGGCTACAAATTGTCCTCAAGTAGTGGTGAGATTTCTGACATGTCAGGGCTCAGATTAGAGCTTCTTTTGGGGGAGTATTTTCCGAGCTCTTTGTGAAAGAATTCTGCTCTGTAGGTGGATGCCATTATGATTTTTTTAGCCCTGGGCAGTGCACAAAGCCACTCCTGTGCTGAGTTTTGGGTAAGGTTTTCAGCTGCAGTCACCACCCTATCAACACACTTCTGATTCTGCACTATTCCTGACTAAACAGTCTGTGTGAATCTTTTGCTGTAGTGTTTTGTCCTCTAGGCTTCCAAATCCTTGTGCTGGTTCATTTTTTTCAGGAATGTATAAAGTGACAAGGCAGGGGTTGTGAAAAGAGCCTTGCACCACCAAAGGGTTGCTGCTACACAGCCAACAGTGTCCTGTGTTCTTACAGGAGTTTTGCAAAGGCCTGACATTAAGAAATGAGAATATAATTTTGCTTTGTTTTTTTAATCCCAATGGTTTACCACAAAAAACACCACTGCCAGTGCTTTGATAGAAATCTAGGCTGGTCTTGTTCCAAGAGACCCAGGCTTTTTTCCCCAAAGGTCAGCTTTGTTCATGATAAAGTAGGGATTGAGAAGCCTTTTTTTTTCTTTCTCCCTTCTTGGTGTTTTTGGTTTGGTTTGGTTTGGTTTGGTTTTTTTGGCATATGGGCTAATTCCAGTATTAACTTCTTCAACTCTTATTTCACCATGGTAAAAAATAAATTGCTATAGTTGCTTGCCCATGAGTATTTATAGCTTTCTCCTCTACTGACTGTTTTCCTCCTCTGCACAAGACCATAAATACATTAAAGAGCAAAGGAAGGTATGATCAGCTTGCCTTTGACATGTAGGCTCTCAAGCTTGCTGATATTAGTCACGTCAATTAATCATTTTACAGACTATAGGTTTTCTTAGGGGAAGCAACATCTGATTCACTTAATTAATCCACTCCTCTGAAAAAAAAATACACACTCTTGGCATTAAGGTGACTTTTTGATACCAGTTGCCACCAAAAACATGCCAGATAGGTCAGATGTGGTTAAACTGGCTCTTGGATTTCTGAGCAGGAGTCAGGCTTTGCCTGTCATAATTTTGCTGGATTTTCTACTTCTCTGGGAATCATTCAAGAATATAATAATACAAGTCTAACGAGCTGAAATCCCCCTGCTTCAGCTGCCTTGGCCTTGGTAATACTGCTTTTTCCCCCTCTTCTGCATTGAGCAGAATCTGACTCCCTTCAGTCACTTGCATTTTCCTCTCACTGAGAATTTGCTTGGTCAGCAGTGCAGGGCATGAGCAAGGGAAGGCCCAAACCAGGCTGTGTTTGCAGACCAGCTCTTTCATTTATAGCATGTGCAATTTTGTCACTGTTCTCTTATGATATGTTCTAGGGAAAGAAAACCCTATAGAGCAAGCTACATGATCAAACCATCACTGAATTTCCTGCCCTATCTGGAATACCACTAAGTCTTTCTTGAAGCCTTTGAGTTAGGAAGTGGCATATTTCCTGAGAGCTGATACTCTGTGTTTTGGATAAAGTCATGACAGAAATGTCACACTGAAAATATCCCAGTGGATATTTCCACCCATTTAATCATTCATTGGAGAAGTGAGGCATCTATCACTGGTGATATGAATGCTGTGTATTGACTTCCAGCTCTACTGGATATAGCTTAATCATATTTGGTTAATAAAACCAAAATATAAACTGTGCTCTGTTCTCTGGAAGAAGTTTCCTTTTTTTCCCCTTCTTAGTGTTTTCTTTCTTTCTACTCTGTTGTTTGATTTGTCTGTCTCTGACAAAACGACAAATTAGAACGAAAGCMAACTAAATTACTTTATTAGGGAGTGCTGAATCATATTGTCTTTGGGTCACAGCTGCAAAAAGAAGAATCTTGTCCAGAAGCATGAATTTCACTAAAATGTTGCATAAAATCCTCTCAGTTAAAAAAATGCAACCTGCTTAAATGTTTGCTCTTGTAGAGGAGGTAAACCCAGCTGATAAATATTTTAGGACGAATCATGCACTTAAATTGTTAAAGGATACAGTTTATGCTTTTGTGATTGACCAGCACAAGCTACATTGCTGTAAACATAGTCTGCACCTCCAGCCTTTTTTGAGGCTCTCTTTCAGCAAAATCAGGCAGTATACCCAAATCCTTTGTGGTGCTCTCCATGCACAAATAAGACCCTTTCCAGCGAAACAGTCCATYAGACTGATTTTGTGAGCACACAAAAAGTATAAGCACTTTCTTGTTAGTAATTGTACGTTTGACCTAACGCACTGTGTTTGCAATCCTTTCAATTGATGTCACTTGAAACTAAGTCTGATTCCTCTTTCCCCTCACCCAGGGAGGGATATTTGTAAACCAAAACCCAAGCAACTGTTATTTTATCTTAATAGCTGTTACATGACTGAGAAACTTGGATTAGTAGTACCAGTAGCTAACTGGTAGTCAGTTTGTCTGTGTCGAAACGGTGAGCAAAGAAAAATATTTGCTGTTTGTGCACAGGAGTGCAACGTCGAGGATTTCAGTAGGGATGCTGTAAATTAAAAGTTTGTTACCAAAATAACCATTTATGAGGTACCTAAGGACGTTTCACTCTCAAACATGAGTTAAGCTTAGCTTGTAGTAATTTATCAAAGCTCAGGTGTCTGGGACCGCATGAGCCTGGTTTAGTTTCCCTGATCACGAGTCCACGTCACAAACTCACTTTGAAGAAAGTGGATTTGTGGGCAAGCATGAGGCAAGAGATTGGAGCAAGGTGAGTGGCTGGCAGGGGAGAGGAGACCTTCAGCTCTGTTTTGTGAGAGGTGCTTGTGTGCACAGATATGAATGTGTGTACCTGTGCTTCAGAGGCAGCCGTGGCTAAATGGGAACGGCCAAGAGCAGGGACAGGGACAATATTAGACTGGTGAGGTGCAAAGATGGAAGTAACATGGGATGTATCAGAAGCAAAACTATTCCAAGCTGAATATGGACCAGCCTTCTTTTTTAGTTTACTGGGGGAATTAATTCTGTCCAGCACAATTCATTTTACATCATGTCTGTGTTACTTTTCAGTAGTCTGCTCCTGTCACCTGCTTAGATATTAAAATGGCCTTTCTTACTTGTTCCTCATCTTGGCAGTTTTCAGTGAGACTGCCAAGAAAACTAAAACCCTCTTCCTTAGTCTTCGAAAGCATAATCAGGGAGTTAAGAAGCCAAGATTAGTCTTGCTAATAAATGTGTACAAGAGAACTCCTTTGGGGATTTCTGGTAGTCTAAGTATTTGCTTTAAAGGATTATGAGTTTCTACCCTCCCCCAGGGAGATAGTTGGAGTTTGTCTCATCCTTCTCTGTGTTGTGGAAGAGAAGACAAAATACCCAGTCAGTCTGGCCACTGATTTTCCAAAAGACCCTTTTTTCTACTATTTTGGCAGTCGCAATGTTTTGCTTTCCAAGGACACTACCGAGACAGCCCCCATCCCCTGAGGAGCTGTGGTCAATGCTATCTGTTTCCTCCAGGGAATAACAGCAGGGATGGTAGCTCTGTCAGATTAATGTGGGTTAAGGTCACCCTTCCTCGTGGGGGCTGGCTGGCTCGCCTGGAGAAAGGGACAAGGGTCTCTAGGTAAACAGCAATTGCTGTGTGATAATGAGTGTACATTCACAGATATTCAGAATCTTTATTTCAGGTTGCTTCGGGCTGTGTGAGAGCACGTCTCAGCAGATCTTTGTCTGATCTCAGCTGCTGCACTGGGAAACAAGCAGACGTGAGCGGGTGGAATTTCCACCCGGGAACAGAGAAGCTGCACGGCAGCCCCACACACAGCATGTGAGCCTCTGTCAAAACAGGGTGAATGCACCCAGGCTGATCAATGACTTTGTGCTGGCTGCAGCCACTGATTACTCCAAGACCATTCATAAATTATGGTTTAAACAGCAACATTTTTCAAGAGCTTGAAACAATTAGGTGCATAGCTTGAAATAACGCACTGTCATGGTAGTTTCGCGTTGCGTGTCTGGAGTGTGTGGTATTTAGTCTTTGCTGTTGGAAGCCGCCATCTGTGCAAACATTTTAACTGATACCATTCTGAAAGAAATTCGATGAGTGGCAGAAGAAAAATAAGTTATTTAATTAATGATTTGGTTGCACATATGGACATGTAATCCCCAGCCAGATGCATTCAGACAGTTTGAGTCTTATATAAGCAGCACGGTAAGTCTTTAGATAGCTGGTTTACAGGCATCCACAATAAAGTTAATACTGCCAGGACCCTGKTTTGAAGCCCCTTTTTAATTTTTTTTTTTTTGGGGGGTGGGTGGGTGGGTGCTGTGTGTGTGTACTTTGTCCCTCACCTCCTGTTCTGTTTCTGTTTTTGCCTTTTCAGTGCAGCAGCAACCCCTTCAGCTGGGGCCCTTTGGATTGCTTTGATATAAACATTCAAAAAGATCAAAGGCAAAGCAGGGCTCAGCTGGTGGCCCTTCCCTTTAAAGCAGCGACTTTTAGGCCATGTCTCTGCTACAGATGTTTGCTGGCAGGGCTGTGTCAAGCCAGGTTTGATGAGGAGTTTGATCCCTGTCAGGCAGATTTGTGAGGAGAAGCCCCTGGAGCAGATGCAGTTTTTCTGGTTGTGCTCCACGTGCTCGCTCGGCGGAGGCCAGCAGAGAATGGGCCCGGCTGTGCTCGTGGTGCGAGCGCCACTTTGGCACTCCRAGAGGAATTCGCACACGGGGGACCCTGGCCCTGCTGGTGCAGGAGTGCCTGGCTAGCRTGACTGCAGCCCAGGCTGAGCTCTGCTCGAGGATGTGGCTGTGCTGCCCAGGAGGAAAAGCAGCTGAGCCTATGAAACGACACCGCTCTGTTGGCAAAGAYTCTGAAAGAAAGGTGGTAAAGCAGCTCTCTGGTGTTGAACTATCTTTTAGCCACTGGTTTAGCCTACACTGGTGCAGAAACTCTTTCTGAGGCAGGCTTTTTTCAGCTGGAATGGGTTTACCCTCTGTAGTTTAATTCTATCTCATTTGCTGGAAAACCTTTTATAAAAGCAAGACATCAGTTTTTCCCYCATAGTTGGGTTTCTAGCAGACATCCTGCTCTGAAGATCAAGAGAGAAGGTGGACCTCTAAAATGTGACTGGCCTCAGAAGCCTTTCCATTTTTGGTGGAAATGCAGTGCTTCAGTGTTTGCCAGAATGGATCATAACTCCAGCGCTCTAACAAATGTTTCCTCTCAGTAATGACTTGAACATGTCAGTAATTTAGGTACTTAAGAATTCCTTTCATTTTCAGGATGTTGTGTTTGTAGTGCCAAAGAGATGCATTTTGGGGAAAGCAGATTAAACTCTAAATGACTAAAATGGAATTATGGGCTGCTGAGACTGTGCTTGACAGAGGTGCTGCTCAGGACACACAGCTGTGCCCAGAACCAACATTCAGAACTGCACCTTTTGGAACAGAATAACAAATGGCTCTACTTTTTTGCAATGAGACATGTTCTTGGCTTGGTCTTTAAACAAAATTTAGGGTGATACTGTTCTCTCCTGCTACAATCTAGACATAATCCAGACTAAATTAGTTTTCCTTTAAATTAATTTCTTACTGGTCTGGATTTTTTGTTCTTTTTTTGTATARGCACTAAAGATGGTCCAGATTGTTGATTCATGTGAACTTTAATGCATATTACTGAACTCCACTACTGTGAAATCAGGTAAGTGCTATTTAAGCACAGGTTTTCTTTGGTTGGGGTTTTTAGTAACACAAATTARCTTTACTGAAAAACAAGCTTTTGTGAATGCTGTTTTCTAATGCGTCCATCTTTTTGAACACATCTGGAATTTACCTCTTTCCTAGACTTTTTGCTTTTATTTTATCTAAGGTCTTAATTTTTATACTGTTCGTAGGTTTATTGAGCTTCCAGTAAGAGATTTTTTTCTGGTTAAATAATGATTTAAAGGTGTGGGTTTTTTTAAAAAAGCATGATCTTCAAGCCTGCTTTTGCAACAACCTACTCACTTGGGAGACTGATCCAAAGCTCTCCGAAACCAATGGAAAACCTCCAGAAGGTTTCATGAGCTTTGGCTGAGGCCTTTTTTGAGATCATGAGAGTGAAGGTGTTTTTGCTTTTCACTGTTGCATTCTTAAATCTGAATAAGCAGAAAATTGGATTTATTACTAATAGAAGTGGATCTCCAATAACAAAGGACCTGTAGTTCTCTAGTGTAAGGGATATATGTTGGCAAGATGTAGAGCAGGTGACTCTTACAATGTGAAAAATGTAGACAATCAGAATTAACTGCAACCAAATGTACCCTGGAAGCAGGGCTGTAATTTATAATGCAGTCAGGAATGCACTGCAGACTCCTCAATCGATAAGCTAATGGGGAAAAAGTCTGCAATTAATTACAAATCAACTGGGTCAATATCCTGTAAATGAAAGATATGAAATTGCTAACATTTGGATGGAACTGCTTTGCCAAGTATATTTATAAACCTCGTATAAAATATGATATTTATAAAAAGAATAAAAGCTCCTTTCACTGTTCAAAGGCAGCACTGTGAATGCTTGATTTCCTTTTGCTCTAAAAATTCAACTGAACTGACTTTATTTCAACACGTTTTCTACTGTGTACAAAAGGACTGAAGTAATCTTTTACCTTTAATTCAAGACCTTGCAGTGCAGCATAAGAGCCATAAATAGGACTTCTAGGGTGCTGCTGCCCATGACATAATGGTCAAAACATCCAAAATGATGAAAGTTTGTGGCCCAATGATTCTCCCAGTAGATGTCAGGACCTGAAGCGTTCCGATTGGCGATCTTGGCAATCTCGCCTCTTGTTACATTTATTGAAATAGCCCCAGAAAGGGCAGCTGGGGAGCRAGGAGATGGGCTAATGCTGGCATTTGAAAGCAGCTTGTTGTCTGTGGGGTCTCAGCTTCAAACAACTCTGTGCCTTCACAACTTGAGAAACTGGGAGTGCTACTTATCTGGAACCCTTTTCATCTGGTAGTGATTATTTTTTCCATATATATTTTGTAACACTTCTTATTAGAAAGGTGGAGGACAGTCATTGCCAAGGAGGAAATAATAGTATTAAACTTGTGAATCTCTACTTTTTTTCTTGTAAGATAAGTTTGTTTCATTACAATCAAAGCATGCAGCAAGGTCCTTTTAGTGGGGGCAATGGAAATGAGAGAATTGCACTGCAATTATGTAAAATTAATGAGACTTCARTTGAATAGTAACTATTCTTGAACTGTAACACACACATTGATGGTGAAGAAATTTTTCAAGCAGATGGACAAAATGCCCTAAAAGGCATTGACAATAAAGGAAAAGGAGGACCAGTCTGGGGCTTTATTACTTATTTTCTGCCTTGTACCTTCACTGCAGAGGCTGCTGGATTTATTTTTTATCATCGTAGGATTTCACAGAGATGTTACTAAGCTTCCCAGGTTGTCTGAAGTTCCTAGGGTGGCTTGCTCACATTAAAAATACACCAGTCTTCTTTGTCGCAGAGAAGAGCTATTTTTTTTTTCGACATACAAACAAGGAAATCAAATTCTGCCCACACAATGTTCCTGGTTCCACCATGGAAGTCCAAACCACAGTATCCATGGGAGTTGCTGAGATGTGATGTGTGAACAGGGTCCCTTTGTTTTCTTCATCTGTCAGGGTAGAWTGAGGCTTCTCTTTCCAAGTAAGTGAGAAACAATATGGACACRTGGAAGAGAAAGAGGATCCGGAAGAGCATGTGGAAGTTGGTGAGCACTGACCACTGAAAGAGAGTCTTTACAAATGGCAAATGTCTGGAGCACCCCTAGCAGCAAGTGCAGGAAAATAGGTGCTTACTAACTTCTTAAGACATTCCAAATTCAGAAGTGTGTTGATGATTAATTTTTCTTTGCCAGTACTTTGGTAATTTTTATTTTTATAAAAGCTCCTCGTGACCCTTTTTATTTGCTGATAAAATACTGATAAATCAAGGTCTTCTCACTTATCMCAGAATTTGCTGAGTTGAAAGGCACCCACAAGGACCATCCAGTCCAGCTCCTGGCCCTGCACAGGACCATCCCCAAGAGTCACACCCTGTGCCTGGGAGTATTGTCCAAACACTCCTTGAACTCTGTCAGGCTTGGTGCTGTGACCACTGCCCTGAGGAGCCTGTTCCAGTTCCCAACCACCCTCTGAGCGAAGAACCTTTTCCTAATGTCCAACCTAAACCTCCCCTGGCACAACTCCAGGCCATTCCCTCGGATCCTGTCACTGTCACCAGGGCAGGGATCAGTGCCTGGCCCTCCTCTTCCCCTCACCAGGAAGTTGTAACTGCAGTGAGGTCTCCCCTCACTTTGCTGTTCTCCAGGCTGAACACACCAAGTGACCTCAGCCAGTCCTCATGTGGCCTCCCCTCAAGGCCCTGCACCATCTTCATTACCTCCTTTGGACACTCTCTAATAGTTTAATGTCTTATTTTGCAGTGACCAAAACTACACACAGTATTTATGCTAAAATTCTAGTCTTCATCTTGTAGACCATTGACTGCAGGTTTAAAACACAAGAATGTTTGATACAAAAATAAAGTAAGGCTTGAGCCTTATACGTAGGGCAGACACATTGTAAAACATATAGGTGAGGGAAGCAGTATTGTGTGATTTTAGAGAAAAATTTCTGCCAGCCTGCATCATAAGAAATGATGATATTTGACCAATGTCATTTCAGCTTCAATTGCAGCTCTAGCTTAGTGCTTTCTCTGACTTCAATGCCACTATCATCACACCTGAAGTCAAGAATTCTGTGCTAATGTTTGAGCAACATTGAGTTGCTGCTTTTCCACCTCATAAATCTCGGTGTTTAGAGTATCTTTCTGTTGTCTCCTCCTTCTCAGGTTGTAATGGCTAAGATGCAGTGCCCTCATCTACCCAAACGTTATTCCCAAAGAACTGCAGTGAAGGGAGCCTGCTTGGAGTCTCGGCTGCTGTGTAAGTTTCATGAGACTTCCCTAAAACATCTTCAGTCTGGGCTGTGGTTTTCTTTCCAAGTGGCACATTGCTGAGCTAGGCTAGCTCTGCCGAGGCTAGAAGCACTAAATCACCACAACATTGCAGCACTTTAGGTGAGAGAAGCACGGTCTGGCTCAACGTGAATGACATCCTTGGCTCACAAAACACTTTTTTTGCTTGGAACAAGAATGTGATCTGCTTTCAGTCCTCCTCATTCTTTCCTGCGACACATTTTTTTCTCACCTCTTCCAACAAAATCTGGGGTTTTTACAATATACAATAAAATGTAGATATGCTAGTGTATTTTAATATGTTCAGTAGTACAGAGGTAGGAAGTAAGGAAATCATAACTGCTCATGATTCCATCAAAGAAGTCCATTTTTTGAGTAAAAGTTATGTCATTATGGTCGTTTGTTATCACAGCAATCAGAAATTCCGATGCTATTTAACCCTTTCAGTATATTTTATATACAGCCCAGAAGCTGTCAYGCCACTTATTTTTCACCTCCAGACTTTTAGTACTGTCTTGGTGGTTTTGTCTTTCTAGAGACTCAGTTCYGATTTGAGGTCTAATTTCTCACTTGCAGAGACAGTGAAAAATATTAGTCAGCCTTACCTGGAAGAGGAGTTTATTATCTAAATGTCCAAGCTGGTTTTTTTGTTTTTTTTTTTTTTATTTTATATATATTTTCTAAGTGCCCATAGGCTCTTTAAAAAAATAAAAATACAGAACAAAATAAAATATTMCCAAATGAACAATGAATAAATGAATGGCTCATACTGTTTTAATTAAAGATAACATTAACACAACACTGACAAATATCTTATTGTTTTAGTCAAAATGTTATTGRCATAACCGGTGTTGAAAATTACCAGAGAAAATGCCTGAATTTCACATTTATAGAAATAGCACTGCAAAGCTAATACTGCTCCTGTTCCAAACACATTCCACCTGCTCAGGAAGTTGCAGATAGATTAGAAATGTTGATTAAATCTGTACAAGAAATTCTGTTACAGTGACATTAGCTGATTTCCCTTCAACCTGCAGAAGCACAACCATTTTTTTGTCTGCATTTTCTCCATTATATATTCAAAATAAATTAAACACATGATATCTGCATTAATATGAATAYATTTTTTATTAAGCTACAGAAACTAATTGGCACTGAAATTTGCTTTCACATACAATTCATGAGGTTAAGTCTTTTGAAAATTAAAACATAAAACAAATACAACCAAGGAAAACCGAATCAAACAAAACCTACAACAGCTTCACATAGAGATRTCCACATTTTTAGTCAGCTAAAGAATGCTGCCTCCATACAACTCTATTGTAGGCCATGCTTCATTTCTTTTGACTTTCTCTTCAGTTAATCATTTGGTTTCATAAATACAAATGCATTATGACAATAATCAGGTTTTAATTTAAATTTAAATGCATTCCTTATTATATCAAGTCAAGCAGTCTTCCTTCCTCCTTGTGATGTGGCTTTTTTGGGGAAAGTGAGTGTAACAGCACAGAATTTTTTTTCTGTTTTTGTCATTGTTKGGTCAGTCATTCTCTTAGGGACAGACTGTGAACCTTTTACAGTCATTGGCAYGGTGAGGCTGTTGGCATTGGCTGGTCTCATGGTGTAAGTGGGAGAGGAAAAGGATTGTAGTATAAGGAATTTGTGATTCAGCACAGAAGAGTTGAGAGAGCTGGGAAGAGATCTTGAAAAATATGGAGCTAGAGGCAATTTCTTGCCTTATGCTGTATAATGCTATTTCAATAATTAGCACTGATCAGTTATTTAAAAAAGTAAGAGGAAATAAAACACTTATCCCAGCATTACAGGCTCCTTGTCCTTGTTTGTTTTGATGACTAAAATTCTGCAACACGCTACAGTTATGGCCCTTTAATAACTGAACAGCTGACAAAATAGAAAACCAGTCAAAGCAGCCTCTTTGGTGGGGTTATGGGCATGCTCTTTCATCTGAATTTCAAAGGTAATGCAACATTTTCTCCTTTAAAAAGATTGGGGTGGGGGGAGTCTATAGTTCATATGGCCCCTCTGCTGTTGCATGTTCCTCATTTCCAGCAGTGGAGGTGACTTTTGCTGGCAGCTGGCATTAAATGACAAGGCATGGTCTGGACAGCAACAGCCTCTGTCTCTCTCAGAAACATCTGCTGTGTGGGGAAGGCATGAAGTGGGGAGTGTCTCACGTGTGCTTCTTATATCTGGTGGCCTTAGTTCAAATAAACAGTGAAATGGGATTTCTTGCTTTGATTTCCAAGTGTGCTGTTCCTTTGTTCCATCACCTTGCACAGTTCAGGTCAGTTTACCTGTTTGTTGAATGTGTTCCACGACATTTCCCCGATTTGCTGTGATTAAATCTTGTGTTATTGGTTTAGGCTCACATTTCTTCTAGCTTTGTATACATTCATAAGAAATCAGTCTCTTGTTCAAGGAATGTATTAGCTTTGTACATAGTGTAAACAGAGCAGCACAAAATTCTTAGATGAGTTAGGGGAAGCTGGGCAGCTGGGAAGAGAGAAAATAGCATGGACATTATTTGCAAAGAAAGCTGGAGCTGTTGGGTGTTGAACCAACATCTGGCAATTCCTCAATATGTGTGCTATCTGCAGTTTCTTCTAAAGGGGCTAACCTGATTTTTTTAACAATTTATTAAAGCATTTTATGAAGTCCTTGAAAGCTTCTGAAAATAATTATATAAACCACATATGCCCTTTGTGTGAACTGTACAAAGTGAGCCGTATAAAACCAATATCTGGTAGGAGTGGGCTTTTTTACACATGTATTTTATCAAATTGACAAATGAAGAACTTTGTTTTTGAAATTAAAAGAGCAGCCAATTTGTCATGACTTTTAATATAAACTAACTTCTAGCCTTTCCTTCTTGCATGTTCTCAGATAATTTCTGTAATTGGTTTTAGCAGTTGTGTATGTTTATTTAAATGCTGTATCTGGAATCAAATACTCCTTTTGATTTAGCTTTTAAGTTAAAAATACACATGTTCATGGTGTTAAAGCAGCCTATAACAAAGCTCAGTTGCTTGGCTCTCACGAGACAGCAGTGTAACAGTGCTACACATGGGTTGCTTGAAACCAGCTACTGAAAGGTGTGATGTACAGAACATTCTCCTGGATTTTTAAAAACTATTTTAGCATCCTGACACGGTGTCTCATTGGTATAAACTGCTGCCAACAGTAGATACAAATTTAGTGTGTCCCCAGCCTGTTTTGTGAAATTATGGCACAACATTTTGAAACTATGCCAGTTTAGGATACAAGGAAAAGTGCTGCTAGCTCTGGCTTGCTACTGTAACTGTAAAACATTAAAATGATGATTAATGTGAAATTGATGAAATTCAGTCCTGCCCAGGAAATTCAAAGACCTAACAGGCAAAGGAGACAGCAATAGGTATCACAGTTCTGGGGCTTGATTTGTGTTCTTGAAACTTGATTCTCCTCTGCCTAAACCTGCTAGAATTTAGGGACGATCAATAGCATTTGATTGTGTGCCCTAGGCAGGAAGGGAGTGCTCTAGGCTGTACTAAYAGGGGGTAATATGAATTTGGTGCTATTTTTTCTCCTCTCTTTTCTCATCTGCCAAATTCACTTTACTTTGGCACAGTTTGGTCTGTGACCTTTTCATCTTACTTGCTTCTGGGRTTTGTTAGTTATTTTCCTTCATTACCGTCATCATCTAACCCAAGTGCTTGCCACTGCTCTCACATTCTTCTCCGGAGGTAGGAACCAGAATTCAAGTCCAGGAGGAAGTGCTTGGACAGCATTAACAGTTGAGCATCAGCTGGTGGGTGAAAAGTTAACAGACTGAAGGGTTGGTCACCCCCAGCTTTTTCCCAGTTTTCGAACTCAGTTACACGGCAGCTTGGAGACCCCTCATATCACAGGGAGACATGAGAGAAAAGAAGGTAAAGAAGCCTCTTGAGAGCTTCACTTTAGTGTCTGAAAAACAGTGCTTATTCTTATTCTGTCCTTGTAGATATTTCATCCTTCTTCCAAATGCCTCTGTTGCTGCCACTTGCCCTCCTCAGCTGTAAAACAGCGATAGCACGTCTGCTACCTGCTGCTGGGGTGAGTGATTCTTGTTTTGAAATTCCACTGAACACATAAATTGTGAAGATTGCTTATCTGTTATTACTTATGTATTATTACTTGTTATTATTATCCTAGCAAGATTCCACTCTGAGCATTCATTTTAATTGCTCAATGTGTTTATTCTTCAGAAATCCTCTCTCCCCATATCAGAAGTACRGATGGATCTGAATGACATACAAGCAAAATCCACCTTGGGATATACTGGTATGGATTGAAAATATACTAATATGTCCCTTTAATGCTCTGTTTATGACAGGTGAAGTCAAGGGAAGAGAACAGTTACGTCACTTATGCAGAAGAGTCTTCAAAAAAAGAATCTTCACCAAAAACACTGCTGGAAAGACCCACAATTTCATTCTGATCCCATTTGGGTAACTTAATGCTTCTGTATCTGGTACTTTTTGTTTTGTGGTTGCGTTATAGTTGTGCAACAAAATTGAAAAGAAATAAGCAACGTGTTCGGGGTGAATTTCATATCATTAAATTGAAGTGTATCATTTCCTTAAAAAAGTTAACATGGGAAGCGATTTAAAATGTGTGTTAATTTTAATAGATACAAATTACTGTAATCACATTGGGATATAAATTACTATAATCATGTCCGCTTAAATCTTTCAGTGATTATAATGCCATTGCTCCAGTGTCATGTTTCTAACAAGATATTAATTTCTTGTTGCAAGGAGTTTTTCAGTGAGTACATTAAAGCCCATTGCTCTTGGAGGAGGCAAGTTATCACTTTCAGTGGCAAAAATAAAAAACATGGGCAAAGGCAGGCGAAGTTCCTGTAGGTGGATGCGGAAAGAGGAAGCCTCTGAGTCCACACTGACCTCACTACTGGAGTGCCAGGTCATCCCTATTCCTGTTTTGGAAACAGTTGTGGTGATTGCACAGGGAAACTGGAATCCAAGGAGGCATCCAATGCCAACACTGGCTTCTCCCAGCTTCAATGAAAAGAGGTGGCGAGAAGGGAAAGCCTCTCAGCAGAGAAGGTCTGATTGTATAATATAATACACAGAGAACCCTGAGGTCTTTGTGATTAAAAGGGTTTTTTCCCCCACTGCTGTAGGAGCATCCTGGAATTTACCAGGGCACTGCACCCACACTACACAGAGATTCTCTGGAGAGAAACCTGTGCCCACACAAGTAGACATACTGTACTGTAATGCTGTAGATATTTAGAGCAACTTAAGGAAATTGTTATGGCAGTGAAAAGGACTGCTGTTTTCTACAAATTTAAGGGTAAACTGCTATACTATCTAGCTCCCGTTTTCATCAAAATTCATGTGGACTTTTGTAAGTCAAAACAAGGGAAAGGAGTCTGTTTTGTAACATTTTTTGTATGGGAAAGGGAAAAAGAACTGTTTTGCACTTGGAGTTTCTGCACCGTAATCAAAGAGGAGTGTTCACAATTTATAGATGTTTACTGTGTCAGGGACTTTTTTYGTCTCTTTCTTTTGAGTCAATTTTCAGGGAAAAAAAAGATTTGAAAAAAAAAGAAAGTGACTTCTGATTTGCTTTTCATCAACTCCTTGCTTGACAGCAGTTTTGACCACCTATGATTTAAATAATTCTACTTCAGAGAAATATCTAATCCAGTGAAATATTTTCCCTATTTCCTCTTAATGTCTGGGACTGTTCATTGAGAATAAATATGTAAATAATGTTATTACTGTGGAGGAGAGTTAATAGCCTTTAATGGCTTAGATTCTGTGAACAATCATGGCCATGAGGAAGTCCTTACACAAATAGTCCTGGTAAACTCAATGGGAGTCTTCATGTGGTAAAATTACTCATACAAGTAAGCATTTGAGAGGAAAATGTCAGTGTTCCTCTCCCACATTCCTCCTGTTCCTTCATGAAAGAAAGCCAGCACATGAACATCAGAAGGCATTTTTAGTCTAATAGGTCCCAAATAAGGATTTAATCTAGACTAAACAACTGTTTTGAGTATTTGCTGTAATTATTATTGAAAATCTTTTGAATTTTTCTATTCACTTTCGAGCTTTTTGTTCTTGATTTAAATCATCTGTAGTGTTCCTACTTAGTGTGCTCACTTGGTATTTAATGTCTAGGATATCTGTTTAATACTATTTAACAACCTCTACAGTTCAGCTGCATTTTACTTAAAAAGCATTCATTAGTCTAAAAAGGTTTTGGAATGAGTGATTCATCAAAGAAGCTAAAATAATCTTGTGTCCTGCTAACAAGGCATTGCATATTTGTTTAGCTGAAAGTGCATGTTCAAAGCACTTACAATCAGCTGCAGCATAGTTATCAAAGACCTCCTGTCTAAAAGGAGCTGTCATTTTTGTCTGACATGAGGTTACTTCAAAAGTCACACTTTCCCCTGCAGGTACTGAAGTTATCCAATTACACTTCTTACTTGTTTATCACAATTAGTGCATTCTTGATACAGGTGTTGCATGGATAAATGAGAATTAGCTGATAAAACAGCTGTTTTCCTGAACCAGGTAATAAAACTGATCAGAATAGACCTGTGAGTTTGGAGGAAGGTATGCAAAATTTCCCATAGTGATTTTAGGGACTTTGGTTTTGGATTGTTTGGGGGTTTTTTTGGACAATCCTTGATCCTAATGGCAAAATGATAACGAACTGCTTTTCGTTTAGGCTGATTGTGAATCAGCCCTGTGTCTGCTGGGGAAGTTAACTGATGCACCCTCTAATTAGGTCTCTGCAGCACCTTCCTCCTACATAAATGAGCAGGTGGATTTTCCTGTGGTCACCGGTGCAGCCGAGGGACGCATCTGAGTGACAGGTACTTACATTCATTTGGAATTTTTAATCACAGCTTAACACTTGTCAGCTTCAAAGTGTACCCTGTTGGGAAATGAGTGTCACATCATGTGATGCAGCCGTTGTAGGCCTGCAAAGAAAACAGATTGTTTGATTATTTTTTTTCCTCCACGGCTAAGGTTAACTGTCTGGACAGCTGCGAGTCAAGCCTTCAAGGCACGCTGCTTTATCGGATTGTTCTCAGTCTTGATCTGGCACATGAAAGGAAATGTGAGGAAGTTTCCAGCAGAGATCATTTTGCAAGTCCAAAGATAAGGGGCAAGGTCAAGTTCACCCRTGTTTTCGCAGTGTCTCATTACAAACATCACCCAAAGTGCCACGCAGACAACACGAGTTCAGTGCAGCAGTGGTTTGCACCTTCAGGAGGTTTGCCTTGCTGGAGTATTTCTCATGTTCTGTTTACCAGCATCAAAAAGAGCCACCACAGTAAAGCAAGAGCACYTGTGTTTTTTCAAAGGTGACTCTTCCTGCTAGGGACCAAGCATATGGTGACTTTATCCAAGTTTTGATGTGTAACTTGCACAGGTGTTGCCAGCCTCTCCTGGGGCTGCAGGGAAATGCTGGCATTTACTTAAGGARTAAGTTGTTATTATATATGTTACATTATTTTAGCCCATAAGGTTACTGTAACTGCTTTTCTCCTGTAGGAAACTACTTCTTCCATGTCTTAAGAACTGCAGGAATCCACGATGTGGGAAAATACAGGAGGGTTTTTTTAATTTATTTTTTTAACAGTGTCCTTTATGGTTATTGTGAGCAGTGTGTGAAACTTGAGACTTCTGGCYTGGAAGGAGCTGTCTGTGCCCCATGAGGCTCAGCAAAAACATTTCCTGAGTTACGGATGAGCATTGCCTTACAAACCCAATCCTACACTCTGCCTTCCCTCTGAAAACTGTCCCAGTCTCAGTTCTGGCTCCTCAGTTTGTAAAATTTTGCCTTAATTCCACCAAGGTCTTGGTGAGATTTCCTAATTCCTTRATTATGTATATTGTTATGCTGCAATGCTTTATGGCTTTATGTAATCAGTTTTTCTTATGGCAGAATTATTGGTTAGCTGCACATTTCAGTAAAACCACAATTTAAAATTTTCTTAGCTGTTGTAAGATGCAGTAAATTCTGTGGTTAAAGGAAGGAGCATATCGAGTGAGCCTGTGCACTCTCCAGTTCAATCACCTAAAATGCTGTTTGGTGTATGCTGTGCATGGTGAAAGGATGGAGCATATTGAGAAAACCTGTGCACTCTTCTGTTCAATCACCTAAAATGCTGTGTGTATGCCGTGCATGAGAAACAGGTCTGTACACTTGTGGCTACAGTGTAAATGTGATAGTTCTTAATATCTACCACAGAGAAGCAGAAGTTGAAGGTTTTTCTCTCGGTTTTTTTTGAGGTCTGCAGATGTCTTCATTGGAGACATTAAAAAGGAAAGTTGTCATCCCCAAACTAAAAGCCATAGAGTTAAATAAATCAGCCTTCTTTCATTATGATGCTCACTCTATATTGCCATGAAGATAGATTATAAATTGGCTGTAGAATATTTTAATAGCTGTCACGCAAATTATCCTACCACTCTAATCACATCAATAAGCACAGTCAGTACACTGGGTAAAGAGACACCTTTCTGAATCTTTTTGGGATCTCTTTTCAGAGAGGCAATTACAGTGGTGCAAACTATAGTGTAATATTGAAATTAAGGTGAAGTGAATCATGTGTTGCTACACAAAGCTTGAAAAGATAGAGCACTGATCTGTTAAAAATTAGCTATGGTTTTATTTTATTGTAAATTCTCCAAGGTTCTAGTCTGTTTTGGATTTTGGGATGGGTGGGTGGTGGTAGTTCTTTTGTCTCTGGAAAAGCATCTTTTCTAATTGAAAAGGCACCTCCTGGGATGTTCTGGTCACTTGGATGGTTATTAGGGAGAGCTGTGCGCAAGCTGGCACTAAACTAATCCCTCAGTCCAAATCCCCACTGTGCTCTGAGAGGCAACTCATACCAAAAGGAGCATGTCATGTCCTCACGTCTCCTTTGCTGGCATTAGTAATAGCTGGGATGATTTCCTGGGGAATGATGATAGGTGCATGTCCAGCTATCCCACAGCAATCAATAAGAAGTGCCTCCCTGGGACCAGAGTATGTTCAAGAGGTTCCGCGCTAGGTGTTAGGGCAATTCCTGCATAATTTTTATCACTTCCTTTAAAAGTTCCTTCATTTACAAATGCTAACTGTCTCAAAGCATTTCTCTGCTTTTCTGTGCTGTTTTCATCATTTTTTCATAATCCCATGAAACCATGTTTAACTTCATCTAGTGCTTTCTCCCAGGGAGAGCTGAACTCCATACAGATTTATCCTGATCAATCTGTGTCCAATCTGTTACTGGCTTGATCAGATAGAAATGGATGATATCAGTGAAGCTGGCACATTGCTCCTAACCTTTCCTGATGGTATATTCGATACTTGAAAATACCAAAGGTCTAAATTTAAAGGAAGATCTATAAAATCACTGTCCCTTTTCCAGGAGATACATAATATGTATCTCATCTCTCTAAAAGCCTTAGTTTGAAATCATATTTTGCTAGTGTTTGATCTTTATTCCCATTTAATGTTTAGGGTATGACATATTCCCCCAAAATACACCCCTAGCATTCAACTTTTCCTCATTACTTTGCAGGGTTTTATAAATAAAAGTAATGAGCATTTGCCTTTTAGTGAACCTGTCCTTCCTTTTCAAGGCAGTGTCTTTTATTATTGACTTTCAAAGAGCAAATCAATCCCACTAAGCTGCCACACTTTTTATCCTAATTATTTTTTCAATTGCTGTGTTTCTTATTCCACAACTAAATTAGTATAACTTTGGTCTTTTCTCTTTTAAAAGTTACATTAATACTCATTTATGCCTTTTTAGTTTCCAGCTTTATGAAGACACTATTGACTCTCACATTTGTGAATGTTTGCCCTCGAAGTTTTCAATGTTTGCAATAAACACACACTTTTGCTGCTATCATTAGCAGGTATTAGCCATAAATTGGCTGCTTCATTTCAAATCCAGCTCCCACTTCTCCTAAGGTACCATCAAGAATCCTTCTCTCCTGGCCAGCCTTGCACCAGCGGAGCAGGGAGACCAATTTTGAAGTTTTCAGAGCTACATCAGCATTATTTTGATTATAGAATATAATCAAATTCTATAATTTTGATTATAGAATATAAACTCCTTAAGTATTTTCTTCTTTTTTCTTGGCTAATGGAAATCCTTTGGATATTTCTGACAGTGCATGGCCCCCTGCAATGTCTCTGCTAAAATATCCAGACATTCCAAGACGTTGGTGGCAAGATCCTGAATCATAACTGTAGTAAATTTCTGGTGGGTGTTCCTGCCTTTTCAGCTCTCTGTGGGAGATCCTGCCTTTAATCCAGGAAATCAGACTCTCCTCTGCTGTCGTGACTGTGGCTGTGCATGTAAAGAATGAGCTGCTCAGTAGGACAATATATTTCAGTGAGGTGTACATGTGACCTGACTAATTTTGAGGTGGGACTACTGGCAACTAGGAGAACCTGGCTAGATACAGGCTCTTATTCTGGTCCTTAGATAAAAATGGCATGCCTTCTGTAAGCATGGGATTGACTATATGAAAGACAATACTGTTTGTGTTTCTCTGATAATCTGTATTTTTATCTTCCTCACTCAACTGTTTGAGTTTGAAAAGCAAAGGCACAACCAAAAGGAGATTGTTTTGGAGAGAAGTGATAGCCAAGCTGGCACAACAGTCGAGAAAACTTCAGTGGTGTCACGAGTCAATTGTAAGGAGTCAAAAAACATTCTGACAACATCTTTCATGCTAAAAAAATCATATTTTAGGAATTCTGCCTATTCTGTTGTTGATTTATTATTGATATTCTACATACACACACATTTTTACCAGATGAATAGCACAGGTTGCCTAGGTCTGCAGGGAAAGCCCATCAGCACAGCATGTACAGCAGATTTACCTCACTGCAATTCAGCCTTTTCATGCCTTTCCTCTCAAGTTCTCGTGGATTCCTCATGTGCTGGTATTTGTGCTCCAGATGTGTATCTTTTTCTGAGGTTTGAGGAGATGAGTGTTAGCACCTTCTCACTGGAACAGACGAGACGTTTGTCTGAGCTGGCGAGGTGATGTCAAAGCTGCCGAATAAGATTTCAAAGTCTTGGTCCAGGGGAGAGGCCAGAGCAGTACGAAGTGATCTTAGAAGATTTGACTTTACTTACAGAGACATGCTACRCTCAGATGGGGAAGCTGCATATTGATGAGCTTTGCTAGGGTCAGTCTGTGGGGAGGAGCTGTGATACACAGGCTGGTAACATAAGCTGCTTCAGAAATCCAAATGTCTTGTTCTCTGATTTTTAATTATTAATTTTTTTCTGCGTTCTACCCAAAGTACTAATTCCTTTGATGAAGTTACTCCCTAATTTACACACAAATGTGCCAGTCCCCTTCTGTTCCTGTCCGTCTTAGAAGCAGCATGAGGAATTCAGCTTTTCCTCGCTCACTTTTCAGTACAACACAATAATAATTATTTTTTAAATAGAAAATAGACTCAGGCTAGGGATCGTGCGTTTTGAAAGGCACCATTTAAAAAACCAAAGACAGACGGCCTCTTGTACCCATAATTTCTTGTTACAAAACGCAATTTGAATTACTCTCAGTGGGTTCAGAATATCTGTTTTTCTAGGCATAAGCCAATTTTTTTCCCCTCTAGCTTACAGAGGAGTATACACCAGATAATAAATACTTGATGCATAATTTTTTGCTCACTGTGAGGTGCCTCTTGAATATACACATTGTTTACATGTACATCTATTGCAAGCTAACAATAAGAAATCCTAATACAATCTATACTGAACAGTCAAGTACATTATTCAGGTCTTTTAGTGTATAGAATTCAATAATTCTTTTATGCTTAGAATTGACAGAAATAGTTGTTAGGATGTGACTTTCCTAGTAAATTAATCCTTCAATATTTCAATGTATCCTAAAAGTAATGCCAGTAGGAAGGACAGAATGCAGTGATCCTACAGTGGTTATAGGGCAGCTGACATCTGTGCTCTGCTATATATACATATCTATCCTTCTGTTTTTACAAATTGTAATTCCCAACATTGGGGCTGTACTTGACTTTTCCATTTTAATAAGATGTAAACATATTTTCAAACAGCAATTGTGTTTGAGGTGCTCCTCTAAGGGGCTTTCTCTTCTCTGAAAGGGCTTCCTGGCCTCTGATTTCTGCAAGTCCTGGAAGCTTAAAGCTAAGCGCTCCCATTGGGCTGGTTTAGGTGGATGTTTCAGGAAGGACATTCACAGGTTCCATGTTCAGCAGAAAGGAATGGACACGAGTAGAGAGGTGTTACAGACATAATACTCAGCCAGTCGTAGCCAACAGGTACTTCCCGAGCAGCCTTGCATGGACAGATTTCTGTGTGGGGTAAGGATGAATCTTGGCCTGTTTTTTTTTTGTTTACAATGTAAGTGAATGTCTGGAAAATTGATTCACTGTATTCTCTTTCGGGTCTTCGTTTCATCTCTGGGGGAAGATGGAGGAGATCCATGCATGAAAAATCTACCAAGGGATATTTAAAAGAGAAAGACAACATSTGACTGGAAGTCCCTGAGCCAGAAATCGCTGGGAGTTGGGAGAGGACACGTGGGAAAGTGTTGATTACTCTCCTATTACAGTCTTCTGTGTTTATCTTTTATCACAAGATAATTTGGCTTCAYCTAGTACAGCTATTTGTATGTCTTGCAACTCAGATTTATATGGATTTATCGATACATAGTGGACATTTATATGTCTGTTTTAACTACCATGTGGTGCAGTTCTTCCTAAATCCTCTTTAGAGCCAAAGGGGAGAAAAATATTCTCACAGGAGGTGTTTCACCTTCTTTCTCCAGTTAATCCTCTCTCCACTGATAGCAGAGGGAGATAAAACGGCTGAGCTGGCTGATATAAACTGCAGAGTGTTGAGTGGTTTCCCCATCGCCACTGAATGTACCCCCCTAACACAGAACATGCACAATTTGTGGCAAGTCCTGTGCAATGAAAATTTATTTTGTGCTGTTTCAAAACGCCACATCAGATTTAACAGCGAATAACAATCATAATGCAATTCTCTATTTCGCAGCTACAAGGAGAACAAGACACAAAGGGGCTTTTTGTTGGGCGGGGGTGTGGCTTTTTATCGCTGTGAAGCTGCAGTGTAAAATTCACTGTGTCTCTCAAGCCCATGAGGGGCATCTCCTGACCCTTGCTGGTGCTGGGCAGGGTGGATGGGCAGCTCTTTGTCTCTGGGAGCAGCTGCCATCCTGGTGGCTTTGCCCTGGCTGCCAGCACAGAGCCAGCAGAGGAACGCGCAAAGATTGACCCAGGCGGGGTGGGCGGAGGCCAGGCTGAGCTGCTGGGTGAGGTCCCACGGTTCGGAGGCTCTGCTGGGAATGTTTGTGGCTGAACTTGCCCCTTGAGCTGTGCTGGAGCTGTCACACGTTCTGGTCCCACGGGCCTCCAGCCCCGCCTGTGTTTTCTCACTTTATGGGAGAGAAGCAGTAGAATAACAAAAGACTATTTCTGACACTTTTCACTAGTTTTTTTTTCCCCTCTCTTTGTCTGGGATTATGCTGAATATAGCTTAAACCCGAGTGCCCTCTTCTGATCTCAAAATAGGTGTCAGTTCTCAGCACACCTGTCCCTGCAGCTCCTGCTCAGCAGCCAATTGTTTGAAGTTAGGCAAGCATTCGGGGACACAGATATTTCAATTTGTAATCAGCTTTAAAGCTTTAGAGCTTTCAACATTTACTCTGATCAGAAACAGGAGCTTAGGCATAAATTAGCCATTTCTATTTAAAAAAAACATTTTTTTTTTTCCTCCCCTGGCAGGAGCTGTAGGCTTGATGCGAAGTCCACAGAAGTAAAGGGATAAACCCTTATCAGCTCTGGCCCAGCGCTTCACACAGCATGTTCTCTGGCCAGTAGAGTCACTTAGGCTGAAAGAGGTAAACTATTACAAGATCTATTCAAGGAACAAAGACTATTAAGGATAATCTTGTAGAAAATGTTACTTTTTTTGGGATGTATCTAACATGAGAAATGTGACTAAGTGATAATTGTACAATTCCTTACTTTGGGGAGGCTTTTTAGTGCTAGTAAACCAAATTTAGTTTGTGTCCTTATATCTAGACATATGTAATGCATATTAGGCATATCTCTGGCACTCAGATAGCTGCAGACTGTATGAATTAGTTCATTCATCATTTCCAGGCTGTCACCCTTGGGATGGAAGGCAGCAGCTGGCAGTGAGCACACAGCAGTGCTGCACAGCAGCCCCAAAGCCAAGTCAGAAACTCTGCATCCGGTTTGCATTGTAGGGTGGTTCCACACAAGGGGAACTAGAAACCTCTTCTATATAAAAATGCACTTTTGCTTTATAAAATCGTCTTAAAATCATATTTTTTACTGATCACCATTGAAAAAATTCTAATAAAATATTTGCCTGTAAGGCACATGATATATCCAAAGTATGCTAAACGTTGCTACATCTTCCAACACTAAATTTACTGCAAAATAAGGTTATGAATTAATTTTCACAGTCCTGGCTTTTCTAGGCTGTGGCTGTTTGCTTATGTTTTAAGCAGCTAATACTCTGCAAACTGAGAGTTGTGCAACTGCAAATAAACATTCTCTACTGACCAAACTATTTGTTGATAATTTTAGATGGGAATTTTTGAGAGACTGATGGGCAGATTAACACTAACGGCCTCTCTAGCAAGAGGTTTAACAACACATTAAGCAACAAAAGGGATATTTATAGCACTTTCCTGGAATATGCGTTTTCCAGCTCTCTATTGCCATCTTGAGTCTCTGACTGCCTTCAACAGAAAGAACAAATCGGGGCGTAACACAGGGAGAGACAAAGGGAAARGAGATTTCCAGTCCCGATGACCAAAGCTCTCTCCTGTTATCAGGTGAAAGTCATCAGGTGTAAAGGAAATAACATTATTTCCTTTAACTGAGATCATACACATCGTGACACACTAAGGCAAGGGTTGAAGGGAAGTGCCAGGGCAGTGGGATGTTAGTACAAATTTGTTGTAAGGGCTTGCAGAATGAGGTTCTTGGAAAGCAGCTGAGCTTAGGGCCCACGGGGAATTCTTGGATATGTGCATCCTGCAGACACCTCTGGCAGTGGCTGTCAGAGGAGCTAGTAAGAGTTTAGAGCGTATTTGCATGTGGATATAAAAATTCTGAAGGGACCATCCTTCCTCTTATGCAGATGCTTTGATACCATTCTCTTTGTCCTATAATTGTCCTTCATAAATTTCTCACCTTCCTCTGAAAAATCAGTAAGATGGGAACTGCAGTACCAGATCTAGCCTATGATTTTTTAGTACGTAGTTACTACGTGCTAAAGAAAATCTTCAGATTTCCAAGTTCTTTGGGATAGGTGGCATAAAAAATAAGAGCCTGAGGCCTTTCCTGTGTGGGCATTTCTCTTAACACCTCCTGCTTTCTACCTTGTAATGTTCAGACTCTTTTTTTATGGGCTCATAACTTTTAGAAGTCTTTCTTTTTATTATTATTATTATTCCCTATTCTCTCCATTGCTTTATTTCACAGTTCATAACGATGTTTTCAGCCACTATTCAGAGCTCAGTATTTTATGAGTAATGAGTGTCCCAGGCAGCAGGAATACAATTGTGAGATCATTGTTACTAATTGAATACTTGGTGGGGGATCTCTTCCCCTCTACTGAGTGCTTGGCATATACTAAAAATAAGTTGCTAAAACTTGATTCTAATAAAATCCACTGTCCACAGCCCATTTCAGAGTCTTGAGTGTATTTGGGCATAATCTTAGCAATCCTCTTCCAAACAAAGGATACTGTTTTAAGGTGCCATTAACACTCCTTTCTAATAAATCTCACAGTAGTAGCTGACACTAACACAGTTTGAACTGTGCTAGCACAGGGTTAAATTAAACCCTGATGAAAACAGCCTGAGCTGGATTTTCCACCCTGCTTTCTGCTGCTGCTCTACTGCAGCAAATATTGGTCCTCCCTCTTGGTTTGTTGACCTGCGAGTTTCTGCTGTGCCAGGCTGGTACAAACAGCTTCAGATCCCCCTACCTGGGGTGAGATAGACAGGGGCTGGTCTTCAGTGCCCAAATGCAAGCAAAACTATGAGGGTGTCAGGCTTCTAGACTGTTACTCCATAGAATAACTGGCACAAAGGAAAATTGTATGTTTTGTGTATGTTTTGTGCCCGCTGCATCTGAACAAATAGGTGTCTCCTGGCCTCTGGAAACCTCAGGTCATGTGGCTCTGTACCCATTTCAGTACTTGCACAGCCCTCCTGGAATCTGGGTGGTTCTTCAGGTACTGGTTATGCATCGATCTTAGCATTTCTTAAAATATGGCTTCATTTATTGGATTCTGCCTTCTGAACACTGCTGGCAATGGCCTTCCAGAGAGGTACTTTGGCACACCAGTGCTGGGCTCTCAGAATTCATAGAGCTGATTATTTTTAATAACATTCTTGGAATAATCTCTGGATGGTGTGTATTTGCATTTGTATTGATGTCATCACACTGCTGCAGTTCTGTCTTCAATACTCCTTTTTATATATTTCCTGCAAGTGCCACATTAAATGATCATGGGATTCCTGGAAAAGCAACAGGAAATTATATAATGGTGCCCACAAGTCTGTGTATTGACTTTTCCACAGACTTGCTAGTCTCTGAGCCTAAAAATTGTTGGTGAAACAAAGATATTTGATCTTATTTTCTGTTCTTGATTCTTGTCAATGTCCGAGAAGTCCTGGTCTTTTGCTGTTCTACAAYGGGAAAAAGAAAAAAAGAGCTAATTATAGAGATTATTATGGGTTGGCTTATAAGGATAGTTGTTTAATTTAGTTGCTTTACRTTCTTAAGTAACTATTAGCAGGAATTCAGATGGACACATTGTGTTATCTTGAAGTAAGCTACCACTCGCATTGAGATGAGCAGAAATGTCTGTGTAATAGAATCATAGATCTGGTATAAAACTTGTAGGACATGAAACAAATAATTGCCTTTTAAGTCTACCTCAATACATTCAATCCATAGAGCACAACCTATAGAAATGGAGGAAAGCTACAGGGAAAACTGTTGTCCGTGGCATTGTTTCTTAGTAACCTTACAGGGGCATGAGCTGTGGAGAACAAGGCAAAGGTTTCTGTGGAAAATTGTAGAAAGTCTTCTGATGCCAATGTCACAGACACAGGAATAGCTGTCAGGTCTGTGCTTTTGATCATGTCTGCAGAGTTCTCAAAGTGCTTCTTGGAATATTTTGAATATTTATAGCTCAGAATTCAAAATATTTCTCTTTGTTGGCCTGAAAATAGCTTTTCTTTTGAAGATACTGTGGTGATTTCACCAAATAACTTTCCCCTCATGGGTTTAGTTTTTATCTGAGGGATAATATATCCCCTAGATGCTAGAAATAAACAACATATTACATTTCTTAGAGCCTTCCAGCCTCATTTAGATAATTCCTTCAGCAAATTCCCTTCCTGTCTGGGATGACTCCTTAATCAATTCCCCAGGCCAAGTTAGGTTTTCCCCACATTCCTTCGAAGGTCTCATCACTGGATGAGTCCCAGTCCCTGTCTCGGTGTAGGGGTGGTGACCCTGCCCCGTGAGCTGTCTCGTCCCTGGTGCTGTGCTGCTGACAGTGACCTGCCAGGGGCCTTTGCTGATACAAATGAGGTGTTAAACTGACAGCCACAAACGAAGGAAAGCAAAAAGCAGCCTGCCTGCTCTGAAACCTGCGACGAAGCCTCTCTCTGTGTTACAATAACTCTGGTACCAGCAACAGCCTAATCTTACCAGGGTGAGGTCAAAAAGTGCTATTTTACCCTGAAGCAGGATCCTCGCCTCGAGCAGCAGATGAAATTAATCTCTCCTGATCTCTGCACCGCGATGCCGGGCGCCTTYCAGGGCCCAGGCAGGCCTGTGGAGCCTCAGCACGAGGGCTAAAGGATTCCTGCTCCCTGGAAAGAGACACATCCCATGCGTGCTGTCCCGGCGGCTCCGCAGCAGGCAGAGCRCAGGATGCACGGGCACGTCTCGGTGCCTGCATTTACTGAGCCTTTCCATAGGACTCAAACCAAGTCCAGCTGCCCTGGCTAGGGCTCATCGGTCCCAGACTTTACCCTCCAGAACAGAGACACTGACAGTTGTCCTAAATCATTAAGCTCTTACATGATAACTGAAACACACAAACAAAAACCAACCCAAAGACGTTTGTAGTGTGACTGCTGAGAGTGTTTTAACTCTGCAGGCGTGAGATTCTCACACCCACTGTAATGCCTGAGTTTCCGACTTCACAATTAATTGAAATTAGATATGGATTTCTATTTGCTGAATGAGAACAGCCTCTCTTTTGCAGTTATTTTGTTAAGATACACAACTTTGGAATAAAACTGACACTATCTCAATGCGGTAATATACTGAACAGAAAGTTTACTGAAAAATTGTTAATTTTTCCCTTTCCAGCACAGAAYCGCTGTTTTACTGTGCTACATGAGCTATTTGCTTTCTACTGCTTGGGAGCTTAGACTGTTTGGAGAGTCTGCAAGTCAAAACAAAAAGTATTGGAAACCTCTAGTGTATTTCCTGAAAAAGCATTCCTCTTCAGTCGTTTACTTATACCTTTTCCCAAAGTAGATTTTTRTAGCCACATTATACTACTATCAAAAAGATTTGATTCAGCTGAGGAGGTAAATGAGACCAATGTGTTTAGTCATGACTGAGAATGAAGAAAAATTAGGCTTCTTTCCAATTGTAAATATTTACACGTTGGGTAGTGAAAAAATTTACTTGGAGATAAGTGTTTACAGGGGAAACACCGACTGTTCTTTAAATAGCTATAATGTTCTGAATGTTGTTGCTAAAGCTTAGTTACTCTTTCCTCTTTGTTTTCTGACAGATTATATGATGAAATGTCAGGTAATACACTTTCAGAGCACGAACCATCATCCTGTTTTATTGGTTTAATCAGTGTGAAAGGAATGATTTAATTCACTATCCAATTACATTCCTGAGTATGTTCATTTTAATAGGCTCAGTATTTCCCTAATTTATCTGCTAATCATTAGAAATGCATTTGGCCTCAGCTCAGAGACTGCTGTGTCCTAGGTTTCAAGCTGGGATTAGCACAGTTCTAAGAAATCCCAAACAAGTCTGTGTAACGRAATTACAGTACTTTGCACTCTCAGGTGAGAAGTGGGGCTGATGCTTTGTGTGCTGAGGGCTGTTTGCTCATCTCCACAGGCACCCACAAAGGTCAGGATTTTTACTGGTTCATACAACTTATTTAGCAGGGTTTAATTACCACAATAAATGCATACAGTGACAGAAAAGTCAGTTTATCATGTAGTTAAATTGGCCTTGTACTTAAATGTTTTTGAGCTGGGTGAATATTTGTATGTACTTTGATTGTAGTGGCTGTACTGTAAATGGATCCATGTATCTTCTCTGGAATGAAACATATCTTTCTGAAAATTTACCACGTGGAAGGAGTCTGGGAAGGGTGAGATTAACTTGCAGCATTATCACAAACTTGTTCAGCACAAATCTGAAAATTGAATTTATAAATCAGGGATAGGTTTTTCTAGGATACTCTCTCCACACCAAATTAAATGCCTTGAAAACATTGCTCATCTTTCTTATCTAACAGAAAATACTCATTATTTATTTATGGAACTATGACTATTATTGATTTCTACAGTGTTATCTATATAAATAAATGCTTATTAGAAATAAGCCAAGCTCGAGCAGTGAAATTAAAGGGATTTATTTTTAGATGTCTAAAATTTGATTATGTTTTAATTTGGACCTGCCATAAAAATAGTACCAAGAAAAAGGTTTCTAATAAGTCTTAGGGTATGCTGCTAAATAAGAATTTGTCTCAGAAGTAATCTGTTAATATATGATTACATGATTGCACAAAACTTTGAATCTTTATTTCCCTACAAAATACAGTGCTTGGACATGACATAATGTYCTGTTTCCTGTTGTCTGCAATTAGACCAGAACAGATCAGCTTCTCAGACCTCCCCAGAAACAAGCTGATTCCCAAAAAGAAAAACCGACAACGAGAGTTATTAATGTCCCCAAAAGCAAACTCCGCCTCTGCAAGATAAATAGAAATAGTTCAGTCTTTTGCAATAGTGTCAGTAGAGTTAGATAACTTGTGTAGTCTCTGGAATCAAGAAGAAAAGGTAAAGAAATAACTAAAAGTCATCCTATAGGCAATGTAGTACTTTGTTACAGCTACAATATTTAGCAAAGTTCATATAGACAAAACAGTTTTGATATCCCTCCAGAACACCTAGGAGAGGAATTATATAATTTTAACAGAACTCCTTTAATTCTGGTTCATGAAATGTCTGGTTTGATCCCCTCTTGGGGAGCACATTTTCATGTTCCAGGATGAAACACTTGTTGCTTTTAGCTTTTTCTGTTTCTAGTTCTGCAGTGAGAGTTGATTGACAAACAGCAAATGCCATATGCCTCCCCCTCACCCTGCAACCAGAAGGTTGGGGTTAAAAGTGAGAGGGGAAAAATAGGAGAAGGATAAATGAGAGCACAAGAAATTTGGCAGCATCATAAATCTGTATGTACAATGAAGTGCTGAACGACACRTTAAGGCAAGGCATCTTAATTAAAAAATATATGTGGTAAATTTCAAGATAAAAGTATTTTAGAAACTAAATCCCATACTGGTATGTTGCATTATCCTGAAGTGACCCTGGGCAACCAAATGTTCTTGCAGTCTGTCCTTGGCTCCTTTTTGCATTACACAGGTTCCTAAGCCAAATTTGCAAAGTTAAACATCTGAGCTGTAAATAAAGATCCCTAAAGCCTACTGTGCTTTCCTTGTTGTAAGAGTCCCTTCACAGTATGGCCTCAATTCAACTAAGTACTTAATATGTACTTAAATCCCACTTAAATCAATGGGATTTAAACATTTGCTTAAATGCTTTGCTAAATCATGGCCTATTAAACTGTCTATGCTGGAGATSAAACTGTAATTTATATTGCTGTGATTTCTTCCACTGGTGTTATACATGAGACCCCAAACTATTTCACTGTATTCTTGCTTGACTAAAGCTGGAACTGTTTAAAGGGAATGTGTGCAAGACCTGTACTCCTCACATGCAAGAAACAGGTATTATTTATTTTGGTCATCAGCTGTTGTAAACTTGTGTTCCTGATAAAGTGAAGTCAAAGAAGCTCTGTTAAGAGACTGAATGGTTTTCACACACCATCACTTTGAAGATGAATAGCATGAAATTTTCCTTTTTCAGTAATGATTGCAACCCCTTGTAAATGTGGGAATATACAGTTATTTGTACAGAATGTAGATACATGAAAATATTTGAAGAGGAAGAGAGATTTTTATCCTTTCACTGATTTGTTGGCAGTCTCCTCCTGGCTATTTTTTTTTTTTAACAAATGCAACTAGGGTTGACAAGAAAAACAGCCTTTTGTAGCTGAGGGGGCAGCAAGAAAAGAAGTTGCCAAAAGAGCTGTCAAGACTCCCCAAGTAATTTGATGTGTAGAGAAAATATGTCAAGAATATTGCAACTGTATATAGTATAAATTTTTTAGAAGAGAGTCAGATGCCCCACTATGCCTGGGATGCCCAAAGAGATTACTCTGGCCTTATCTATCACTGTTTTTTTGGAAAAGAGTGAGGATGAATGGTGGGAAAGTGAGGACACTTCTTGACTTCTTCTCTTCTCTGCTTGTAGTGGAAATCAGCCAAAAATACAGCTCATATGCCAAGAAAGCCCAAATGAAGAGATGAGTGGAAAATTGCAGATGCTTAAATTTGTCTTGGATTTTCTCAAAACTGGTTTTCTGCTTAATTAGCCAAATAAGGGATGGACTGCATTTCTCTTTCATGTACAGATATTTCCAGGATCCTATAAGAGTGAGTTAACCACCTCTAGGGCACTGCTGTCCATGTCAGAGGAAGATTTGGGTTTCTTAGGCCACACTAAGAGGAGATTTTCGCAGTAGAACACATCCCATACYGCTCCCCCATAACCCAGATGCCCTTCCAGAACTGCCCCAAGACTGAGATTCCTGGGAGTGCTTGTTATCTGGAAGTCAGGTTACATTTCTATCCTGAGAAGGAATTACTCTCAAGGTGTAGGTTTTTCCAACTAGACAGAATTTATTTTCAGTCCAAGTGTTGTCTTTTGTTCAACGCTTAGTTTGTTGTGTCACTTGTAATGACAAGAATAATATATGGAAAAATAGATAACTAGAAAGCCTACAGCACTTGGTTAGTCTGCTAAGTATATCTGATACAGCCTTTTCAGACAGCAGGTGTAAGTGGTGTGAATGTATACAATTTCATAGTAATGTTAATATTCCAGTTATTTCCATAATTTTATAAGATATACAGGTATATCAAAATTAATGTCACACTTAGAAAACTGAAATACATGCAGGATAGTTTATGGTTTAAAACAAATGGATATGAAGGCAATGTATATATTAATATATTTTAATAATAATTTACCACTACTATTTAAAATCCATGTGTCATCATTTGGAAAAGAAATTCCACTTCAGAATGTAAAACATTGCAAAAATTTTAGAATTAATCTCCGATTTTAAAATGCTTATTTTATGTTTATATATATGTATATACACATATATATATAATAAAAGTGTTTCTTAGCAGGATTTTTTAACCTCTGCAGTCAACCATTACAGAACTTCTGTGAAAGGGAGAAAATAGTAATTTTTTGAGCAGGGAAGGTAACTCTTTTCTCATATGTCATCTGATGTTACAATTTCTTCATATCTGTGTGTTTATTGAGGAATCTTTCTTTTGCAGCTTCCTTTGTTCCCAAGCCTAGATAAAAATTATCACTACTTTTAAAAATCTTAGAACGTTGTAGTGCACTTTGTTTCACCCCAAAGGCTGGTTTGCGAATTGCACRTGAAATTGTTACATGTTTTCATGTTGGATTTTTAAGATTTAAAGTTTCCCCAAATATTTACTACTACCCACTCTTTTCTCACAACTAACAAGTATAGATATAAAAATCCACCCYCTCTGATTTTCACACTCTTTATCACATATTGCATTAAATTAGAGGGAAAATGGAAGAGAGATTAAATTGCAATTATATTACTTTCTTCAAACGATCATAATTTGATTTAATTTCAAATAAAACATTATTAAAGTACTAACTCTTCTTGGTGGGAAATTCTATTAATGGAACAGTTTCCCAGGGAAACAGAAGAAAAGTGATTAACTGTCCTTTCTGCTCCAGTAATGAGATCTTTCTAAAATAAACAGTTTTGCCTGGTTTAGCATTTGTCTCATGTATTTATGCCCAGTTCTAGAACCTCAGCCCATACATGGTACGCTCTGGACCTTGTTTTGGGGTCTCTTAACTCTCTCTTAATTGTCACACCTTTTAGAGGTTGTAAATTGTGAGCAGGCTATAAGAGAATCTCCTCCATATTCTACAATAAGAAATAGGGGGAAAAAATCATACACATATCTAATTTTAGTGACACAATGACTGAAAGTATTTTTTAAAAAATAAATGTGAAAGATGTCCATATGCAAGCTCTCATGAAAAGGTTCAAAGGTTCAAAATGAGATAATTTTAATGTGCCCTTATGGTTGGTTCTCAGTCAGAAAATTGAACTCCAGAAATGTCCCCCTGGCTAAATGGGGCTTTTGCAATGTTGAAATTAATCAATCAACTCTCCAATAAGAGCCAAGCCTCAAATCCACAAGCATGAAACAACAGCTAGTAATGGCTATGTAAATTGATTTCAGAAGGTTAAATGTGCACATTCAGGGCTCAGAACAAAGTCTTTGTGGCCTTATCCAAAGGGGATATCTGTGTGACTCACATACTTTGCATACACTGTAATAAYGAAAATTAAGGGACTGGGTTTAGATGAGGCCATGAAGGTTTATTCATGGTTGAAATTTAGACCAGAGCTTTTTTTTTTCCTGTTGAACAAGGTCTGTGGAAGTCTGACACTGAATTGTTTTGTCCCCTCTTGGGGCAGAAAAAAGGATGTAAAAACCCCAAATGTACTAAATATATGTGTGATGGTAGATTTTTTTTTTTTGGTTGAAGGTTGGTCACATTTAGAGGATAAAATAGGAGTTTTTGTTAGACCCAGATGAAAATTAAAATTGACAGCAGCAAAACTAGTTGGCTTCCATGCTGAGGTTGTGGCTGAGGCTGGCATCAATTCTTTGTTTCAGCTTTAGAAGAGTCAGTCTGAAAAACGAGTGCATGGTAAGAAGGGGATGTAAATCTGTAAGTAATCATGCCTAAAGCCCGGCTGGGTAGAAATAGGTAGGCTTTGGTTTACTGTTTAGCCAAAACTTTGCTCCAATATAGGCATAACTAATGGATTTGAACAAGTGTAGCAATTCYGAATGGCAGAGAAACCTGACAGAGCCAGGTTTCCACCAAGAGTGGAATAGAGATGGATTTTGGAGAAACCATATGTAGGTTTTCTATGTGGGACTTTCCAAACTAAGGCTGTTATTAGATATAGGCTAAAAAAGGGATTCTGGGTTGGGTGACATTTAATACCTGTCACAGAAGCGGTTTCCAGGCTAAAATCAATGTTTTATCCTTCAGATCTCAGAAAATTACAATTATGATAAGGGTAAGTAGATCTCCTTGGCCTAAATTTTGTGTTACCCATGCTAAAACTGTTTCAGACAGATGAGGTAGAACTTGGATTTCAGCTGTTCACACTCAGACAGAGGGAGTAGGAGTCCTTGGCTTAGATTGCTGTTCAGGTGGTGTTGATCTTACTTGTCAGGGCAAGGTTTCCAGGGCTAGGTGACCAGCCAAGCTTTTCATACTCAGGCTTGTGTTTAGAATTATGCTTATGTTCCTTGGCTGAATTGGAGCTCAAGACCCACAGCTGGTGTCAAGCTAGGACATAGAATGGCCAGTGAGCAAAAAATCCAAGATGAAAAGGAATGGGTGATGCAGTGACCAGAAACTGTRAGCAGTGAATGGCAGCCAAACATGGGAAAGATGAAACATTTTACAATCAGTGTAATTAACACAAAAAGCCTAATTGCAGAAAACAGAAATGTAGAGGCTTCAAAAGATCTTCCAAAAAAAGATTTATTTCAAAAAAAAGCAGAAAGAAAAAAATAATCTGATGCTGATTATTCAACTCATGTGGAGCATATAACCAAAAACTGAGCAGAACAAAATGCAAAACAGAAAGGGAAAAAAAGTCTAGAAAAACAGGGAGATTGTTTAATTTCTTTTTTTTGGGGGGCGGGGGGGGTTAATCCTTTTTAATGATGTTTTGGCAAATGTCACAAGGATTTGCATTTTTGAAAGAAGCAACTTTTTGGAGTGGCCACGTGTATTTGAGGTGCTTTGAACCCTCAAGCTGAGAGGCTCAGCACGTTCACTGCGATGCCGCAGCCTCTGCAGCCATCTCGTGGGGACACTGTGCCTGGTCACCGAGACACAGCCAGACAGCGACACTCAGCTGGTCAGCAGCACAGCCTGGCTGGGAAAGGCTCATCTCTAGGCTTTGCTTCCTTGTCACAATGGATTTTTACTGGGGCAGAGTAAGCAGAGTCCTACAGCACATGTCAGCGAGTAGTGACTGTAAACACTGGTAGGCAAATTCTCATTTACATCCAAATCCTGGGCTTTTTTCCACCCCTAATCACCATAGACTTACTCTAGGAGTGAGCATGCAGAGCCTGGGGTGCTGTCTGCAACGCAGCTGAAGGTCCCTTTCATGCTGAAGCTCCATCCTTTGTGTCATGGCAGAGCACACGACTCCCCAGAGGAGCCTTGGAAGGGCTGGCTGTGTTTGACAGCAGCACTGATAGGCTGCAAGGCTGAACAATCTATTTCTGTTTCCTTCTCCCATCAGCTCRGATGCCTTCTGTTTTTCTGTTCTCTTTGATTATACCCTTACTGATCCCACCCTGCCAACTCAACCAGCCAAATTCCACTTGGGGACGGTATTTCCTTTTTCATAACTGTTTTACTCTGTCTTCTTGGCAGTTTTTGCTCTGCAAATCAGAGAGAGAAAGGATGCTCGTTTCACTGGAAATAGCAATCGTTTTCCTGAGGGTTTTGTTTATTCAGTTTACAGGAAGGCAGACACCAAGCAAGCTGATCTGCCCTGACAGGATCAAGTGATGGAGGTACAGGCCATTCACCTCATGGATTCTTCTCTAAAGACTCTTAATGCCTTTTGACTATACTTACCCCACTGCCAGCAGTCAGCCTTTTGCCACAGCAGGTGCTTTTACATATTCCAGTCTAAGTTTCCCTTTCTGCTTCCAGTGATTCACTGGCAGTTTGGGACAGAAAGGTACCACAGGTCGTCAACACAGCCGGGTAGAAATACATTCATATGAATATAATTTCTTTGAATTCCTTAAGAGAAGCTCCTGCAGATCCCTAGCAAGCTGGCCCATCTACCACCACCATCCCCAGGTGAGCTGGCTGTGTTTAACCATCAACTTGACAATGGGAGGATTCCAGTCCCCAGGTTTGTCTCGTAGTGACCTTATTTCCTTGATCCAGTGGGCAGAGTGGAGATGGTTTCCTGGTGATGACTAGTGCCTATGTTCTAAATGTATGGGAGGTCATGGCAAAGGCTGCCAGGAGCTCTTGTTCAAAGCTTTATGAAGAGCTGAGTAGCTGCAGAAGCTGTAGCCTTTGTTGCCTTCTAAGGTTCTCTGGCTTTGGTCCCCCACGGAAGTTTTTCTGTCAACTATGCTTCAGAAATGTGTACACAGAAAAGGATTGTTAAAAGAAGAACTTTTCTTGCTGTTTGATCAGGGAATTACAGTTTATCGTAGCACTCATTTAAATGCTCAGAGACTATTATCCCCAACAGATGACCTTGCAATGACAAGGATTAAACATCCAAACCACCTACATTTGTATAAAAAGGCACCATAAATTGATTAAGCGGATCTGAGATGTGGGATGAGATATGAGAGCTAAATCGAAGTGTAATTACCAAGGGTATAACAATTATTGATGTGACTATCTGGGTTTTCAAAGATGTTTGTTACCAAAAGTAAATCTTCAGATATCTCAATGTTTCCGCTGTAAATTCTATTCCTAAAAATCTCTCAAGAATTTGTCCTAACCTGATAATTTCTCTTAATGCGTAGCTCCTGTTATTTGCTGAAAACCACGTGGTTCATGAACTACCAGTGAAACTCATTACTAAATGATCTTTCATGTATTCCGAGACGTGGATATTTAGACACCATGCTGCTTATCACACCAGTGGCTCAGAATTCCTCTCAGGCTGCTTTGGGTACGGTGTGAGTCAGAGCACCCTGAGTTCCAGCATTAGGTCTGATGCAACCTGGTCCCCTCCAGTTCTTCCTGTTGCTGTCTGGTTGCTACATTGCTACGTTTCCCACTTCTATAAAGTTGTCCTTTGCAGACACTTTCCCTAATCAGGAGACAAATGGTTTAGGCATTGCATTCATGCCTTGACTTTTCTTTCCGCTACAGAATTCCCTGTGCGGTGCTGCTCTGGCCACAGGGAAAATATAACCATCAGGAATAGGTGCTTGAGAATTTTCACCTTCTAAAATGGATATTTGTGAGCCAGGGACTTGAACCTTTCCCTTTCAGGTATTCTTGGTTTCTAATTGATCTACAGCAAATCACATTGATATTAGATGTTCCAGGAAATCAGTGCATGTCATCTCAAACGATAGAATCTTGTTCATCTCAGATTCCAGTTGTTTTGTCTCTGTGTATGTCTGTGAATTTATTCTGTTGGCTTTTTTTCCTCAGAGAAGTACAGGTTCCTAATCTCATTGACTTGGTTTCTTCGTTTTAGGTCATGTTACAAATTTCAAATCAGGTTACAAGAAAATCAGATTAGTTTCTTGTGCTTAAATAGAATAGCTTAAATGTCTGGGCCTGGTACTTAAAAAGTTATGTTTTATAGAATTTATCTGCTTTGGGTGTGCAGGAGGAGCAGAGCACTCAGTATTGAATGCATTACCCCTGAATTTTGTTTCAAGGAGACTTTTCACAAAAGGAAACAGCAGATTATACTAATAATATGAGAAAGTAGTTTTCAGAAGAATGCTCTGGCAGTTGAAATGTCACTGCTGTTTCTGCTGTAAGTTTCATTTATCTTTTTCAAAAACTCCTATGAATGTGACAGATCACATGGTCTGCACTCCAAGCTTGTTTTATGTTCTGGCACTTGCAATATATTGATTTTATTATTCATCATTACGAGAACAAAGAAATTAGTTCTATGGCAATTAGACAACGGAGTCACATTTCTAGGAAAGATTACTCATTGGAATCAGATGCCTCTCTTTTGTATCAAAAACAACTAATTACTTATGAGAACTTCACCTTTCAGCAGAAGATATTATTTCCCTAAATGTATTAATTTGTTCTAGGTCAGAGGGTGTGGGACCCGCTTTTGAAGAAAGCTTTATTGCATTCCCACATTTTCTGCTGCTCCGTGATGGCCAATGAATTGAAGGTGGATTCCTCATCCTATAAACAATATTTCTATGGTCTTTATGGCTGAGATCCTTGGTTGCACTAGAGCATTTTCAAAGCCCTTAGCAAGCCCTGGAAAAACAACTGAAAACCTTCAGTATGCTTTGAATGGAAGCCTAAATAGCCCTTCATTTAGATTTTCTGTTGATAAATGTTAATAATAATAATAATAATAATAATTTCTCTAGTCACCTGCAGATACAGCATTTAACGTGGCACTGATTATTTATGCTATACTGAAGAAACAGTGCCTAAAATGTTCACTGAAGAATTAAGCAAAAAGGTTAAGTAAAAAACTTTTCCATTTTTAACGTCTCTGATAATAAAAGTAAAGAAAAAACCCCAACCCTAAAGGAAAAATGGTGCAGTTTACATATCTCAGTTAGTAAGAAAGAAGGATAATAGAAGTATCTTGAATGTTATCTACTTTTTATTTTCCTAATTAAATGCTCACTCCTTATTAACAAATCAAAAGAATGGCCTTTGAGTTTTAAATGCTGATCTGGCCTTTGAATGCGGATTTAACTTTTTCTAGACTTTTGCATTAGTTTCCTGTGACTTTGGTACTCTCGGTCGTAGCTTCCCATTGCCACCCTAGTTTAATGCTCTGCAACAAAATCAGATATATGTGGCTGTATCTGGAGCATTTCTCTTGGTTTTGTTTTAGCTGAAAACACCTCCTTTTCAAGGTTTTGCTTTTTTCCCAAGAGTTAATCTAAATTTTCTTAGAGGTACAACAGATTTACCAAAGGGACTCGTTAACTCTGAGAGCAGCAATGTACAAGGGAGCAGCTTGGCCACACGGTGGAGCGTTCAGCTCTCTCTGCAGGGAAAATGCTCCAAAAGCTGCCTCRCTGCCAGAATCCTCCAGCAAAGAGGGATGCAGTAAGTTCCTGAAATTCTCCTAGAAGCACCGTTCTTCATGGTGATTTATGCTTATATCTGTAGTAAGAGGTGGGAATGGCTTTTGCCTCCACCCAGGTCTGAAAACAGCATCTAATGGTGAAATTAATTACCAATGCATTTAATTCAGGCCAGCAAACCCAGTTCAGCATTACAGCTGCACTCTTAACCTCCTGCCACACGCAGGTGAAGGGGTCCTCAGCCTGTTCTCACCCCTGGGTGCCACAAGTTCATCACACATATACATTTATGTTGCAAATAAAAGCAGGATGCTGTCCTCCCACTGTTTCCCCACGGGACTGCTGCCCACGAGAAGCTCATCGTGTGCTTTGCCTTCCTCCAGGCTCATCTTGTGCAGCTCTCGACTTGGATCACACGGAAGGGAAAGGCTAAAGACTAGCAGCAGATGCAGGAACATTACTTAATAAATTGCTAATACATCCTCATTAACAAAGAAGCCCTTCCAGAGTGGATATTAAGACAAAGAGCTTTTGGCATTTGTGCAGACTTCAGGGAACATCTGTGTTTGTGATGGCAGTAGATTCGTTGTGTGATAATAGAAATGGAGCCTCAAAGGAAAATCCTTTTATTCATAAAAAGTAAGACTTTTTATAAGAACTTTCACTGATGTTCTTTCTTTTTTTCTTTTTCCAGGTGTCATTACTTTCATCACTTTTGTTAACCTATTGATAGACGTTACCTCTTTAGAAATGAGTGCACATCTTGAAAAAACTAATTAAATCATATACCAATACTTTCAGTAATTCTGTATTCTTGTTCACTTTCGTTTGCTTTGAATTAGAACACAAATCTAAAGGTCTGCACAGGCTGAATTAAATAACTTCCTACTTTGGAGCTGGTTCAGTTTAATTCTTTAAGCATTTAAACCAGTTACCCAATTAAACAAATCAGTATTAGTTACAGCTAAGATGATTTACAAGTTGCAAAGAGATTGCACTCAATTAAACCTACAAAAAACTGATTTAATTCCATTGATATATTTTCTGCATTTAGGTCACCTTAGAAACACTTTTAAATTGTGAAAAGAACTGCCCATTTTAAAACCTTGAGGATATGTGGGGTTGTCTTAGAGTGTGAAAATTAAATACTGTGATGAGAACTTATTACACCTTAAGCAGGAAAATAGAAGAAAAGGGAGTGAAATGAAGGAAATCAGACTAAGTTTGTTGCATAATATTAATGAAAAACTAAATATTAATGATAGATTGTGAGTCATAATTTTCTTATTAAGATTTAAACTGTTTTGCACAAGCTGAGCTTTAGAGGCTGCCCATATGAATCTTCATAGCACATCTCAAATCTTAGATGAGTTAATTTAGCAAAGCCCATGCTGGCTATTAAAGGGCTTTCTCAAAACATTCCGCCTACAAAGGATGTAAAACGTACCATGAGACCAGTGAACACAATAGATGAACTTACAAAAAGCAGCGTGTGTTTAATGTGTGCTGGCAGGAAGGAGATCATTACCACGGTATCTGAGAAAGTCTCTTCACTGCTTACATAATTTGAGGCTTTTCTTGTAACTTTTGGGCTCAAACGCTTGATCTCCATAACCTCGATGGTAATTAATTCAGCAGCAGATAAAGGCTTATGTATTTGGATGAGATCCTGGGAAGAAAGGACTATTTGAAATACATGTATTAAGATTTTGTTAGTGTTTGCCTAATGTTTGTAAACTGCATTTTGTATTGTTCTTATAATCCTTTTACACTGAGAGCAGCACACACAAAAGCCCCCCAAATGCAAGCAACAAAAAATTYAGAGATCTTCATTCCACAAAAATGGGTTAAGAAAGGATCTTCCCTTCAAGATGTGTCTGTTCCATGGGGTCTCCTAGGAAATGGGCCACGAGCAGTTAATGCAAATGCTATGGGGCTGACTTACCATCTACTGAAGTCGGGGCAAAAATATGATTTTATTCATCATTGCAGTGTTCCTACTGTTCAGCTGAATCCCATCAATTCAGAGCACTCAGAAGCTCGATAGCTGTGTCTTTTCCTTTTGAGACTGAAAAGCTATTATGAGAAAATTTGTTATGTTGAAAAAGTGAGGGTGCTAATGGATTATTAAGTGTCTGGGTTAACCTTACTAGAGATGTTTTCATTGGGATAACTCAATTTAATATAGGATAATAGAATTTTCTGGTATATGTGAAAGTCCAAATGGTGATGTGTAAAAGCAAAGATGAAAAGTCCCTTTGAGAAATCTGTTTGAAAGCTGATTATTTGAAATTGCTGTAACCTTATAACTGCTTATCCTAGTGATGAGATAATGATATAATTTAGAAGTGGTTGGCTTAGTGATATGTGTTTCATTTAGATTCTTCCTAATAGGTGACATTTGTTGAAAGCTGGCTCTTGAACTCTGTTGCATGCCTTGTGCTATCTATCTGCCTTGGAGCTGTTGGAGGCTGTAATTGCATTTCGCTTCATTTCCTGTATAATTTATGTGAAAATCCTTCCATGGTAGGAAAGTAAAAAGTCCAGATAATGAGTACATGACAATGTATAAGATTTAAGATGGTTGTTTAGATTGCAGCTTGAGCTGCCCATGACTCAGGCACTTTCAAGGTCATCCAATATTTAGTGAGGTCAGGCATCACAGTGCTTCTGAGAATGTATAAAACTAAAATCGTTTTACTACTCTTAATAAGCATCAGTCTTAACATCTTTATTAATAGCTATAGAGGTGTGTCTTTTGGGTAAAGTAAGAAGAAATGCCAAACTTTATTGTATTGAGTTAGTGCAGCATTTAGCCACTAGCACAGTCTTTGTGTGAAGAATATTAAGAATAGTTTTCTGCAAGGGTGTAATGTTTTGAAGTCTCCAAAGCTTTTCTTTTTTTGTTTTGTTGCACTTTCAAAGTTTCCCCTTGGTAGTTTGTTGATCTATTTCAAGATCTATTTTCATAACTAATGTGTTAGGTGCTTAATTCAGGTGATCATGTACCCACAGCCTGGTACACCCAGCTCGTCCAAGCATGGTGGTGGTGCAATATCCTGGGGAACAAGAGGAATAAGCTCCTCTCTTTACAGACAGTAATTTGAGTAGCTGTGTTTGAAGTTTTGCCTTGGATGAATGATGATTATTGTTTGCTAGCGAGTTAACTATTGTGTACCTAAACAACCTCCTAGGTGACGCAACAATAGAATTACTGACATTCCTTACGCAGGGAATTAACCTTATCCGGATCTCCTCACCCATTTTTCATTAACATCTCATTTGTGAAGATGTTAATCAATAAATGTRGGTGAAGTAATCTTGCTATTTCAATGCCAAAGGCCCTCTAAAATTAGGGTGCAATTTTAGCCTGGGAGATTGAGTGGATCTTATGAAAAGCGAGGAAACTAGAAAAAGATTTTTATGGGTGTCTGCTCCAGACACACCCCACCTCTTCCGGCAAGATTGTCCCAAGTATCATCACTCTAGAAAGCTCTGGATATTCAGTTACTTTCCACCATTGCCAGTTCCTGGAACTCTTCCTCTCTTCTTCTAAAATGAGAAATTTATTTTTATTTATTTATTTATTAAATGTTCTAAAATTATCTTCTTCATTTTCACTGACTCYTAGGTCTGGCTTGTAACGACTCACGTAAGTCTGGAAAATAATTTGGTTACAGAGCTTTCAGAAAGGTCTCTGGTGAGATGCACGTCTGTGGGATGCACATCATGCTGCTGGGTGGACAAAGCTGCACAAAATACAGATTTACTCATAGCAGAAGTAGCTGCAGCCTATGTCTGATACTTGAAAAATCAGTTTTCTGATGGTGTCTAATTACTTTTTTGCCACCTGAAAGTCGAGAGTTGCAAGTCTCAGGGACAGTGAGCCAGGCAGGCCAGGGCAGTGCTGCAAGCCACGGCATCAGCTGAAGTGGCTGTAAAAGCTGTTGGGGCCTGCTCTGCCCCACCATGGGTGCTTGGCTCAGCATGTGGCTCTTTCTATTTATCTTTAGCCCCTTTGTTTCTCTTTTTTTTTTGCTTTGTCCTCTGTCTCAGCATTTGTCTCTAAAACGCTCCTGAAAATGTCCTGATTTCCATTGTGGTTTGCGCTGTCACAGAAATGTATATTTTAATAGTAATGATACTCATCCAAGAATAAAAATAGTAATCCTATGATGCTTAAGATCAGTTAACTGCACAGGAGGAGCTTTTTAAATGAAATATTTTTTATGTGGGATGTGAGTTCACAAAGAAAATTGAACCACAATGGGAGTATTCCCCTTGATCCAAGTGTGATAAATGTCAGCAAGAGTTATGAACAGGGTGAAACTGAAGAGCAAAACCTACTGTATGAAATTAAACTGCCCAAACAATCTTATGGGGAGAGAATGATTTACCAGAGCTCAGTAGATCAATTTTACTCTCAGTAAGTGAAAACGATGGCTTTGGCATTATTACCCTCGAAATCCCATAACTGCTCCTGTGTCCAGCTGCACATCTCTACCATCTCTGGGGACTAAACAGGTGAACTGAGATTGCAATTTGAGAATGGAATGTCTGTCTTTGAAGTCCAGCTGGGGTGTCTTTTGATCTTAGTTCTTTCAGCTCTAAAAGTAAAAGTCCTCTAGCTAAGAGGAGTTTCAGTATTTTCAGACAAACATGGATGCTCTAGAGCATCATTATCTATCACTGGGTTCTGTGAATGTTTTCAGCACTACAGATAATTACTTCACAGAAAGATGCACAAATTATCTTTTTCAGTGTTTTCCAAATGCTTTTTCCCCCTCTTGTTTTATGTACTTAAGGATTTGGAGGGATAATATTCTCTTTTTTTTACAGAGATGACTGGAAAACTTGACCCTTTCTTAACTTTTTACCTTGAAATTGGCATTAGCAATGTTGTGAACTTCCCAAGCCAGAAGACTTTGAAAAGGTTCCCGAGTTTAACTGCAGTGCTGGAATGATGGACAAAATTTAAACTGTAACTCTATGGGAATATAGTATATGGGAAAGAATAAAGCCTACTGTTTCCTTGAATTTTCAGCAAGCAGAGTTCACCAGCCCAGCTCCTTCCTGGATAAGTGTTTGAAAATGCAAAATGATCCTGTGGATCAAATGTGAGGCTTCCTATTACGCACAGAGAGCTGTAAGTTTTGCAGTAAAAGGTTAATGTCCTGTTTTACATCCAGTTAATGGCAATTGAAATCAAATCTATAACCCCTGTAGTATTCAGTCAGAGTAAAACAAACCCAAGTAGGTTTCTGGATTCAATAGAGCATATTGAAATGGGCAGCTGGGTGTTCTGGTTGCTAAACTGCTTGCCGAGTTGAAAAGCAAAACCAAAACCCTCTTTGTGATCCGAGTTAACGCTTGGGTTCTTTAAAAGAGGCTATTGCAGGGATCACGGGCAACAGAGGATGTTGCCAACTTCAGGGCTAAGCTCTTGAAGCCTGCTTTCTGTTTTCTCTGCATCCTTCTGTCAGATGGGCTCTGAATTCATAAGTCTCTCGCTGCTCATTGCGCTTTTAGTGTTCGGTAGTAACTTCATATGATGTATATGCCTCGAGCACTGGCACTATTAGAGCTGTATAAATGTCAGCCTTAAATTGTCCCTTTGTTTTTGTTTAGACTTTCAGCTTTCTTCTAACAAAGGGAAACAAAATTTATCTGCCTCGTTGACACAGTAAGATACATCAGCCAATTAAATCTATGTAAATCAGTACTCTCAGTGTTTTAGTGGGTTTGGTAGTGCTGTAGCACCATCACATTAAAGGATACTGCTGTATTTGTGAAATATAGTAATCCCTAGGAACTATTGATAATGTTAGATTTTAATCTCTCCACTGTGGTTCCTTCAAATGAAAAGCTGGGCATCCAAAATCTCAAGGAAAAGTATGGAGCAGGAATGGTCATAGAGAAGGAGAAATAGCTGCGTTTCTGTCCTGCAGTTTTTGGAGATCTAGCTTATGTTCTCTGGGGGATTCAAGATGTTACTGCGTCAAAACCTGCTTTCTGGGGATTTCCTTAGCGAGTGTCTATCTGCAACGTGAGATTAATGTTTCTGCACATAACTGGAATAAGCAAGAAGCTGATGGGCTGTAGTAGGCTGGCCTGACTGGAGGGGCACTCACTCTCATGAGCTAAAGCAGCAGAGTCTGGCCCCCAGTGCTGTGCCACTGGCTAAGATGCAAAGGAAAATAACTACAGCCAAGGAAGGACATCTGAACTGACATGCTATTGTTTTTAAATTATAGAATTAAAACCATATCTTGTGGCATGTCAGAAAAAGTGGTGATGTGGGTGTGTTTGCAGTACTCTGAGCATCAAAGGTTTAGAGGGCGTTCCTGGCATTCAGAATAGTTCTTTTGTTTTTCCAGCTGGGAAGAGGCGATAAGACTTTTTTAATGGAGATGTATTTCTGGGCTGATACCCATTCCTTTTGGCTGTTTGCTTTCACTCGATGAATGGTCTGATACAGAGAGGATAGTAGGATGCTTCTATTGTCCTGTGAACCAGAAGCCAAATAGGAAAACCACACAAAAGTTTGTGGATTTAGGAATGGTACAGAAAGACTGAGATGCCAAAGCTCTAACAGCCTCTGTTTTACAGACTTCAAACGAAAAATAATAAAACACAGCCCAGAAAAAGTAAAATCTTTTGTGGTCCATCCTTGGGAAGCTGGAAAACAGAGTCCACAGGCTTTAACCTCTATTGTGGCTAGAGGGGTTGGGTACAAGAGATACTCAGAGTGAAGCTGGGACTAGAGAGTTCAGTTCACAGAAGAAGACCCATGTAGTAAGTGGGCTTTAGCAGGCTTAAAAGTCATGCATATGACACATTCTGTGGTGCAGAATACAGCTGAACTCTGAACAGGGACGTTTCTTTACAATTCTGGGGTCTTCTGCTTTGTGCTGATGGAACTCCCAGATTTCTGGGGAAGCTTCAAACAAGACACACCAAGTGAACTCTGGGCTTTACTGTGAGCTACATTTTCAAAATGCAGAGTTGTCTTTATCTGGTCCTTACTTGTCATCTAAGTGTGAGGTTAATTACACTAAACGGACTTAATACTGCAAAACCATGTAAGTAGCAAGTGATAAGGCTTGTGTCTACTTGGSCCTTTAGGTATTTAACTATATAAGTATAGGATAATGGAGAGTAAAAAAAAAAAATTTCTCAGCAAGTGGCAATATTTTAGATTAATTCAGGACAGAGGGAAAAATCATCCTGTGCTATTCTCTACAGGAAACTCAGAAGAGAGAACTTACTGTTCTTTCTTGTCAGAGGCTGCAAAAAAAGTTAACTACAACAGACCATTTATTTATGCAATGAAAATCCTTGTTGAACTGTGCACAGAGCTAATAAGGAGAGAAAATACCAAGTTAGGAACAAGTGAAAACTCTCTGCAAACTCTTCCTTTCACTTGCACTTTCTGAGCATCAAATTATGGCCACAGAAACTATTAATATCAAGAATTTTTTGTCTGTTTTGCTGTTTTTTAATAACGTGACCCAGAATACCCGCAACTTCTATGATGGAGAAAAGCATGGGAAATTCACTTATCAAGTTCTTTAGTAGCCCTGCTCCCAGCAGAACTTGGAGAAATCTCTTCTGTCAAGACAACCAAGCCCAGTACGGCAGAGATGCTGACAGAGAGGTTGTGTCAGTGCTGAGGGGGGTGCTTGGGGAGGGTGTCAGGGGACTCTCCACCACGAAAACTGGAAGCCCTGTGGGAGAATGACATCGCATGTCTCTCTGTTAGCAAAGATGCAAACCGTCCTGCTTTTCCGAACCTTCTCCCGAGCACGTGAAGCAGAGACGTCACCAGCACCTACAGAGCGTTTGTTGGAAACACCACGCAGAGCAGGCCAGTGGTGCGGTGGGATGGCACTGTGAGGGACATCCCTCACCCACAGCAAGGGGAATCTGGCTGTGAATCCAGGCCGGCAGCTGGCCCACCTTTGAACGCCGCTCCCCACCTCGATCCGGGCTTCGAGGGGCCGCGGTGGGGCTGCCGTGTGCTGCGGCTTTAAGGCAGTGCCAGGCAGCAGCAGCTTCTCCAGGCTGGAGCACCAGGCAGCGATTCCTCTGCTCCACAGGGCTCGCAGCGCTCGCCGCTCTCTGCTTTAATAACATTTGGCTGCTGCTGAGCCGTCTGGGCGGCTGCTCCGAGCTGCAGAGTCCCACCTGCGCCCATGGCAGCGGCGCCCGGCTCCCCCGCGCCCAGGGCGGCCAAGGCCGGCAAGAAGCAGCGCACGGTGAAGCGGCAGACGGGCATCTACACCTACCAGGAGCCGCCCCACAGGTAGGGCACTCTCSCCTCTCCCGAACTGCAAGCCTGCTTTGTCCAGCTCGGGAGTTGGATACTGTCTTTTCACTTCCATTTAGACAGTGTGGCAGCGTGGAAATGAGCGTGAGAAAAATCCCCCTTCTCTGTATTTTAACAGATATTAGGTATATTTCAAACCTCTTTGGTTTTTTTTTTCTTTATTCTTTTCCTGTGTGATTATAAATTTCCCTTGAATGTCCCCCGTGACTGAAGGGACAGGACTGCGGAACAGATTAGTGGTCTGATGATGTCCGTCAAATGTTCTTCCATGGCATGGTTTAGGTTATGATTTATTTCTAAGTGATTAAAAGGTGTTGCTTTTTCAGCAAAATTGCAGAGAACTTTCCCAACAAGTACATAGCAATACAATTGGGAAACTTCCTGGCTGGTGGCTGTTGCTGTACTTCAGATCTCTTCATGTCATTCAGGGAGAAACAGTCACCACAGGTTTTTAGACCTAAGCCTCTGTAAGAATGAATATTGCTGCTGTTTCATAGCCCAACAGGGAATTGTAAGAGCTGTAGTTTTGCAAATGTGGTGACAGCATCAGAAAAGATCATTTAATAATCATCCACAGAAATCTGCATCAAAGGACGTGAATCTTTTTACAGGGACAAGTAATTCTTGGTAGGTGCAGTCCCACACCCCTGTCCCCGTCAGCAGGGAACAGGATGAAAGGGTGACCACGATTGAATCACCTGCTCCCCTSTATTCTAACACGAATATATTTTATAATTATTCCAATCAAAATAAAAGGCATGATGAATAAATGAATGTTACATGCTCTTGTTGGAAATGTTTAGACAGCACTTTGTTCCAGAAAAGTACACASAGAGTCTTGCTAGCATGATGTACGAGCTGTATGGCTGGAAATGTTCGGAGAGGAAAGACTGGGATTTGCAGTGGGGAGCGTGGATAATTTATGACTGAGCAGCAAGTGGAGGGGAGGGAAAGAGGCACATCCTGAAGATGGGGAAATCATCCAAATTATTAATCAACTTTAAAACAATAAGGTCATGCGAGTTCCCTAGCTCACTGCTCTTATATTGCTCTAATAGGTTGGATCTTGTGCAAATCTACAGTTTGCTGGGAATCGGAACGGGAATAATTTGTCTTCTTTCTCCTCTCGTGGGGTGTGTGCTGGGCTGCCAGCAACTCAGATGATGATATCGGCGAAGAGAAGGCTGAGAGCCATGACCCAGAGCAGATCTTTCAGAACATCCAGTACCAGAAGGAGATCATGTCCAATATCCGCTGCCGGCCGTGGCCGATGAGGCAGAAGCTGAGGGCGCTCAGGTAAAGGTGTCTGCACAGAGGTTTTCAGGCTCAYTGACTGTGACAGTGCTTCCAGCCTCAGGAGTTTCTCAGAGCAAGCTGGAAGGGTTTGCACACAGGAATGATTTAGAGCTGCTAGGAAAGCATGCCATGAGGATGCTCTGAGAAGGTCTGAGGGCTGGCTGAAGGCAGCAGCCTCTGGGTGGACGGTCTGTAGGTGAAGTTGTCTCCAGTGCATGCCTGTGGCTTCCTTTAGATAGTCATAGCACAAAAAAGAGCAAGAAATCATGCTTTGGCTGCTAACTATTAAAAGATATTATCTGCTGTTCAGTTGTTTCACTGTATTCCAAAAAGGAGAACCAGCCTGCTGTTTTTAAGGTAACTGCATGGTATGAGAACAGAAGTTGGTCATATCTTCAGGCAACATATGGTAAATGCAGTAAATACTGGACACTTGTAGTCAACGTATGGTCAGTGTAGTAGTAACATATTTCACAGTTTCAGACTGCAGTTATTATATTAATAATTCCAAATTTACAATGAAAGAGCACGTGACTAACTCTTTGGGACACCTGTCTAAACTGTGCCAGGTCTTTCACCACATGAACAGTTTGAGGCTTGCTTGATTTTTTTTTTCCTTTTCATCTGGCAACTTTCTCTGAAAACCCTATGTGGTGCTCAGATGGCAATGTAGTCATGAGGAATCCCTACCAGCAGTGGAGCCCTTGTGTAATCTGGGAAGCAAAGAGAGGTTTTTCTCTCTTAGGTAGAGTCTGTGACTTGCTGCTTTCCTGTTCCAGTTGATCAGATCTTGGTGGTCCCCATCCAACTTCTGCTGAGGTCAAAGACTGAGTATGACCAGATGAACATCTCTTGGCATCTTACCTTACCTGCAGAAGAGGTGTCGGTATCCACAGGAGATTACCAGGCTGTAATGGGGATCTTGTCATTTTACTCATTTGGGTTGTACARTTTTAAAAGAAAGACTTTGAAACAAAAGGACAGAGAAATAAATTACAGGAAGAGAAAACTGTCCTTGCAGCCAAACTCTWGAATGCTGAGTTCTCTCAGACAAAATTCTGAGTGGTTTTAAAGTATCAGTAAAAAGTTCAGTAGTCACAGAAAAAAGCATTGCCTGGGTTAAGGGGTTGATGGTCAGCCAGTCCATGGCTGTATTTCAGAGCATTTGACAACTTTACCATTTGCTGCTTGGGCAGAATAAGAGACCTGAGCAATGGGATCAATTTAGAGAATGAACCTCCACCTTCTTGTGCAGGCAGGCGAAGGAGATCGTGCTGAAGTACGAAGGGAGGCTCACCAGAACGAGAGGTTACCAAGCTGCTGGGGCAGAGGTACAGCTGCTTTGTCTTAAATCTCTTAAATTTCTTGTCCTTACCAATAGCCATTTGCAGTTCTTACGCACAGAAGTGTGTGTTTGCTATGCAGTCCTGATTCTCCAGCTCGGGAACTCTGTAGAGGGAGAAAAAAAGCAGTTAAAAGCTTCTTTTTTCTTTCTTTCTTTTTTTTTTYCCTATTGTTATTTTAGTAATTACATTTTTGCAGACTAATTTCATGTGTGGAGGGATGAATGTCCTTCTATTAATGCAGTATAAGCTTTCTTTTCAGGCAGCCTACAAATATTGATGCCTGCTAGAGAGGGTGATGTGAATGGGATAACAACAACATGATGCAGTATTCTCCGAAGAGCTATTTCAACAAGCTAGGGCCACAGTTCAATAGCTTAGTATGAAAAATGTGTCTAGCTTTTAGTTGGAAGACAATCCTATAATAGCTTATGGTAAATACATTGTTAAAGAAGGGTTTTGCTTGCATAGTACTTAGAGAATTTGAATCTAATCTTAGCAAATCTATTTACACTACTGAAAATAGACTCTGGACTGCATTTCTGGAAATTTATAATATGCAGGAAATTGTACCTTGCATGCAACTGAGAGTTCTTTAGTCATCTAAGAAGTCAAGAACATTTTTGTCATAACAAGTAGACTTTTAATTACTAATTTCTCTTCATTCAAAAAAGCAGGGTTGTGCCAATAGATAGAACACCATCCATTTTATTCATGTGAACAAGTGAAAGGCTGCGTATGTATCTGTTGTTCTGTGATGCTGGCCCACAGTTAAAAGTACACTTTCCAATGTAGAAAGAGTAAGTTTTGCTTGTTCTGCCTTTGCCTGTGTGGCTAATGCAGTGGAAGCAAAAATGCTGTTAAAGGGAACAGTTTTCTGCCTCTGCTGTGAGTGGAACGAGGATGCTGGCTAGAAAGAGAAGTGCTAAATCAGTGTCAGTAAACCAGGACTGGGACTGGTACTTGTTCATATCACTCTTCCTATACAAAACCAGAAGCTTTCTTCTCAGAGTTCGCAGTGAATAAAAGTTCATGTCTAATTTAATTGTCTCTATTGTATTTGCTTGAAGACATTCAGCACAGGGACATAATTCAGCAGTTAATTAGTACCACTCATTATGTGTATTCTTTTATCCTGGCGCAAATTAGGGAATATAGCCTTTACATTAGGGCTAAATTCAGCAAAGGCAACAGAATGAGCTGCCTGGTTTTGCTGTTTTGTTTTGGGTTTTGTTTGTTTGTTTGGGTTTTTTTTTCTTTTTTTTAATTGGAAGAGGGTTTTTTTTCCACATATTTTCTTGGAAAATAGCATGGTGACCAAGGAGACAAAAATTGTAGCAAACAATTGCAGCAAAACGAGCACTACATCATCAAATTTAAGAACACAGTGATTGAACGTGTGCTAAGAAAAAAATGCAGTTGTTCAGTGTATGTGTATTTAAATAAGTTTTTTTAATATACTGTTCAAGAGTGGAGAACCCACTAATGGTATTATACATGAAAATTGAAGTTAAAATAYATTTTTACTGTCATGACTCTGACAAGTTCAATTATTTTACATTTGCTTTGTAGTTGTTTATTTGGGTTTTTATGATTAAAGCCAGATGCCCATACTGTGGATTCTAATAGTACAAATTATCTGTTCAGGTATGTAATAGGGAGGAAAAGATGTGATAGCTATCAAGTTATATTTTAACAAACACTACTCAATGTGGACACATTTGTATTCTTTATAAATCTGTAGTGCAGCTGGCACAAGCTGCTTGAGTCCTTTCTCAGCCTTGTGAACCCTGTTTTCAGCTGAAAGTAGCAATCCCAGCAATTCCCATGCAGTTCCCAGCATCTACAATTTCTTTGCTTAATTAAAATATTTCCCATTCAAGCAATTAAATACCCATATCACCATAAATATTAATTAACTTTGGCCAAAGAGATTGATTATMTTTTCGGTAATTAAAATGTTATTTACTCCTCTTTAATTTTAGGAGATTAGATTACATGACAATATTGACACTACTACTGCCTAAAATATAGGTGGCTTTTTAATATACATCTGTACCAAAAATACTTTATAATGCCTGAAATATCTTTATTTTTTCTGTTGATACTCTAAAGTTATAGATCTAACTCAACAACTCAAAAACTGCACTCACTTTTGCACAGGTGGATTTTATTTCTTTTCCCACATGCGTATGCAGGAAGATCCTCTGGCCATGCAAAAAATGGAGGTTGAATAAAGACTCTACAAAATATAGCCACAGGTTTTTTGCAGGTATCAGCTGTGATCCGTAGAGCTGAGAATACAGCAGTTGACTGCAAAACCCTAATTTTCCTCAAAGACAATTTCATCTAAGGCATTATGCTCCTCTTAGATGTGAAGTTAGTGGTCTGTTCATTTGTTTGCCCTAAAAATCCAAGTCATTATGTGTAGTGCAGCAGGATTCCCTCATTAACTGCCCAGAGGTGTCTCACCATATCTTGGTGAGCTCACCAAAAGCTTSGATGCCTTTTGCTGTCCAGAGCCACTGCCCAGCCCTGCTCTGTGATCTCCCCTCCCCAGACCCCAACCAGGAAGAAGGAACAGGGAATGGCACCTGAGGGCTCCCTTCTGTTGGTTCCTCGCAGTCTTGATGTGCAGAAGATGTCAGTCGGTGGCTCCTGGCTGTGCCCTCTGAATAAAAGGCTCTCTGACCCTTTTGTTGGCATTTGGCTGACAAGCAGAGTCAAGGCATCCTGTCCCCCACATGTTTTGTGTTTCTAAAACCTATTGCTTCACCCCCTCTTACCCACAGACATGCTCTAAGACCTTAGTCATCAATGTTTGTAACAATTCTTGTGATACAAGACACAAGCAAAATACTCAGCACTTCATGTTTTAATTTATTTTTTTCTACATGGAAAAGTGTCGTATTTCTCAGTTCTCTGTTTTTTTTCTTAGCTTTGGAGGAAGTTTCTTCGACTTGCGTATAATTTTGTGGTAATCTTTATCCCTTGGGAAATGAGAATAAAGAAAATCGAGAGTAAGTATAAAGGTTTAATGGTATTGAAGAGTAAAACACTTGCTAAAATGCTGAGACTTATGGTTTAATCTTTCAACGAACTGCAATAATATTTGAAGGGAGTTAAATGCAAATTTTCAGGAGTGAATGTTTTATTTAAAACTGCTTTTTCTTCTTTTTCTGGTGCTGTAGAAACTGTGCAGTTCTCATTGATGGTCTTAGTGGGGGGTAAATTCTTTAGAAAGTCAAATCTGTCCCATTGGGGTTCTGAAAATGAAAAAATTCTCTAATTTGCTGAATGCCCTACGTAAGCAAGAGAGGTTTTTCTTTTGGCCTACTATTCAAATAATACTTCATGGATAAATGATATGAGCTGTTACAGACTGTGCAGCTCAGGTAACAGTTTTATGTGGTTTAAGGTCACTTTGGGTCTGGAGTTGCCTCTTACTTCATCTTCCTGAGATGGCTGTTTGGAATCAATATTGTACTTACCATAATGACAGGAGCATTTGTAGTGCTACCAGAGGTAAGAACACATTGTTAATATTTACAGAGAAATGCTTGCTGTTGCACTTTCCTTTCTGAATGGAACAAGCACCACACTTAAAATCATGCATCCATTTGAAATGTACAATTGTAAATTAATTATTTAAAATAAGTTCCCCTATTAAGGGGTTTTTCTCTGCCAGAGGATAACAGATTTTTGCTATTAGTGTTAGAGATGCTATTTTGTCAACGTGGTACTAATGCTTTTAGAGAATATGTTTTTATCTGATTACTAAAATAGAGATCCCCTTCCTAAAAGCTGTAGTTGGTGTTGAGTATATCCAAGTCTTGTTAGTGCCATTTACAGGCAGAAAAACATAACATCCCTCTACAGACTCTGGGTTATTGTCCATTAGAGAGCATTTCCTAGAAGTTCTGAACAGCCACAACTTTGTTTAGTTCTTGCATGCAAGTAAGGCAATTCGTTAACTTTGTCAAATTAATTAAAAACATTATTTTGTCTCATGAACCCTGTGCTTTAATAACATTCTCATAAAACACGGGAATATCTGATTTTTCTTCTTACTGCCTAAAGTAAAAAGAAAAAGTAAACACCCCCCAAACCAAAAGTAAACTGGAAGAAAAAAAGTTTTCATTTTTTATTTTTTTTAAGGAAAAGTAAATTTAATCCTGAAATGTGATTTTGAGGTCAAACACTGCTCTATTTAATTTAAAAATGCTCACGTTAAAAGCGTGGCTTTTAAAGCTGGTGCAGAGCTGACAAAGTGCTCGCTATCCTGAGTGTACCACCCACGTGGGCAGCTCTCGGTGGGTTCCGCTGTGCAGCCCTGGCTCAGGTGGGCTCACACAGCTCCTGAGAGCTCCTCTCTCTCCCACATCCCCTGAGACCTCCTCTCTCTCCCGCAGCTCCTGGCCGGAGCCCCGTTCGGCAGCACGGTCAGCAAGACCATTCCCAAGGAGCACATGGCATCCGCTCAGGACCTGGACACCATCTGGTCACTGGGGGCAAGACTCAAACACTCTTTATTGTTTATTGCTATCCCTGTTCTGTTGTAGTTGTTGGTTACTGCTCTTACTGACGGGCTCTGGTGTTTGCAGGGCTACCTCCAGTACTCTGTTCTGTTTTATGGCTACTATGGTCGTGACAGGAAGATTGGGAAAGCTGGATACCGGCTGCCTCTCGCCTACTTCCTTGTTGGAATGGCAGTGTTTGCTTACAGCTTCATCATCCTTCTGAAAAAGTAAGACATTTACGGCTGTTCATAGGCTTGTTCAGGCAATCATCCATGATATTTATCCCACCTCCTCTTTATTTATTCTGTGTAGTTCTATTAACACGCTCAACTTTGCTAATATCAGGGAGGCAGACTGAATTTAACTCTAGATTGCTCTTTATCTTATCATCTTCACTCTCTGTTCCATTTCCCAGTCTATAAAAGAAGGGCAGCACAGATGATGATCTGTGTGCTTTGTGTTTGTGTAGTTTAAGGCCCAACACTTGTAGAAGCCCTTTCTGGTCTCCTCTTTTCTGTTATAAATATTGCTATGACAGAAATTTACATTTGAAGTGAAATGCTTTCGGCATTACTATTTCCCTCTATAGAAATACAAATATAAAAATTCCATCCTGGGTGTAATATCACTTGCATTGCTTTAGTAGGTACTTGGCATCCCATGGCATTGGAATGTAAGCTTAATTTCTTTGCTGTTGAAGGGCCAGGAGTAGGAGTTACTTAGCAGAGAGAGCAAGACTGCCAGTGCTGACCATAAATCCAGGGATGTACAATGCTTGAAGAAAAGGGCAAGGTCACGCTATCCTCTCCTGATTTGCTTTCTCTTCCCTTCTGGATACCTATTTATCTGGCACAGTGCAGTCCAGGGACATTTTCAGCGCTGCCTGTAATAGCTCTTGGTTTTGAGGTCAAACCTTCCCTTTTCATTTATTTTCATTCCACCTGCTGGTTTGTGCCAAGGGTCACTGGTATATTTGACACTGATCTCCGCATCTGCAGTTTCTGGATGTGTTTAGCTCTTCTCCTCCTGACTCAGCTCAGTGACTCTTTGCTTAGCTGTGTACAGCTCCCCTTTAGCGTTGTCCTTTCAGATGCCCTTTCCTCCATAAGCTGTTAATCTTCATTTCATTTCCTGTGCTTTGCAATATTCTGCCACCCTGCCTACTTCAGGTGAGTAGGAGGGGTTTTCCTTCTTTTCCTTAAGGTCTGTAAAATGTCACTGGGTTTCTWTTTGACAATAACGTATCTTTTGAGGGTGAAAAAGATACATTAAACAAACAGATCTTGTGCACAATCACTAGTTATGCCAAACTAGCTTTAATTACTGTTACAGTGATCTTAGTGATGCTATCTTCCAGCTGGGTCCTACCTAGAGATTGTAAAACTGAAATATGTGTAAGTCCAGGGTTCTAGTGAGATTTATTTACAGTTATAAAGATGGTCAATATTGAAATGCCCTTCTACAGTGAGTAATTTCTGCACTAAATGTAAAGCGAAGTTCATGAGCRGAACCTCACCCTGTTTTTTGTTCGTCAGAAAGCTGGCAACAGTGACACTGATTTCTGCAAAACCTTGGTAGCTCTAAATGCACAGACATCTGAAAACCACGAACCACACCAGTGATTTCCTACAGGTTCATCTTTACACACCAGAAGCAGTTAAATATTTGTTATTTTTTTACAGAATGGCAAAGAACTCAAGAATGAGTTTAGCAAGTGCCTCTGATGAAAATTACACTTTCTGCTGGAGACTGTTCTGTGCTTGGGACTATTTGATAGGAAACCCTGAGGCTGCAGAGAGCAAAGCAGCTGCCATTGTCAACAGCATCAGGGTGAGCAATTGACCTTCGAATTATTTAAAGTTGATTTGCKTGTTAATCTGTAAGCCATGTAAGTTTTTCCTCTCATTCCCTTCCACTTCCTATTGGATTTTGGTATTTATTTACAGATCTATTTGCCTGGGGGAGGGCTGGTATCATATCTGTGTGGTATTGCAGGCGCATCATATTTGCTAATGTTCTGTCCCAGCCAGGCCATTGTGTCCTCCTTTGGGAGAGTTTTATTTGATGCCAGTGTTTGTGTGACAAGTTAGATAACTAGAAACAAATTTGCTTGTGATGAAATTTCACTGAGTGTTGGAATCAAATTCGTGTTAACAATTGATTTGGCAGGAAAATATACAAATTTACAGAAAGTATAATTGTTTTTATGCAAAGGAAGTGTTTTATGCCTCAGGGATTCCACGTGGAGAAGCAGAACCACATCTCATATTTTACAAGGTGCTTTTTTACATGGTAATAAACTTTATCTCTCTCTCCCTTCTGGCTTATAACTTCCTGCACACAATTTATTGTTCTTTCTTCTTTATTTTATCAGCTATTAATCAGGCTCCCCAGGGAAGTGGTCATGGCATCAAGCCTGTCGGAGTTCAAGGAGCATCTGGATGATGCTCTTAGTCAAATGGTTTAGTTTTCAGTATTCCTCTGAGCAGCAGGGAGTTGGACTCAATGGTCCTTATCGGTTCCTTCCAACTTAAGATATTCTACAATTCTATGGTTTATTTCATCTCTCCATAAGAAATGGAGGTACATCTTACAGGTCTCTCAATATTAGAAAACTACTATAAATACAGACGTTTTCCATGTAGAACTTAAGAGCATATGTAGTTTTATCAAATGTAATTTGTGGTGTATTCTCATTGTCATTGAACAAAATTACTTCTAATTGTGCCAAGGATAAATTAATAAGCTATGATATTTAGTTGTTTCAATGACTGAGGATAATTTCTGACAGTTTTTAATGTATTATATTACTGACACCCAGATTCTATAGGCCCATTCTGCAAAAAAATCTGGTAGTGTAACCCTCTGGTAACACCTCTTTGAACACGCATGACTGAAAGTCATAAGTATCTGCTTACTGTGTATTTRTTTCTCAGAAATCTCCATCGCTATTTAAGCTCACATATCACTGCTACAAATCAATGAGGACAGCGGTATTTATGTGCTCGCAACTCCAGGATGTAATATCTTTTTTTTATTATACTTTAATTTCTGTGAAAGATATGTGCATTATTTTTGCTGAACATTATAAAAATGGTAATGCTGTGTTTCTTTCAAGGAAGCTATACTGGAAGAGCAGGAAAAGAAGAAAAGCAAAAACTTGTATGTATATAAGATAAGAGATACTTTTCAAAGCTCTGCTTCAAAGCAGATATCAGTGCTAATCTGCTTGTCTTGTACTTCTAAAGCATGTTAAAAATGACCCTGATGTCATAAGACAACCTACTCTATTGGTTGTATCTTTTTTTTTCCTAGGGCAGTGACCATAAGCTTAAGAATTATTGCAAACATCCTTGTGCTTCTCTCCCTCGCTGGAAGTATTTACATTATCTACTTTGTCGTGGATCGATCCCAAAGGCTAGAGCGCACCAAAAAAGAATTGACTCTTTGGGAAAAAAATGAGGTACACTGTCTTTGTGCCAGCTCTGTCAGAAGCAGGTTTGCTGTCTCGGGGCTTTCTGTAGCAATAATGTGCATGGAGGTGTAAACAGCAAGAGATGAGCCAGGAGAAATGAGGAATGAGTGGGCAGAGTGGCRCTTGCCTGGCTCTGTCTTGGCGCACTCGCTCCCTCAGCTCTGCAGCCAGGTGGTAGTGCAGCTGAACTGGGCACAGGGGGCTGCAGGTCCCCATCTCACAGAGACTGCAGTTCCCTGTTTTGTGAGGACAAAGCTTAATCTCTGCCATCACTTAAAAATCTACTTTTGTGTCCATGATTGAGCTGAACAAACACTGGGCTGATGGACTAGGAAGGAATTGACTTTGGTAACAGTGATTGATTCCAGCTGGGGAATACTGAATGTTCTGTGAATATTTCCATTCAGAGGGAAGAATGAGAGTAGGAAATGAATAGGTATGAAGAAGCCACTCATCAATTTCAGAGGGAGATGCTAGCTTCATATTTCCCACATGTTAAGTTTTAATTTCTATTAACAAAGAACTTTGAAGCTACAATACCTGGAGTAAAGACTCCTAAGTGGTATTCCAGTACTATAATTTTGGATCATAACCACTGTTATTACTAACGTCAATAACAACTTTTTAAAGCATCTCCTTCAAGAAAAGCAATCACCAAAGCATGTGCCTCAGCAGTATTTCATTCAGCACTCGAGATTCCACAGAAAATCTACATCAAAAGCTGCAAAAATGCCACATTTCTGTTSCCTAGGTGAGCGTAGTTGTGTCACTGATCACAATGATTGCACCTTCTGCTTTTGAACTTGTGGCAGCTCTGGAGATGTATCATCCAAGGACCACTCTTCGCTTCCAGCTTGCCAGGTATGGGCAATATGCAACGTAGAAAATATGTGGGGAGAAAAGGAGGAACAGGAGAGGAGTGTTCTGGTTGCATGTCTTAGTACACCCAAACCAGAGAACGTATGAGAAGTCGATGGTTATCAATGCTGGTAACCTGTATTTTATTCTCGTTTCAGGGTTCTTGTCCTATACCTGGGAAACCTCTACAGTTTAATCATTGCTCTTCTGGATAAAGTGGACAGTATGAGTGTCACTGTAAGTTTAACTCGTGTAAAGCTAGTAGACTTCACAGATGGAGTTCCATTTATTGTGAAATATAYGAAGTCAGACAAAAATTTATTTGAAATTGATTAAAACATTACAGTTTGGTAGGACTGTAAACTTAAGTTTAGATAGTAATATTCACTTACAACTACCTACAGTTGGTTTTTTTTGATTAGTCTTTTAGGATAACTGGATCCATTTCATTGCTGATGTAACAAGACAAATAGATTTCTGTACATTGCTGAAGTATTAAAAAAAAAAAGCCATCACTGTAGGTCAAATATTTCCACCTACCTAAATCAGCTTTAAGCCCTGCCCTTACCTGTTCCGTCTGACTCTGTATGTTGACAGCTATTTAACATTGCCTAATTGCTGCTTGAAAATGTATGAAGAAATGCCTCAGTGTGTGTATGCTGTAGAAGGTACAGACATCTGCACTATGTACAGTTAAAAAGTAGCTTTTGGGACATTTATTATTTCAGGACTCTGATGTTAACAACAATGCAAGTAATTCTACCACCTCCTTAGCAACCAAAACTCTTTCTAAGGACGACAATTTAACTGTTCCTAATGTACAAATTAAGAGAAGCGGCATTGTCACGTTGGAAGAGCATCGCACTCCAGGCTTAACAGTCTCTGACTCACTGGTTAACCAAACAATTTCCTTTAACACCCAGAACCAACAGGATCAGTGCTGGGAGACGTATGTTGGTCAAGTACGTACTTGTTTTATTACGTCATCAACTTATTCCTAATCTATATTTGACAAAAAATTAAAATTATGTTATGCTGTGTTCAATTTTAGAACTCTTCTTTGTATGAATTCCAGAATTTAGCTAAGGATGGTGTGGAAAGAGTAAAGACTATGCAAAGTGATATGGCCACAGATACAAGCTTTGTGTTTTGTTCAGTAGCTACAATATATTTAGTGTTGTACAAGTGTTCTTTTGCCAGGCTTTGGTCTCTATATTCAGCTCTGCATAGGCAGATCTGGACAGATGTGTGATGTGGATCCTATTTCAACAGGATACATCCTTCTAACCCATACAGAGAAACATGGCTGTAAGRCATACAAGCAGCAATGTGCACTCTGCAGATTCAGATTGCTGCCTCAATAGATGGAGATGCAGAACCAAAACAAGTAGGAGATTGTGCTCTTGGTCATTTGTACAATATCTCTGAAGTCTCTATTCATGCTGCCTCGAGAAATCTCTAGAGACTCAAGTGCTCTTCACTTTTTCACAGGGAGAGAGGACAACAACAAAAGGTTTCAGTTTGTAGGAATGGGGCTGATTATGTGGCAGTGCCATGTTCCCATAGTTGGGGTGCAGAAAATCTGTAGATGTAACATGACACTTTTTGCTTCCATACATGTGAAGGGTACGTTACTTGTGACCTTTACTTTGAATGACTGCGAGGGGCACTAATCGATTCAGAGAGAAATTTTAACCACAAAAAATGCCAAAGATGTCACTGATCCATTTGAGACTGGTCTCTGTCAGTGTCACACTCATGTCTAGACCACTAGAGTAAGAATGATGTTAGCATGCTTCTGACTTTCTGAGCTTCTTGTTCCAGAGTGAGGAATATTAAAGGCTTGTTTGATTATCAGGAGCAAAAGACCCCTCCTAGCCTGACTTCTATTCTTGTGTATACCTCTCCCTTTTGTACAGTGTCATAAAAAATAAGGGGGGTTGAATGTTTGGTTTTTTCCCCAAAATGGACTAGAGATGGGTGGAACTGAATCTTTCCTCTTTCATTGTACATTTTTAAAGCTCAATTATATATAAATATAAGATAACCCCATTCTTTTGCAAGCACTAAATAACTATCTCATATGGCTTGATGATCCTATGCTGTTGGGTTTTGGGTTTGTCTGAATAATAAGATTTTTCTCATTATGAAGCACTCAGCAAGTATGTGTTACAACAGTGAGCTTAATAAAAGATTGTGTGCAATAGAAAAAACCAACTCATTTCAGTTTAGCTAAATAAATTTATACAACATTAAAAAAGAAGTCATTAAAAAGAAAGTTTGATACCATCATGATCAGAATTGTATTGCTGCAAGCCATAGAAGGCACCCTGGAAGCTTGATTATATTTATTCTCTTTACCAGTACAAAGACAAGTAAGGGAAAAGTCAAACAGGAAAAGCTCAAAAGGATGTGATTTATATATTCAATTCATATTTTATCAGAATACTAAGCTTGAGCCAAAAATACAAGTACAAATGCAAAAGAGCCATATGCAGCCATTTGCTTTCAGAATGACTCAGTATGTGTGAACAATGTGTATTTCAGGAGATGCTAAAGCTTTCAATTATCGACATGATTTTCACAGTCGCAAGCATCCTGCTAATTGATTTTTTCCGTGGACTGTGTGTCCGATACTTGAGTGATTGCTGGTGCTGGGATCTAGAAAGCAAGTTTGTAAGTACAGTCCTTATTTTACCAAACTAAGATGCTGAAGATGGGTAGGCTCCTTCCTTCAGTACTGAATGTCCTTAAAGTCTTTTCACAGATGAATAATTTCTTGGTAGCACGCATCTATAAAGGCACAGCTCACACTGAGTTTAAATTGGAGGGCACAGGGTACGTGCTGAAATAGAATGTTTTTCTCAAGTCTACTCACATGACTCTGGTGCAAAACTTCTGTTTCGTGCAAAATGAGGTCGTGGAGCAGTCCCACATCCTCTTTTCTGTAGCTGTAACATCTATATACGTCTATAACATCTATAACGTAGACAGTGGTCCAAGAAACAATAACCAACAGCACACAGCCCTTGAAAAAAATTAGAGTGGGTGATACTTGGTTAGCAAGAATCTGTTGGCATGAAAGGCTGAGAACTGTTCTTTGTCCCTAACTAAAGAAGTGAAGTAAGCTAAAGAGGAATTAGTTCATTTAATCCCAGCCTGCAGAGTAGGTTTTGCTGTATTCCCACTGCCTGCCAAAAATTGGTATTTGATCTGGATGTTTCAGGCTATGTGCCGTCTCCTAACTGATTCAGTCAAATGCTTCTGATAAATTATTTGAAAACAAGATTAAGACAAAGGTATTCATCTTTGACTGTGTTTCTTGTAGCCAGAATATGGAGAATTCAAAATTGCCGAGAATGTATTGCACTTGGTCTACAATCAAGGAATGATCTGGTATGTCATCCTTACGCAATTTTTCTTGTTCTTTGTTGGCTGATTGCTAAATCAATCTGATGATTTCAATGAAACCTATTCAAGCAGAATATTGGTAATGTGGCCTTTTATTTTAAGATATCATCTATTAATAGTGAGCTGTTGTGGGTTTTTTGCTTTGCTTTTTAGTATGTCCTATTGTTATCAAAATGACTTCTGGCAGTACTGAGCACTGACATGACATGATTTTTCCAGGATGGGAGCTTTCTTTTCACCTTGCTTACCAGCATTCAATGTACTCAAGCTGATTGGACTCATGTACCTGAGGAGCTGGGCTGTTCTGACTTGCAATGTGCCACATCAGCAGGTTTTCAGAGCATCTCGGTGAGTCAAAATGAGAACAAAAGATAAAGAATAAATCAAATGCAGGCAATGGAAATATCTTTCGTGCACATGAAGAAAATTACAGGAGATGTTAGCTTTAAAAGTTGTCAATCAAATTTCACACTAATACAGATAGCAAAGTCTGTGGAAAGAAAGAGTTGCTGAGAACCTGGAGGGTTTGTAAAGCAGGGTAGTTGAAGATATGCAGGATGTAAAAATTATGTCCTAGATGGCTATAACGGCCTAACAGAAATGCTTTATTTCCATAGAAATCTGACAGAGCACAATAACCTACAAGTGTTAGCTGTTGCAAGTCCTATTTCTTGATGTTTCTCTCTTTGAAAGCTACACAATATCTACTTTTGCCTGTTCCATCGCACAACAGATTTCCTCATTTTTCTTCTATCTGAAGAATATCTTACTTGTTTACTCAAAATATAAATAATTTAGGGCATCTTTAATTCTTAAGAATCAGTTATTTCTAATGTATTTTGAAGACGAATCGACTTCTGCCACTGTTCTTTTTCTCCACCAACACAACTGGACAGTAATGTCAGGTTTTATCAAACGGTGCAGTAAACAATTCTCTGGCTGCAGCAGTGGTATCTGGAAAGCAGTGCAAACAGAATTTTGATCATTAAGAGTCTGTTTAAACCAGCTCTGTTCAGACTTTCTAATTATAGCAGAATGATTTTGATCTTTCAGAATTGTCGATCTTGAACTTGATAGGCAGATACAGACTTGCACCTTTTATGTTGCTTCTGGTTTTCTCTGTGATTAGTATAATCTGAAACATGTTACACCTTCTTGCAGATCCAATAATTTCTACTTGGCCATGTTGCTGTTTATGCTGTTCTTATGCATGTTACCCACAATTTTTGCTATTGCCCGATACAAGCCATCCTTAAGCTGTGGCCCTTTTAGGTAAGTTATAATGGACTAATGAAAATTGCAAAGATTTTATATCTCCCTCTTACAATGAACTTATCAGGTTCCATAATACACAAATTACAGATGTAAATAAAAGAAAAACTGATAGAACAATGCTTTTCTGCTACCAGTATTTTACAGTTTAAGGTTTAATAAGGTGAATATGTCAACGTTCTGAGTTGATTTGCTTTATGCACATAGTTTAGTTAACGTTTACATAATGCAATGTGCAACTGAACAATCTCCCACACATCACTGTCTTGTGTCTCCATTCAAGCACCCTCCAAGCTTGTTGTTTATTCAGTGCAACACTGCTTAACAAATATACTTAGGATTCCTTACAACTTCATTTTACCTTTTTTTCCCCACATACTTCTTATAGTGGTCAAGAAAAAATATATGATATTGTTTCTGAAACGATTCAAAATGATTTTCCCACATGGTTCAACACAGTGATTACTTACATCAGCAGTCCTGTGGTTGTCCTCCCTGCACTACTACTGTTATTGTAAGTACTTYGGTTTTTGCAGGCTGGTTAAATTGATTGTATTAATACTGGCCTTATCTSTGGAGAGTCAAATGTTGATAGTGAGGAACAAACACTGTGTTGTTRCAGTTTTATTAAGCATAACTGAAARAAAATTCCAACACTTCACTGAATATATGGTATATGGATCTGACAGGGATGAAAGCATGTGAGAAAGACTGTCAAAAGGAATTTYTTGTTCTGGGATACTGTGTTAGAGTTTGCTATGATGTGTCAAGGTTCACAGTGCTGCTGGTTCCAGAAAGTTTAAGAACCTTTGCTCCTCAGAAATAAGTTTTACATTTTTTCACGGTCATTAGTTCAGTTTATGACGGTGARCAGGGCTCAGTCTGTCATTTAAAGAAGCTACTCAGTCATCCTGATTTCTGACAAGATAAATCAATTATAACAGTCTGCTCTTAAGTGTTAATATAATATAACTTGCTGCAGACTCTCCAGTGAAAGTCTTTTCTTACTTGTGTTATAAATAATTGTTCACAGCTGGGAATTAATATTGACTTTGAGCTGTTTGAAATTCACTTTCCTTCTATGAAATACATTTTGTTTTGCATGTACCTTTGTACCATTTTTTCTCTATAAACTGCAGACAAAGGCAGAGTTTGTCCCACCGGTGGCTTTTCAGACAAAGCAGAAAGATCAAAGCAACAGTTCCTATTTGTAACTTTCCTCTAAGGTCCCAGCCATGTAATTACATGTATTTACAAATTTAAGTATATCTATTGACTGCTTCAAACCGACATCTAAGCACACATGTAATTGTTTGTGGTATGAAGTCTAGCTGTAAGATTTTACTTTGTCTGAAAGCCAGTGCAATCCATGATGTCAGGCTGTAATCTGCCAGGATCTGATCTCAGCTGTGCCAGGGTAAACAAGGTGTTATTTCAGCCAGCCAACAAAATTACATTGGTATGATTGTGCAAACTCAGCTGTAACTCTGGCRTCTCTGTTCTGTAACCTTGGATTGCAGAAAAAAAGACAAGACAATATCTATTAAAATTACATGTCCAGAATTAAAAAAAAAAAAAATTAAAAAGCTAGAAGTGCACCCCGGGTTACATGTGCAATGAAGACCTGCAAAAAACACAGGTGAAATTAGAACTGTTAAATCCGTTTTCAGTGTCATTTCTTTCTTTCGTGTATGTATGCTTGAAAGAAGGCTGTGATCCATTATCATGGTATAAGGAAATGCTAAAGAGCAGCAACTGAACTTGTACATCATTTTGAATTATAAACCCTCAAAGAGAAGTTTCAAGTGACTCATATCACCTCTTTCACTCTTAGCATGCTAATCTACTACCTACAAAGTATTGCAAGATCATTAAAATTTACCAACAATCAACTGAGAATGAAGATACAAACAGTAAGTACAGAGCAAAGCACTTTTACACGTAATTTGGTGGATCTTCAGTAAATTATGAGCCTAATTAAATCTCCAAAGTCACTTCTAGTGTTTCCCAATGTAAAACAAATCCTGGATTTTTCATCCTTACACAGCAGTGGATTTGCTCCCTAATCCATAATAATTTACTGCTTCTCATTCTCCTGAATGCATTTTAGGAAAGAACTGAAGATAAGAAAAAGGTGGTTCAGATGGCAGTAGGTAAGTTGCTGACCTTTAGAAATGTCATTATTAATAAAGCATTTGGATGCAAAAACATTTTGATTTCTCCTATACATCGGGAAGTACAACTACATTTTTTAAACTATATTTCCTGTAGAATCCTCATTTTGGATGGTTTCTGAGCTCAGTTTGGTGTAATCTTGGCAACATTGAAAGATACAGTGTGTAGTTCAAATCTGAATTCACCTAGAATCTTTGGATTGGGTATTTTCCTGCTTTTATCACCAACAAGGCAGAACCTGGGAGGCATCTTTAATGATTCAAATCATCTCASACTTTGCATGCAATTCAGAGTCTGGTAGGCAGAAGAGACATTGGCTTATTGCCCATTTTTGGATCCTGTAGCGCAAAGTCCAGTGTTTTCTCCATGTCCCCAATACTMCATCTGCCAGGTATTGTGGTATGAGGATGCACCCCTTTATCACCATGTCTCTCAGTGTGACATCAATTTCTCTTTTTTTGAACACAGGGGGTTCTGTTGGCATTGGATCTCTGACTGAAGGGGAAATTTGAGATACTGCATTTACATAGCAGCTTCTAAATTTAGAGATCTGGATTGTTCCTGTAACAATTTCTGTTTTCTAGCCAGAATCCAAAATCTGGATGGTAATGACAAAAGACCAGAGCAAGAAAGTGATATCAGCCAGGAGTCTTCTGTTCGGTCCTCCACTCCCCGAAAGAACGGCAGTGTCTTGAACTTTGAATCTCCCGTGAGCAAAGGCACCAGAATACAAACCATTTCCCAGTCCGTGCCCCAAACTGTGCCATCAGCTGACGTTGCGAGACCTGCCAACRCAACTCCCACAACTTCGGCCTCATTAACGCTGGCTCCTTCCGTATCCAGTGTACAGAAACCAAGAAGTGATCATATCACAAACAGGTAAGGCTGCTTTGGTTTTGAAACTGCATTTATTCCGGCAGCTCCATGGCATACCTGTGTTTATTTACAAAACAGCTGTGTATTCAGACTGTCTGGAGCTGTAAGAAAGCAGAGGAATTTTTTAAAAGCAGATTTATTCACTATTCATATTGCTGGTGATACCACCTCCTTAACTCTCCCTTAATTGAGATGGGACTGTAAACCTTTTGAAATTMTGTAGTTGATGCAGTTTACACACAGCTCAAGCAAAGGTAAATACTAGACTTGCCCTCAGGCACATAATTGAAATAGTTTGTGCAGGATACTGTTTCCACGAACAAAACAAACACAGAGGGAAGGAACTCTGTGTAGAATGTCTGTGCAGGTTTAGTTGTAGGACAACCAGCTTGGGATATCAGTAGATGGATACTTTAAGTTATCTGTTGTTTTGGGTTTTTTCCAAGTGGATAAAAAACAGTTCTCAGAATAATAAGAAAACAGAAAGGGAATGTAACTTGAGAGGTCAATTGTCTGTTACCTTTTCCTAGAGAAGAACAAATATATCTCCTAATTTCTAGGGTATATTTCTCAAAATGGTTCTAAAAATTTGGAACAGTGGAGATGATCACCACTCTTTCAACATAGTTTGACTCCCAGAGCAGTGAATTTTTTTATGTTTCAATTCCATTAATTGACAAGTGTGTATCTCAATATTTTCTCTCTTTTTTTTTCCTTCCTAAAGATACTCAAGTGTTGTTCATAGGAGTGCAAGTGAACTCTGCAAAACAAAACCCTACACACCAGTGACCTTCAAAAAGCACACTGAAGATGTTCATTCTGAGCCTCTCTTCAGAAAAGCCATCCGGCAGGTAAATTCAGATGCCCTTGGGGCARGGGCTCCTGTTTGTTTGGGATGTAGACCATATGCTACCAGGTATTTTCTGGTTAATGAAAATGAGTCCAGGAAAAAATCGCTCCGTTCTACCTCCCGACTCCAAAGGCATTTCAGAAAGGAGGAATCGGGAGATATCATTGAGTTGTATCCACGCCACATCAGAAGATACGTGGTTCGAACACCACACCAGCTGTATTCCCCTCCTCCCAGTGAAGATGAGGAGGATGAAGAAGAACTTGAGAGAGAATTCACRAACAGATCCCATCGCCCTCGCTCACTGTCTGACCTTCGCCCGGGACCACGGTTTTACATCGGGGAACACGCTGATGGCCACATTCTAATGAGCAAAGATCTAGCCAGAGTGCATTACAAGTCCTGGGATGATGGTTTTGAGCTGGACCTGGACAGGCCTCCATATGCTTACAAGAAAGTGCACCTGAACTATCCCGAGCCACGTGTGAAACCAAAATCAAAGCAAAAGATGGAGCAATCTCTAACAGAATCCGATTCCATTTCCATTGAATCCAGCAGTGATCCRCAGAACAGCAGCAATGACCAGTACATCCAGGTCATTCATAGCAAGGACAAGTATCCAAAAGCTGGGGCAAAACTCACCAAAAAGAAATCAAAAAACAGTGTTGAGCTAAGTATGTCTGAGCCTAGCGAACTGGTGTGCTCAAATGTCTGAGAAAGCTCTGCAGCCTCTTCGTTTTGAGCAGGTGTACRTGCAGTTGTTGTACTTGCTGTTTGAGGTCTATCAGAGTAACTGCGATGTAGTTTTTGTAATTACCATGTATGCATCTCCCACTCGAGGTGGGAAAAGCCTTGTGTTTTACTGTTTATGGTACCTTGCTTTAATATCACAACTGATATGTCGCAAATTGTAGAAAACAAGGTTATTCCAATTTATTCCTTACTGTTATGCTGTCAAAACCCAAAATGTCTGCCTACTGGAAAATCAGAAGCCATGTACTTGGGGCACTTGAATTAAACCAGTACAAAAATATATCAGATGCTTCCTGAATAAATTCAGCAGGGAATCAACTTCCTGCAAATGGAGTTGTTACTGAGAGTACAAGATCTTGTTGTGCCTCGTTTGAATATGCTGTGGCTCAAATAAATCAGGAAAAAAGGTTGATTAGAGAAAACAGTGAGTTTCTTTAGGATTTACCGCAAGGACAAYGGAGTTATTAGATTGCAGCAACGTGCGCCAGGCTAGGAGATTAAATCCTCTGTTAATTCCGGTGAGTCTCAACCCAGCCTGATAAACTTATCAGTGGAAAACTTTCGATCCATGGCTTTTAAAAGACTCACTTCATTACTCCTAATTTTAATTCTAAATTCTATCTCGTTTTTCCTTTAGATACTGAAGGTTGGTTGGTTGGTTGGTTTGCTTGTTTCTCTCCGTGTCACTGGGGTTGGGATTACACTGCGATGTGCGCGGGGCGGCCCCATCCCTACGGAAGCGCAGAGCGCCGCTCCGGCTCCGATCCCAACCCCACTGCCACAGCTCCGCTGTCCCGGCCCGTGAAGCGCGGCCGGGCCGGGCCGGGCCAGGTCGGGCCGGCGTCACCCTCAGGTGAGGGGGCGGAGCTGCCATCGGCCCAGGGGCGGCGCGGCGCGGGCGCTCAAAGGCGGCGCGGCGGCCCCGCCTGCCCGCCATGGATTGCGCGGGGCGCGCTGAGGCGGCGGCCGAGCAGCTGCGGCTCTAYCGGCGGGACCCCGGCGGCTGGCGGGGCTGCCGCGGCACGGTGGGTGAGCGGGGCTGGCGTGGCTGCCCCGGCACGGTGGGTCAGGGGGGCTGGGGTGGGAGCCGGCCCGGCCCGCGGGCTGAACGCTTCCCGTCCCGCAGGGCGAGGTGGCGGTGTCCTGGAGACCCTCGGCGGAGTTCGCTGGCAATCTGTGAGTACGGCTCGTTCCCGGGGCGGGGGGTCGTGCCCGCGGCGTGCCGGGGCCAGGCAGGGTAGAGCAGCGCGGTTTGGTTTCGTTTCGCCCCCCGCAGGTACAAGGGAGAGGGGATCCTGCCCGCCAGCCCGCGGGATGTCTGGGAGTGCATCAAGCCGGTGGCCGGCGGGCTCAGGACCAAGTGGGACCAAAACGTGAAGGACTTCGAARTCATCGAAGCTATCAGTGATGTAAGTTCCTTAAAAACTGTTCTGGTGAGATTAGTGCAGTGTGTGTTCAGCAGCGTTGGGCCTCATGAGACAGCCGATGTTATGTGCAGGGAGGTCTTATGTTTAGTGTTTCTCACTGGATCAGCTGGACGATACTGGGATAAGAAATCTTTTTTTCTTTCGTTTTATTTTTTTCTGTTTCCTTTTCTGTAAATTTTATGTATTCTATTAACATATACATGTATGCAAATAATAGCTGATTCTGAAAGGAAAGAAAATTCATTCTTGGCTAAATACTGCGTAGTTAAAATATGCAAATATATAACGTTATATATACATGTATAATATTAAATATATAATATTAAAGGTTYCTGCACTGTACTGGTGTTAATGCTGCAAATCAAGCTGAGCATTATTGTTTTTAGCAAGCTCTCTGTGAGAGAAGAGGAGGCTTAGAGAGTACATAGACTTAGCTAAGCAGTGAAGTGTTCATGTCATCAGCCACTAATTCAGGCCCCATCTTTCACCATGGCAGCACAGGACACTGCCTCTAGCTGACCTTGGGACCCAGTGCTTTTCCTCTGTTTCTGTCATTAAAATGGAGATGCTGCTCTCAGAGCAGGACAGATGAGCACGGCTGTGTAGGAGCAGCAGCTTCTGCTGCCACGGTTCTACAGTCTCATTCCTTTTTTTTTTAAAGCATATCAGAAACTTAAAAGGGCATTGGATTTAGATCCCTGAATCTCAAGTGGATGTATGTGCTCGGAGGCAGCCAGGTGAAAACACAACCAGTGCCAGAAATGTTTGTGGAAGCCCTGGGAAGTTTATTTTTCTTGACATTGAGTACTCGTTATAAACGACTTCAGGAGTGCTGCAACCTGCCACTTGAAATTCACAGACTTGCCAGCACATATGCATGTGGTGGAAACTTCTGTTTTGGGGAGCCAATCACAGAGCAGATGGTAGTGTTAATGTTTGTCCAGTGTAACCAATTGGATTATCAAGTTGTATCCCGTGCATACTACACAGAGAAGTTATCTGTGCTAGCTTCCTGGGGAGGGCAAGGGTTTTAACTGTCCGATGAGCATAGATGTGCCAGATTGGCGTTTCAGCATCCCTTGTGGTATCTGGCCTCTCTGAACCTGGGAGCAACACCTTATCACTCTGTTTTGCTCCATTAAACTGTCCTTTGTCAATGCATGGTAGTGCCTTTTGACTGTGCTGRTTTACATTTTGTTCAGCAAAGGATGTAGTAGAACTCCTTGATGGAGTTTAGGAAGCGTAACTGAAAGAGTACCAGAAAGTACAGGGATTTTTCTACTGTACTTTTGAAAATATCAACTGACATAACTGTTTTGTGATTTCCAGGCTGTCTTTGTATGCAGAACCACAACCCCTTCAGCTTTTATGAGGGTAATTTCACCAAGAGAATTTGTGGATGTAGTAGTAATGAAGCAATATGAAGATGGGACAATGCTGTCTGCTGGTAAGGCACTTGYGTTCTCAACGTGTTCATGTGACACTTGGAGATGACCAGCAGCTACTGGAAACAACTATAAAATAAAAGCTAACATTAATACATATAAAACAAAAGCTAAGTAATGTGCTGTTCTGTAGTTGTTGACCTGATCTTGATCAGAAGATAAAATAGTAGTCATCTTTTACATTGTTGTTTCYAGAGGATATAAATCATCACTCAGATAATGATGATACTGTTGGCCTATGGTTTCTTCCCTTGCTATGCTTTTGAGATCAAATAAGTATTTAATTTACTGTTAAGTTCTGGAGTATTTTGTGTGTGAGTSTTTTTGTTGTTAGAAAAGTTTACAGAACTTTCTAAAAGGAGTCTCATTTAGGCTAAATTCCATTTTAACATTTTCTGCACTGCCTCTAGGTTTTGGTGAAGCCACTGAATAAATGTACCACTCCTGTATGTGAAAATAATTGTTTTTGTGAAAACAATTAGTGCTGATTTTTAAGAGGCTGCCACTGTATAGAAGGATGTTTCTTTGTTTTTTTCACTTTCATTCTGTTGTTTAACTCTTACAAGTCAGTGCTTTTATTGCCCCACTGTTCAGGTGTCCCATTTTCCCATCCTGTTCAGAAAAGCCCAGCCAGGAATTTATATACCTGCTAGAGTGCAGCTTTTCAGCAGCCAAGTGATGTATCTGTGTGCCATGGATTTGTTGGAAGTAACCCRAATGACCTCTCAAGAAAAGCAGTGCCCTGACATAACATAGGCTCAATGAAACTCTGTCAAATTGTCTTGATGCTTCTTCCTTCAGAGCTCAGTAATAATTGCTTCTAAATTCAACACTTCTTTGATTTCCCCATTCTAAGGCCAGAGTGGTTCCTTTTTAATGGTCTTTTGTGACCACTTGCCAGTGCCACACTGAAAAGGTTGTACTGCAGTTCTTTTCAAATAGTGAGTTTGCTTCCCACATGGAGCTTTGAGTACCGAGGACTGTTTCCCATCTTCTGGAAAAATGACACTTTTCTTCAATGCTTTTTCTTACAGCCACCAATGTGGAACACCCGCTATGTCCTCCKCAACCAAATTTCGTGAGAGGTTTTAATTATCCCTGTGGCTGTTTCTGTGTACCTGTTCCAGGGTAAGGAGCAATCTGTTTGAATGTTGTAAATTCAAAATTACCCATTGTGTGGTGTGTTTATGTGTATGTGGCCACATGTGACCTATAACCTCTTGGCAATGGCATCTTTCTGTCTTCCCAGTGACCATTATGACTGAGTGCCCTTTTTGTTCTCATTTTTTGCAATGAATTAGTTCCTCTTCATTTCCTAGATGAAAGTCTTTAATGTTACAGGAACTGTTATCGTGGTACAATTCTCACTGAACTCTTAAGCAGAGATTCAGCAAAACATCCAAGTATGGTCTTAATTTTTGGTAAATGAGTGTCTGGTTGATTACTACATTGCAGTAATTTATTAACAGAGTCATGCAGCTAATTAGGGCCCAGTTAAACTCTAATTTGATAGCTGCATTCACTGAAATTTGTCTGTTTGTTTAAAAAAAAGAAAGMTCTTGGAAATACCTACCCTAGTACATGTAAGAGTCCTTGAAAAGTTMTTAATGCTCTTAAACCGCTGGCTATAAAATCACTTTCATTGTCTTTGCAGGGAGCCAGACAGGACTCAGCTCCTCACTTTCTTTCAGACGGATCTTGGTGGCTATCTTCCCCAGACAGTGGTGGATTCCTTTTTTCCATCTAGCATATCTGGATTTTACAGTAACCTGACCAAAGCTGTTAAGGCATTAAAAGCATGACAAGATGAGTTGCTGACATCACCAGCAGAGGGTAGGAGAAAACCTGGCAGCTTGAGGGTAAAAACAGAAAGCTGGCCTCAGGACTTTTCTTTCAGCAAAGATACTTAAGAAAGGTGACATGAAACAAAGAACTGAGTAAAATAAATTTTTAAAACAGGATTTTCTACCTGACTCCATGCAGAACAATGCATTCTTTTCCAATATGAAATTTTTCATTTTAATGATTAAAAAAATACCACACCAGAGGCTGGAAGAATCCTGGAGGCAGCAGTGGTGACTGTCTGCAGGGAGAAGATGCCCGTACTGGATCTGTTCTTAGTCACACTCTGTCCGTGTCTGTGGGGTTAAACGTTGCTAAAATCCACTTAGCACCACAGCCAGGTGCAGGTCAGCTCTGTTTGGTCTCTCAAACTCCCTGTAGACTCCTGTGGAACAGTGTGTCTTCCCCAAAAGGATGTATCTCTTCTGCTGCCATGACTCATAGACCTGCTAGGATGCTTCAGTGGGTCCAAGCCAGCAAATGGTAAAAGCCAGAACAAATGGGATTGGCTAGAGGATTTCACTTGTTTGTTCTAGCAGACATCAGTATTGAWGGTAAACATGCCTTAAGTGCTTTTTTGTAAGTCAAGGTCCAGCAGTGCTAATCAATTCTCAGGTTGTGGGCTGGCAAATAGACACTCTGCCTTTCCCTTCTCTGTTCCAAAACCAGTGGTTTCACAGTGTCATGAAGCAAACTTAACYGACATGGTGGCAATAAATAAAGAGGATTAAGCACTTTACTTGCCATTTTTTAAACTGCACTTGAAATGACCATTTTGAACTGTATTTGAATGTTTTTAGGTTTCCTGTGGTCACGGGTTTTAACGGGTAAATGATCTTTTCTGTAGCTTTGCTTTGATAGGCCACAAGGACGTTGCATTTTTCTAAGACTGGTTTGCCTCACAGCATTATATTGGGAAATCAGCACCTGATTTTGTGTGCCATGATGTGTCCATCTTTAGGAGATATCTATGGTGTTGCTTGCTGCAGCAATGTCGGACGTTACTATGGATTACATATAATTACAAAAGTAAAAACAATTGCTGAATTAGGAATTTAAATGCAGGTTGTGATTTTAATGTGGTTACTCGATTATTTAACAAGGTTAATATGCTCTGCTTTCTGTCCCTGTATTTTTTATATTTGGTATAGGGCATGGACTTGCACGCAAAGTTTCCCATTGTAAATCTCACCCTATGGAATAGTTTTTCAAGGAAAGTTTTTAGTCTACTCCTTTGTATACAAAGATGTAAGAACTTGTGTGGGCGTGGTGAAATAAATATTTTTTCTGGTACTTCTTACTGTTTTTCCTGAATCATCCTTTAAAACAGTTTCTCATACACCTGTTCTGCCATCAAGGAAGCGTAAGAGCTGCTTAGACCTGCAGCATCTCTCTGAATTTAAGGCAGCTGGAGGGAAAAAGCCTTCCCTGACACAACCCCCACTGCCTAGGGAAGAGGTGTTTTGGTGAGAACACGCACCCTTACAGATTCTTTGCCCTTGGTTGGTTCTTATTTCCARTTGCTGCTTTCTATACTTAGGAAGAATAACAAGTTCACTGAGAGGAGATGTGGGCCTTGATATTACAGAGGCTTATACATATTTTTATAAGTGTACTGAAGCTGTTAGGCGTGAATTATAATATCTTGGCAAGTCTTTGCAGGATTATCATCAATTTAATTAGCAAAAAGTTCAAGGAGCGGAGCTGAGGTCACTGCTCATTATTTCTGCAAGTAATGCAAATTATTTTTGCAGATACTGTGGCTTCTTATTAGCTATTTATAATTTTTTTTTTATTGCTCTGAGCAATAAAGGTGGTGAGACTTCACTGGAACAACTAAAGGATCCCTTTTCTGAGTGCTCAGCACCTTCTATCCAGGAATTAAGAGCCCTTCACAGTCAGCCTGCCATGCCAAATTGGGGTTGGAAACATCTTAGCAAAGAGTTTCATGCAGATACCAGTTCAAAAAAGTATAAAAAGATTTGCTCACATTTTTCTCCTATTTTGGTTGCTAYCCAACTAAGAAAATTTTTGGTTTGGAATGGAGATTAGTTTTGGGGAAAGACAGCTCAATTGAGTAAGCGTCTGGAAGTGTAGGGGCAGATGGCTTGACAAGAATGTTCTTTCAAGGATTTATATACAGTTGTCTTATGAGAAAAGGCCACAGCAGGTTAGATGCCTGGATTTAATTAATACCTTCTCCTGCCTGTCCTACTTCCCCTTCTCTCATTTGCTGTTTCTGTTGCATTGTGTTAAGTGTACAGAAAATACCTCCTGAGCTCCTTAATTTCTTCCTGGTGAAATTAAGTAACCAAAGAAGGGTACAGAAAATTCCCATCTCTGGGAAGGTGAACAGCCAAGGACAATAATCAGCACAGCCATCTGGCTTTCAGCTGGTGAGTCACTACTTCCACCCTGCCATCGCGTCTCTCTCTGCCTTTAATGAAGCAGGTTGGAGAAGACCAAACGGGTGCATGAGACCACAGATGCACGTGCTGCTGCTGGTAGAACTCTGTACAGTGCATATAGAGAGCACTGCCAAAATAGCAGGGTTTGAAGCATAGATTTGTGTCCCAAGTTATTTAGCATTTCTGGAATAAACATTGCAATTCAGATTCCCAAGTACTGTCACTGGTACTTTCCCTTGCAAAATTAACAGAGACATTTTAAAAAAACAAGTGTGGTTAGAAGGTAAGATGTGGTTCTGAATGGCCTTGTTATTCTCCTTCTGTACTCCTCTTGAGACCCCTGGCCAGAAGGTGGTTAGGAAAACTTCCGCTACACTACCCTCAGCTTTCTGCCTTCCCCTTGGAATACTGTGAGAACTCCTTTCCACCCTGTGTTTGCCTGCTGCAGTTGAGATGGCTCTGTCAACTGCTAGTAGAAAGCAAACTTTTACAGGTTTTGGCTGTCCTGGATATTCTGTGTTTTTAATAGGAAAGCTGGAATTTTCTAGGGAACATTGTTTTGACACAGAAAACCTGCAACCCTCTTTCTCTGCCCTTTACACATTCCCTAAGGCACTGGTTAGTTGTAGGCTTGTAGACACATTTCTTGTTCCTGGCAAGGTAAGGCAGGGAGCAGGACTTGGAGAGTAGCACTGAAAATTTAGCACWGAATGTGCTTCTGATATTTGTTATGGCTTAATGTTAATGGCTTAAAACAGGAGAGTACTACAGCTGTCACATATTTTATTAATTACAACCAGTATATTATTAACAAAGTCATTATTTTATAATTATACACTTTGTAACATCTGTTTCTGAATGTTGAGATAAGAATTGTGCCCATTTCCTCCACATCTTAGTTCATCCCAGACAGCTTTCTCTGTAACTGGCAGAAAGATCCTGTATACTCTTCATGGGTGCTCTCCGAGTACCTTGCAGTGCTAGCCAAGTGCCTGCAAGTAATAAAATCTTTTGTTTGAGTATTGGCAGTAGTCTAATCCCTCCTCTTACAAAGTTTCAGATGACTTGGTGGTAACAGAGCTCTGATTCTTCCTCTTGATGATGGCTGTGATGGGCCCATCAGGTAACGCCTTGATTACATTCCACGCCTCGAAACGGGTGAGTCCTTGCATGGCAGTTGTGTGCACTTGTAACAGCTCATCTCCAGGCTGAACAGGGCTGCTCTGTTCCAGTGCAGTCCCTGGGGAAAGCAAACGGATTTCCTTTAATTCTTTCTGTGGAGGAGACTTTAACGGATCTTGCACTTAGGAGTGAAATAGCTGGAGCCACCAGCATTTTTGGTATAAACCACCTGGTCCCAGTAGGAAACAAATTACTGGCACCGAACAAGATAATGCTGCATTCGCAAAAAATAGCATTTCCAAAGTTATAAATCAGCAGTCAGTTATAAACTCCACAACTCTCATGAGTTGGGAACACGTGTACATAATTCAGTGTATTTACCTTTAAATATCCTGTTGATAATGATGGGTTTATCTCCCTGAATAGAGCCCTTCCCTCCTTCCAGACTGAATCCTAAACCGGCAGGTGTTTTTTCTAGAGTTACAGTGCAGATTGTATCTCCAGTTGCTGGAAACAATTAGAAAGTTACCAGATGGACAGCACATAGTCTGAAAAGCTAAAACATCTGTTACAAAAAATTAACTTTTGGATTGTTTGCAAGGGTACTATAGACTGCCAAATGAAAGAGAGAACTAAAACTTTTAATTTCTGATTTTGTCATTTTAAGGCCCTCTGGGAAGCTGGGGAAAGAAAGTTGTGTTTGAACTCATGAGAGAATGGAAATAAAAGACATTTACTAGAATAATAAAAATCTGTTCAATGAACAAAATTTAAGGTAAATATTTGACTTCATATTAGTTATGAAATTGTTATCAACTACAAGGCTGCTAATTTGCAGTATGAAAATAAAGTTACAGACCTCCAGATCATGCTTTAGGAAAAGAAAAAAACAAACCACAAAAATATATTGAAAGTGAAATATTCTGCAAAACTCTGACCTTGCTGTGTTTCAGATGTAGCCACCTGCTATATTGAACAATAGCACATTGTTTGTTCAAACTGAAATTCTCTTTCACAGAGAACAAGTCTTGTAACAATATTAGAATAAAGAATCACTGTTCACTGAGTTGTCATTATACCTTCAATTAAATGTGTTGCTACAATGACCATCTTTGTATGTCTACAGACATCCTTATAGAGAATCACACTTGTTTGGGGTTTTTTTAGGGAGTTCTTTTATTTTAGACATCCATTAGTTATTTCTCTTCTCAGTAAAGTTATTTCAAATGTCTATTTCAGGAATGTTTTATTAACTGTGCTGTCTTTGATCAAGGTTCTCAGATTTATGCAGCTCAGGCCGTTTTTACGAACACTTGGATTTCAGGTGATGAGAAAACACTTATCAGGTGGGGGCTACAAGATAATGCCACTAAACTTACCAGACTCTTGTGAAGCATCACTTGCTACTGAAGATGTGCTAGAGTTGATGGAAACATTGAGATCTTTTTCTCCCTCTTTAGGTTTTCTAGTGACAACGACAGCTTGTCTGGGTTGTCGAGCCTGTCGCATGATTGCTGAGGCGTCGCTGTGAGTTGCACCTTTGAGAGACTTGCCATTAATGGATAGTACTTCATCTCCTTTCTGAATAGTTCCTTCCTGATATGCCAGTCCATTGGGAAATACTTTGTGAACCTATTGAAGAGCCCAGTCACCACACACACACACAAGGGAAGAATAAGAAAAAGACAAGTCACTAAATCACTCMGTTAATACTTTTCACCATGTGCATTTTCCATTCTTTGTCAGGAACAAGTTGCTTCTATCACATTTCAGGACTGAGGACTGAATAAACAGAGAAGTTCTCTATTTATCCCTCCTCAAGCAGCCAGGGAAGCAGTGTGGCCCTGGTGCCAGATGACCAAAGCTGTGCTACCCGTGGTGTGTACCTTGCATGTGCTACTTCCTGACCCTCTCACTGCTATGCTCATGGGAGGAAGAAGGCATGAAGTTTAACTTCCAGACCCCTCACACGTGTATGCACCCACCCCATCCCTCCAGACCACCATGCATGGTCTTCTATAAGCACATGAGTAAGATTTTGGTTATTTCCTGCTGAAGGCTGTGTGTTCTGCCTTGGCTTTCAGAGCTGTTGGGGAGGAGGTGCCCATGGAAGCAGAACACTGCTGCCAGTCACTTGGATAGGCAGCTCTGTGCAGAATGAACCTGTTTTCACCTAAGACTATGGTTCTTACAACCCTATCAGTGCAGGTGCCTGCTTTGATTATGCCAAAAGCCAAACACTGTAGTAGAAACCCAGTAAGGTATGTATTTTTAGATAGAGTAGTTGATTTGGGAGTATTTTTTAAGATGCTACTTACTGTTACCACTTTGTTTTCTTGATCAATGCCCCCTGCCACGCTGAATCCAAGCCCAGTATCCTCTTCTTTATGCAAAACTGTAACCTGAATATCATCAAATTCCTAGGCAGAGAAAGTAATAAAGTCAAGAACTTCCCAAAAGTTATGTCACAGTGTTTGGAAAATCAGCATGATGTTCTTCTCTATTGTGCATTTTGTAATGTGACTAAGTGGCATAAGCATTATATTGAATTGCAAAGATTAACCAGATACATTCACTCCACAGCTTTCTGAAAATCATGCACAAAATAAAAAGCAGGTTTACCTTTAAGGTTGCTTCATCTAGGGCTTTGACTTCCTCTATAAGCTTTGCCAACTCCTCGGGGGAAAGCAGAGAGATGACTGACTGCCCCGACACGCCGGATGCTTGAGGTGAGCCATGTTCCTGTTTGTCTTCCTCCTTCCCTTTGTCTGCCAGGCTCACAGTGTATTCTCTCAACTCAGAGAGGCTGTCCCATTGTGACAAGAATGAAAAAGAAACACTGAGTAATGAAAGAACGTACCCACTAAAGCAAAAGGCAGTTTTGGAGCAGGCATCTTTTGATCTTATTAGCATGTAATTGGGGTGGTAACTCCTATAAGTATTATAAATATGGGCAAATGGAAATCAATCATGTTCACTTAAAAGAAGTAGAATTCATTGCATAAAAGAATAAGAACAATCTCATGGCCTCAGGCAAAGACAGACTTAAATCTCCTTTATCATGGAGATGCTAGAAATACTGCTCCTTAAATAGGAGGATGTTTGAAATAAACGTGTGTGTATGGTACAAATTAAAAACAAATTTAACAGTCATTTGAGTCATTTAACCTTTGTGCTCTAAAAAGTTCTTAATTTAGTCTGTGCTTTGCTACTGTGTGCTGCTACCTTAGAACTTCCAGCAGATCAGCACAGCTGCTCATCAGTGCTGATCTGTAACTTCTGAGTTTTAAATATGGTATCTTACTTCAGCGAAAACCCAGTGTCCAGGTGATGATTCTCGCTTGCAGGTGAGATGGAAGTCCCATCCTCCTCCACAGAGGACTGAGACACTGTGTCCAGAGTTTCCCATGTACTGTTTCCAGAAGAGGCTGAAGACTGAGGAAGGCAAAGCAATGATTTCATTAAAGCAGATGACACCTGGCTACTGATGGAATAGATTTTGCTATACTTCTCATCATATGGCTTCATTATCTCACAAGCCTGGGCAGCAGTAAGTGGGAAGCTCCGTGACCTTAGGCTGTGTGCTTTTGCTACTGACACCAGGTGGGAATTTGCAATGGCTCCTGTAGTTAAGAGACTTGATGAATTTTCAGTGCTGGCATTGCTGCTTCTCTCCGAGCTGGTTGCAATATCGTCCCTGCGAGAGGAAGATCTGTCCAGGCTCCTTGTACCGATGGCCACAGGTGGCTGTTGTTGGCTGGTTTCACAGTGTTGGAGGAASGGTTGGTTTGAACAGGCTGGAGCTGCCTCTGACCCTGCTGCAGGGGGAGAGGGGTCTTTCTGGACTGATGGTTTTAGGCTCAGCCTTCGGGGTGTTTTCTCAGGTGACTGCGGAGCACTCAAGGATTCAAATGAGCTTATTCTTTGTTTTATTGATGATCCCCCAGGAGAGACACGTGATAAGCTGGATTGCAGCTTTTTGCTGGAAATACTGTCAGGGTTGGGAGGACTTTGATCTGCCTGTGGTTTTAGATCTGAATTTGCTTTCCTTAATCCTTTCAGACTTTGACGGAACCAGGTGGGCTTAGGTGCAACAGGAGGACCCTTTTTCGCATTGTCGTGTTCATCCGATTTTAGCATTTTTGAACCAACTAATTCAGATTCTGATTTCTTCAGAACTTTCTCTGAGCTGCTTCGATTTTGATTCTCTTTCTTTGTGTCAATGCCAGGTTGCAAATCTAAGTGGACGTTGTTTTCACTCATGGTAGGATTAAATAAGCTTTTTATGCAGTCAGAAATTTTAACCCAGGGGTCTTCTGTTGTTGTATCAAGACTATAATCTACCCGTGCTTGTCTTTTAAGTACAGGCCTTTGTATTGATGAAAGGGGAGTCCCTGTAGTAAAGAAACATTGATTATAAACAAACCTCCTTCTACCTCTCCAGCCCTTCTCACTGCATCATTATTAATTCATTAAATTTGAATTTCATTCAAACCTCTGATAGATTTTAAGTTTCTAGAAAGTTTAAACTTTTTAAAAATTCATAACTCTTGATCTACCAGGTCTGAATCCAGACACTGAAATTAACTGAAAAACAAGGCTCTTCCACGCTTAAATATGAGATTGCTTTTTTAAGGGGTTTGCAAATTCTAAATGTAACCTGAAATTCTGGGGTGCTGAAGTCGTGATGAAGGCTGTAACAGCTAAAATGGAAGGTTAAAATTGCAGTGTTGTTTGCAGCCAGTAAATTCTTTTCGAAAGCATTTTTTCTTTTCTACCTTTATAAGTATATCCTACTCCAAAAAGACTCTCAGAAGATCTTTGATATTTATGCTTCCTTAAATTTCTGCAGGCATTTCCAGTTGATTTTTCTGATGAGTAAAAAGTTGATTCTAATGTGGGAGTATTTTTTGCATGACAAAGTCATTAAGCATTTTAATGTTGGGCATGGTGGAGCTGAATGGCAGCAAACTTCTGTTCCTGCAGTGGCACAGGTTCTGTTATCTGCTTCAGCGTGAACTTTTTTCTTTTAAGACAACATTTTTACCTTGTCTAATGATCTGAGCCAGACCGTACAGAATTATGTAACCATTTATGCTGTAAGAAACCTCTTGAGGTTGTCTTGTCACCTTAACACTGTTTCCGTAATTCTAAGTAGCACAACAGAAAACCAACTTATCAGGGGTTTGTACCATTGCAACACCAGAGCCTTGAAACTATGCATAAAAATGTCCTTTAGAAATGCTAAAACTAACCTTTAATATCAGATATTCAGTATAACTAAGCAGTTTCATCTGAAGTAATACAGCAATATTGTACTTGTCCATTAACTATTTTTACAATAAATCATCTCTTATGCTGCTTTTGATCTAGTTTCCCTGTCTTTACAAAGATTAATCCATAATTTGAAATTTCATCTGTTCACCCCAAAATTTACAGGTGTGGTTTGAAGACTACATTTAAAGAGAAAGTGAAGTCAGCTCAATACCCATTTTGAAATCCAAACTAAATACTATATTTAGCTGGAAAAAAAAGTTAATGGAATTAAACATACCTAATTTTTCTTTTCTTTCTTGATCTCTGCCCACTGGAAGAGCAGTTGTGTGTTCCTTATATGCTGTAGGAGAAGTGGTGAAGACACCGTKGGTTACATCAGTTTGATGTCCCTCTAGCATTGGTTCTCCAACTTCCTGCTGAGCAAACAGGAAAGAGAAGTGTGTCAGAATGTAATTATGCAAACCACAGTATATATGAATCTGAAAAAAGTCTGAAAGAATATATGAATTTGAAAAAAAAACAGAAACCCCATAGAAAACTGTGGTATGCAGGCCTCAGATGACTAATACAAAATACTTGGGGAATAAAGGTTAAAGTTTTTTTAAAAGCAGTAATAAAAACTTTTCTTAATGATCTAAAACACATTCTGACAAGAAACCCTCTCTCTTGGATATATGCAGATATACTGATTATCTTAATAGAGAAAGTTGTCTTCCTGAACAGAGCTTGATTTTTCATGGATTTTATTGATCTTAAGATTAGTTTTTTTCTCATTGTCATTTAGAATGACTTAGTACTGAAGAATAAAAAGTTGCAGGGAGTGGTAAGTTCAACAAGTACTTATTTCCCTCAATTTTACTTCTGAAAGCTGATTTCCTAGCAGTGGTTGATGAATACGTTTCTACTGCTCTTCTTAGGGAATGGTAAAAGAGTGACCTTACATAAGGTGCTTCACTGTAATTTTCTTGGATATTAACATTACATGTGGAATTCAGTCTGCTCTGTTTAATTTTATCTTGATCTCTGCAGCTTGGGAACTGTTTTGGGGGGGATTGTGGGGGTTTTTTCTTTTTTTTTCTTTGCATTGCATTGAGAACTGTTCATTTCCACTGGCGTATTACTAGACGTGGGAAAAAGAGGTTTCGCTTTTAGACAAACGACAGTTTTGTTTCAACATGCAGATCTCACAGTCCTTCACTCTCATGCAAATGTGAAACACTCTCTTTTGTCGTCTTAGGTAAGAGAGGGAACTGAAATTTGGTAACGTACAAATATACACTGTTTTCAAATACTGTACTCATCAACAAATACGTATGTGCACCACATTTTAAATGGGTTTATTTAATACCTCCTGGTCTCAGGAAATGTATCTGAGCCCAAGATTACCTGCTGTACATAATATTAGAGCTTTCTTCCGATAAAAATCTACTACTTTAACAAAGAAATCGTTTCATGACTTCTCTACTTCATAAACGATTTGACTCTGTGGCATAGGTAGTTAGGGTCAGCCATCCCAAGCTGGCATCAGAGGCTGTGTAAACCCCTCCAGTCCCAGCCTAGAGCATATCCCTGTCCCACTCACACTGGAACCAGAGCATGCTCAATACCACCAGTAGCACATGTTCACAAGGAATGGCAGGGACTCAGGCTCGTTCTTGCTGCTGCTCTCACTGGGATTTTAACTCAGATACCTCGGTGTGGGAGTAGGTTTTGTTCAGACACTTCTCTGCCTTCTGACCTCAGTTTGAACATAACGTTTTGTACTAAACTGGCTTCACTAAGATATACTCCTTATTTTCAAAACAGAAGAGCCTCATCTGCTTCCCCCAATTCTCACGTGTATACATTTTCTCTTACTTCTCTGCCCTGCTTCCTGCTATCGTACAAAGTCACTTTGCCTTCCTCCTTCCCCTCCCTCACAACTATGCAGACACAAAAAAAAATGCAGACACAAGAAACTTTGCTTTACCTGAACACTTGCAGAAGGTGATGCAGCCACTTCTGACACAAGCTTTTCTTTTCTGTCTGCATTACACTGGTTATCACATGTGCAGTCCTGTTTAAAGTATTTCCTTGGTGGAGGTTTGGGCTTTGATGATTTAGGTTTTCTGACGAGAATCTCTGATGACTTCTTAGTGTTTTGCAAGGGTCGACCTCCTTCACTACATGTAGCAGGGGAATTTCTCTCTGAATTATTCCCAGAGAATGAGTACAGCAGGCCAGGCTGTCTGGTAATGGGTACATCTATACTATGCACTCTTGCTTTCAAGTCAGTCAGGTCGTGCACAGCACCGGTGGCACAGGAGGCCCGGGGGTTGTAGCTGCTGTCGCTGCTGGAGCGGGTCATCAGCCTCTGTGCCCTGCGGCTGCAGTAGCCAGCGCTCCTCTCAATGTGTCTCTCACAGGGGTGCCTCCCATGCCAGCTCATTTCCAGCCTCTTAACACCTGTACCAGGAACATGTTCAAAGTGTCTGTTCAGTACATGCGAAGTGGTTGCTTCTAAGATTCAGCTGATGACATTTGCAGCAAATACTATCATCAGTGGATGCAAAGGCATGATTTTATGCATTGAAGGCTTGTAGGGTGAAGAGTCAACAGCCATGTTTCTGGACACCAAAATAATATTTTCCATATATACATATAAGTAGTACAGTTTTACTGATGATGATTCTGTTACCTATTGGTCCTTTAGAAGACATGAGAACATTCAAAGGAGTATCATTCCAATGTGTTACTGTGAGAGGATGTCATACCTGAACTGGGCAAATAGCACAGTTTACATAGGCCTTTCCCCACAAATAAGGAATTAACAGGTTGTTTGCCCCTGTTGTCATAGCCCTGTCACCTACAGACAGTTCTTTGAAAAGCTCTAAGCAGAGGTTGTGAGTTGGAAAGGATGAGCAACAGGGAGAGGAAGTTTGCACAAAATTTTTTTTTCGTAATTAGACAGACTTGGTCTGTTCTGATCACTTTGGTAACATCATAGGATATGTGTTAGGAGGGTCATCCTGTGAGGTGTCCTCCTGTCTTTCTGCTCTGGGTTACTTGACTGTTACCAAGGATTCTAATAGAGCATGTACTCATCCTTGACATCTTTTAAGTCAAAATTACCATGTCTCAGTGAATGCATTTGTTCCCTTACCTTCAGTACTCCATTGGTGTCTCTCCTTTCCAGATCTGTTGCTTTCCACAGCTTGTGCAACAGCTTCCTTGAGCTGTTGCTCAGACACCTAGGAAGTATCACACCATTTTACTCTGATAGGATTGCTGTGAGGTGATGAGTAACATTTAAACATTTATTCCTTTTAAAAAGATTTCTAAGTCCTCTAATGGAAAGGAATAGACCAAGTTGTATAATACATCAGTTAACTTTAAAGCTGGTTTCACACCATTATATTTGTATGTATTCCAGTATAGATGAAGTATATGTATGGAAATCCTGTTTATAATGGTTGTTTAGGTAAAATGGGATCTTTCAAAGATAAATGTTCTTTTGCAGATTTCACTAGAAGTGGAGTTCTGGATTTACCAGTATAAGGTAACTTAATACAGCATAATTTATGTAACAATTTAAACTTAATAATCATTTATAGAGTATTTGTTGCTAGGAAGCATTTTGTAGAAAAATTTTGCAAGAATAAAATATTTTACTTCAATATTAGTTTTAATTACTGGAAGACAAGTGTATAAACATTTATTTCTTTTTGGGGAGGTATGTTTCTTCTTTCAAATTATTTACTTATTATTGTGAATTCTTTCTTGCATAAGAACCATATTTTGGTTTATTCCTTAAATGTTATTTCTGTAGTTTCCTTAGTGACTGCACAGAAACTCATGTGAGACTGTCTCTAGTGATCTTCAAATCTTACATAGTGCATATCTCAGGTTTGTTTGTATGCAGCAATGACCATAAAGAGATCAGCATCTTTGTAGTCAACATTTTTCCACCTGTTTTAGCACTTGCTCCTTCTTAGTTCTCAATCTGTGCTGTGTTGAAAGGCAGAAAGAATACAGGGTGTGCTACCTGTGGTTCAGGGTGTCTGCTAATAATAATTTGTACTGCACCAGGATCACAGTGGCTCAGCACAGCATAAACTTCATTAAGAGTTGTATTTTGTACTGAAGTTTCATTAATTTCAAGAATTTCATCTCCACACCTACAGAGACATTAAAAAAAAAGATAGGATGTAAACAAAACATTTTCTCCTGATCTTGTCTCACCCGTGTGAAAATACGCGAAAAGAAAATTTATATGGTTGACCTCTAATTCAGTCACAGATTAAATCAGTTTTTCTGTTTCTGTTACAGAAAATGAAATGGGAGTGAGTTGGATGTCAAGGGGATTTGATCTGCCATGTTGCATGCAAACTTTTAGCTTTCTGCATGTTCAGCTATGCACACTTTGTGCTCTTTATGCTGTCTGCAGCTCAGCTGCTGCTTCCACCTACATCTTCCTTCCTTCCTTTCAAGTTAACACTTCACTTTTCATGTTTTTATGTTATGTTAGTGTTATTTAAGGTCAGAAAGGGTATTGTGTTTTTGCTACACATACAAATAACTTGTTAAAAGAAAAATTCTAATGACAAACTATCGTAATTTGCTGGACCGGACCTTTCTAGATGAAATCCAAATTTGGCTCATATGGAAACTGAGACTGCCTTATTCTGCTCTAGTACCCACATACATTAAGTGGACTATTCAAATAGTTTCAGACTACCATGCTTTCAGCTAAAGTATTAGGCATGTAGGGAGGAGGGTTATAGAACACCTAAAATTAAATCAAAAAGACTTCACTTATACTGCTGTGTTCTGTTCAGTTCTCAGCATGTTCGACACTACTAGTTGGTCATAAATCTTTGAAAGTGAATTTCTACACATCCAATCTCATTTCAGCCAATCTGTTTTCCTGTTGGGCAAGAAGGAATAGAATTTGAGGAGCTTGTATCAGAAAAAAACTAGCACTCAGAAAAGCCAAATTACGCCATATGTTTAGGTTTTTCCAAATACTTTCTCATTTGGAAATTTCTTCCAATACCAATGCTACAAGCTTATCTAAGACCTTCAAAGTTAGCCCAGCTTGGGCAAGAGACAGTGTTTTCACTGGGTTGCTGTATTTCTGGAATTCCCACATGTCCTGAAGACACATGCTCAAACCCTGAGAATAGCAGACGTGCTTTAAACCCCAAATTCCCAGAAAGCACTGTGCCTTCCTGCCCAGACAGGTCGAAAATAAACCCATAAAACAGAGCAATGAAAAACTCGTGGCATAAGACAGACAGTCTTTCTCATCCTACCTGAGTCTCCCATCCATATGTGCCACGGAGCCTGGGGACAAGGTGTGAATAAAAATCCCTGAAATACACTGGAAGTAAGGGATGCTACATAACCCAATTCCAAGGCCAACACCTGGCTCTGAAAGAATTAATAATAATTAAAAAAAGACATAAGAAACAGTCAAAGCAAACCATTGGCGAGACTTCTTTAAAAACTGTCTTAATTTTTTTCTGTACAAACCAGAACCAAAGTCTTGTGTTCATGAATGTTGCATATTCACTATTGCTGCTTCCACTGTTTTTTTCTATTCCTTTCTATTGTTTTATTGTGGGGTTTTTATGGGGGAGTTTGTCCCCCTCATGATTAAAGTGTCACAGACACAGTGCAATGCAGGTTTATTTTGCAAAATATCTGTCATTACAGAAGAATTCAAATGAGTTTACAAGGAGGCACAATAGAAAAAAAAATTAAGGATCTAAAATTAAGGGAAAAAACAAGGAAAGGATAGGTAGCTAATGTTACCTATATCACCTCAATCCTATATCTGTTTTGTATAAAACAGCTTGAGAATTTTATGAGTTTACTCTCTTTGCTCTGGCTTCAATGTGAAATCCCATACTTAGTGTTTGGCAAGTCAATGTTACTTCATAGAGGCTTTGCTTTGTTTGTTGATTTGATGTTCCCATATTTAAAAGTTTATTTCCTTCTGACAGTGGTTGTTTATAAATAGAAGATGATGACAGTTGGAGAGGAGGTGAAAGAACTACAAAAAGATATAGATACTTATTTTATTTGGTTTTAAGCCTTTTCAAGAGTGACATTAACTGCTTGCGTAATTATGGGTAAGAGTTGCACAATCTGCTTAATAAGTGGCAGTTGTTGACAAGAGCTTTACTTTCTCATGTGAAGGGTATGAATGTGACTCTAATGCTTGAGTGAAAAAAACTAAATGACTGGTTCTTGAGGACAGATGGTGTTCAAAATCCTGCTGTTGATAGATAGTTGTTAACACTGACAGGCACCAAGATCTAATTTAGTGTATTAAAAAAACTTAATTCAAGAAAAGAATCAGGTTAGTGAGGAAACACATTCAGAGAGTAAATGAACAGTGGTTTGTCAGTCAGTGCTTTGTTGGCAGTGTTCAGTTAATTTCAACACTTACCTTTGTTTAGGGTAACTTCCATTATGACCCTGTCATTGGGCTTTGTAGGATTTAATGAGAATGCTGCATTTTCTGAACTGAAAGAGCTGTTTTCTTTGGTTATGCAAGTACTGGAGCTCAGGGACTGACACAAGAGGGGGGACTGACAGCTGGAAGCAGAATGAGGTGTGCTGAAGCTTGTCCTGACTGTAAGTGTCAGAAGACCCTTTTTGGCCTGCCAGAAAGAACAGACAAGTGAATGGGTTGAGCTCACATGCACATTGTGTGTAAAAACAGAGGCTGTTCTGGAAGGAGAGTACATGACCTTGAATTTTTGTAAAGCATCATAATGCGTTAATCCATGCATGGATTCTCCATTCAGTTCCAGGATTTCATCACCTGTTTTGAAAGAGAAAAAATAATATTACTGTTACTGTATTGTACAATAAGACATGATACATACATGCACTCAAAAGGAGTCTTGCAAATGCAAAAATGGATGCAGGTGTAAAAGTCACTTCTGGCTCATTTCATTGTCAATCTGTCTTTCAGTACCATTCTTTGGGAAGTGGGAAAGGGGAGAGAGGAGGGATATCCTACCTTCTTGTAGCCTTCCATCAGCAGCAGCAGCTCCACCAGGAAAGATGGTTTTGACATAGATGCCTATTGGTCCATAAATGCTGTCCTTCCCACCAACAATACTGAAGCCCAAACCCTAATTTATGGAAGAAAAATTGTGTGAGAGCCCATGTTCAGTTCTCATAATTGTTCATTTTCAGTTTCTTTTGCATCACCTACATTGGCAATATTGTCAATGGAGTAGTATAATACATGAAAAAATAGTCAATCACATTCCAGTAGTAAGACTAAATGGGAATTTCAGCAGAATCCCCTCACGATTTGCTTTTTGTTTGTTGCAATCAATTAATCTCCTATTACAAGCACATAGTAAGGTGTCTAAATTATTTTTTTTGTCTGAATATGGATTGGCAGCCCAGAAGTGGCAGTGTTAATACCTGTAGTCACTTCTCTGCACTTTGCAGATTACATTTGTGAAATGAAGTAAAACTCGTGGTAAATCAAGAGCCAGCCTTACCTTCCCTTGTCCTTTCATCAATACAATGTTTGAAATTACTGAAGCCTGTGAGCCACAGGATGTGTGCACTAGCTGTGCAGTGCTTAAAGATCTAGATGACCTAGAAATTGCCTGTGAACACAAAAAAATCCCCACAAWTATTTTTAATGTAGAAGCAGAAATTCTTGAACATACATTACAAAAACTTATTTGAAATTTTCTTCCTTTTAACTAATGGTACTAAAGATTTTTTTTTAAAGCCTTTCTAATTTTCATAAGCCACTTGTTATTCAGGCAATTGCTGCTCACTGAATTTGTCCTGCAGTGACTAAATTGGAGAAAAATTAGAATGTTGACCCTTGAAGTGGTACAATTGTGTAGAAAGATGTATTTGTGCTCTCACTTGATTTCCCATGCCAAAATCCCACTTGTGGTCATTAGAGGGCATAAACAAGTATTGCCATATTTGCCTCTAAGAACTGAACTAAGAGTCAAGATATTAAAAATTTTCCCTTCGTCTCTTGACTAATGAGCTTTATCTTGGGACAAACCAAACCTGTTTCCAGCATTTCCCCCAAAACATGAATTAGTTCTGGATTTCATAACTTCACCTCCTGAGAGGTACCTCATTTTAATGAAYCTTTAATGATATATCTGGTGAAATATTTAACGAAAACCTCCTATTTCAGTGGGCAATTGGGTATTACAGGCTAATTTAAGCACTGACAAAAGTCATTACCTAAAGCTAACTATGTGTGAAGTTCAGCAGGGCCAGCACTCATCCGAGAGAGATCAACCCTTTTTTTTGATGCAGCAAAATGRAACTAACAGGTGTCAAAGAGTGTGGAAAATCAGCCAAAATTTTGCCTTCTGCATTTGTGACAAAGTAAGTCTCAATTTGACATGAAAACAAGATTATCTATTCAACACGGGATTGGGAAGAGGATCAAGAGGGAAATGTCTGCACCACACCAAAAATGCAGTCTCCAAAATGTATTCCTCTGTCATATCAGGGTGACTGTTTATTCCCTTTCGGGTCTTCTGAATGTGAAACAGGAAATTTTCAAATCTCTTTTGCTTCTGTGTGAGGAGGTGTATTTCTTATTCTTGTTCAGCAATACCCAGAGCCAGGATGCTGCCAAAGAGCCTCTGCCGATGGGCAGCACGTGCCATGCAGCACCTTCGAGGAATAGGAAAACCAGCGAATCCCTGAGGGTCTGTCTGTGTGCTCCAGTGTGTTTTGGTTGGGCTTTGTGCTCTGGTTTGCCGCCTCCTCACTCCTAGTAAAGCCTTGGGTCCCTCAGCGTGAGGGATGGGCCAGGAAAAGGCAGGGAGCAGCAGGGAATCCCCCAGGCAGGGAGGGAGGTGGGAGCTGAGTGTGAGGAGCTTCACCTCCATCTCCCACTCCAGGCCTGGACCTGGGGACCTTCAGCCATAAATCCCCACTCCCTCTCCCAGCCACTGCTGGGTTACTTGGCATCCGTCTGGAGAGTCTGGGAATGCCCGTCTCCATCCTCCATTAACAGGGTGTTTAATTCTGTCTGATCCCGTGTGGGCCAGAGAGCAGGTGCCTCCTGCAGCCGGGTGAGTCCATACCTGCTTGTGGCCATGGCTGGGCCATCGTAGGTCACTGGGGAGGCTGGTGACAGTGGGGCTCAGAGCGGGGTGGTCTGAACTACCCTTGGGGATTTACACACATCCTAAAACCCAGGGCAACGGGAGGGMGAACCTGGAGAAATGGAGGTTTGCTGTCACGGAACCTTTCCCGCTCTCCCGCCCCTCGCAGAGGAGGCAGAGTGGCCATCGTCCCTGACCGGGGAGATGAGTTCTGGCGGGAAAGTGGCTGCCACGGTCACCCAGAGGGCCCTGCTGGAGACAGCGCTCTGTGTGTTCCAGGCGGTTCCTGCAACACTCACCGGGGCTCTGCCTGCAGGGCAGTCCAGCTGCTGGGAGAGCGATTTGTGGCTGGTGTGGAGAGCGTGGGGCTGTCGGTCCCTGAGGGGCAGAGCTCTCCGGGGCCCTGTGCCCTCCGCRTCCCTGGCCCAGAACGGGCTCACGCCTGCCGGGTGAGGGGAGAGAGGCCGCGTTACTTCACAAGCGTTGGACAGTTCTACACAGTCATTTTATCAGGTAAATATTACTTAGAAATGTTTTTCCCCTTGTAAATCTCTTAGCGAAGGGATTGATGTTTTCAGTTGTCACTTTGGGGATAGTCATTGCTGTTAAATATAGTAAAGAGCAAGCATTCCCTACCAAAAAAAGCATTGGCCTGGAATACACCTTAAAAAAAAGCCCCAAAGCATAAAATACAAAGCTTATGCACAAAACTTGACTGTAGGATGTTACGACTACATAAACTGATGCTTTTATGCGTCAGCAATTCCTAGCTAGTGATCCTGGAATAAATTTGGAGMACTGCTGCCATTTCTTTTAACACCATAGTACCATCACAGGATGGGGGGCTGTGCTCTGCGCTCCCTGAGTATTACAAGAGCACAGATTATTTCTCTGCCACTTACTGGTGGAGTTACTGCGAGTCCGCTGGCATGCAGCCTTACCGTGCAGAAAACCATTCTGTATTTCCAAAGGCCTTTCCTTACATGTTGGTGTTTCCTAAAACAAAACAAGCAAACGAACAAAACAACCAACAAACAAAACCTATCGCTATGCAAGAAATTTTCAAAGTGATCTAGCCTTAAAAATAAAATTTCTCGTAATTTGGCTTGCACAGATTTCAGCCTGAATCAAAAAACATGGAGCAAAATTCATTATTTAAAATAAACAGGAGGGGAAAAGAGAATGAAGCTCAGAATTTTTTTATAAAAATGATTATAACAAAGTAACAAGATATAATTAGATTCTGGTYTTTAGTCAAAATAGACAGAAAATTAATTGGACACTGAGTTGGTTCAGACAGATTAATAGTTTGATGCATGGGTAAGCTGTAGCCATGCTTGTCTAACTTCTGGAGACAACTGGTATTTTTTGGGTACTCAAGCAGCTTAGAGGGGTGTTATAGTCAAGAGGAAAATTCTTAGGCCCAGCTATGCAATGGTGGATAGATGTCTGATTCAGAGGGGTGTTTTTTGTCAAAATACAATCTGAGTGTTTAAAAACCTCTGACAACTAAGTTTTAGTATTTTCAAAAAATCAGCACCTTCCACTTGGAATCTTCTGTTGTTTTTGAAAATATGGCCACTAATTCTAGCATTTAAAGACTTGTAGATAAAATATTCAGCTTTTTAAATACAGGTTTTTATAACACTTTGAAAATAAATAAATGATCACATCTGAATAACAGTTGATGTTAGGATTAATTTCTGGATGTGTATGGTTCCTGAAAGTCCTGCTTCCCTTCCTATTTCTGTGACACAATGATTTTGATCCTGAGGGAATCCCAGTTAAAGGAAGAACATTACTAAATACAGACAGCATATGAAAACTGATATGAATGCGATCAAACTCCAAACGTTTCCTCAGTGCTATTCTGCAGGGGCTAAGAAGACCACAAGAGATCAGGGCATGATCTGTATGTTCTAATCTGTCTGGAGCCAACCAAGACAAACACTTTGTTCCAGAATCCTGACCTCAGTAGTTCTGCTTGGAGATACCTCAAAACTTAATGAATGCTAATTTTCCTCTTGGACAGCAGGTGGGGATATTGCCAAGTAGCAAAATCCTACCAGGGCTTTCCAGTCCCATTCCCTTAGGGAACTTTTCAGAATAAGAAATGCGGAGAAGATCCTTTAAGAGGAATTTTGAAAATGATTTTGTAGTGTTCCTCTTACCAAGCTAACTATCTTGAAAAGCCTTTGCTATTAACCATAGCTCCTAGATCCACAAAACTACTTTGTTACAGGGCCTGCTCTCTGGCTGCTGGATTCATGGATCTTCCCTTAAATCCACTTCTGTCTTTGTTCAACTTCTAAATGGAAAATTAACATCGGAAGCTATGTGTTTCTAAAAGGAGGGGTTGTAMAGAGTTGCTAGAGTTTCCCAGGGCCTTGGCCTCCCCATAGCCTCTGTTTATCTGGGAAAAAGCTATGCTGAAAGTCACCAGAGTCTGACCACAAGAGGTTTTGGGTTTTGTCAGGAAAGGCAAAACCATGTTCTTCAAATGTCTGATGAACAAATTCCCCTCCTCTCTAAAGTAAATGTCAAATCRCCCCACAGTTGTTCATGCTTACTTTGTTAGCCATCATGATGTTCACCAGCCGTGTGGTTGGGCGAAKGAGAGATTCAGCCTCCTTGCTGGACAGTGATTGCACATTTAGTGTTAACAGTTCATCCCTTGGGCTCAGGCAACCATCCCTTAAGAAAAAAAAAAGAAAMTTTTGTATATTATTTTGAAAACGATAATATGGCCCTATTCCATGTGCTAAATGTCTCCTCATATGTAAGGAGTCAGCTGCAATTCTCCCCTTGCTTTGAACTGGGCTGCCATGAGATGCCTGGATGTGTGATACACCCCATCCCCTGCCAGGATTTTTTCCTGTTGCCGCTCTCTTCTGCTCAGTCCTGGTGATCACTGGCTGCCTTTCCACATACAGCTAACATCCAGGCACSATATTCCTCTTCTCTTACCATCTTTCATTTGCAAATTGATCATGGACTATATGTACACTTTACTCCCTGTTGGGAACCTTGGGTCTCATTGCTTTCCAGCACCTTGCTGGGCTGGTGCCAACCTACCCTGCTCTTTAGTAAGGCAAGTAGGACATCACTGTTTGAAAACCTGATATTATGTACACTCTCTCCTTCTTCCAGKTTTTATTTCTTAGTGTAATTGAGAAGCATTAGATCCCTGAATGGTCATAGTTCTATTTTTCTAGAATCTTGACCTGTGTCTCTGACTGGAAGCGTTGTAAGAAATGATTACAGATATAACTTCTTTTCTCTGGAACTGAGCTTCAAGGCATAGCTTGTCACAGAAAGCTGCTCATGCAAAATCCATGTGAACGGATGGCTCCCTAAGAACTTCCTAACTCCACATGTACTGTACCTGTTTGCTGGGCCTTCAGCAGGCACGTGGCTGCCTGTGAACCCTTTCCAGAAAGATGCACACTTCGGACTCCTAGAGAGCTTGATTCCTGAGCTGCAGTTCCCTGATGTCGCACACAGCCTGCAGATGCAGCTGTCCTGATGCAGAAGGTGAAAAGTTGCATGAATRAAAATGTACCAAGGGTATTAAAAGTTACTTACACTTATCCCGAGCCTTTTTAAGAAAAATAGAAAGTGTTCTTGTTCTCAGAACTAGATTGCCTCCAAGGAGAAGAGAAGCAGGCCTTTAACACTGCATTTGAGAAAGAACAGTGGTATTATAGTCAGTGTTTTAAAAAAGTTGTTTTCCTTAGGACTTCTGTGGCTTCTGGCTACAAGAGGGAAGGATTAGAATATGGTGTCCCTTTGCAYGAGGGGAAGAGAACGGATAACAGACTTTTCATAGTAACTGGGTAAACTTTGCCTGTGCAAACTATTGTAAGAAAAGATAGGGAGGAAAATAAACACATGCCAGAAAATTAAATGCTCTGGAAAACAGAAGAGGTCTGAATGGAAAATAAGTGTACACAAAACACTAGAAGCTCCACCCCTRCTGCTGACTTGTTAAGTGGGGGCAGGGTACCAGAGAGGTCTGCAGCAGTGGAAAATTCTTTGTCCACTTCAGACYGGTTGAAGTGGCAGTAGTCTGTGTTGCATCTGGAGGACTAATTGTAAGCATATCTTTAATGCAGTTATGAATCATTAACGTAGGGCCGTGCGAAAGGAGAAAAAGTGTTTTAAGACATATAAGGAAAGCAAAGAATGGAGCAACTCAGYACATGAAGCACAACACATTTGACTAGGAAATATACTCCTGTGGCACAAATAYGTGAACACCTAAAAATTCTAAAGAGACGAGGAAAGCTGGAAATTTAGCACACAATTTCTTTTCTGTTTGCTTAGTATTTCTCCTGATTCAAGTRTTCACTCATTCTACTCCCAGCTGAACCCACCTCCTCTGCCCTCGCCAGCCTCTCCATACTCCACAAAGTGAAGAGGGCTCTCGGTGTATCCTGGATCCAGGCTTGTTCCCGAGAGATTTGTATGACTGAGGTATAGATTTCTGAAGGGGAGGCAAATTCCATATGTTAGGACAGGCCACAAAATATAACAGTGGTCAACTGTCTGTATTGCTCCCAGGGCCCCTGGTCAAAGTGGCACACACTATTTCCAGTAATCTGTAGTCCTCTGAGAGCACAAGGAAAGCTGTGTAGCCACTTTCACGATCAGTAGGGCTTCATTTCCACTCTAAGCAGAGTTCATCCAGCCCTGAGGATGAGAATCATTATGCTCTTTCACCACAAATCAATAGAGATCACATCATACCTGTCTGACAGCAAACACAAACTTCAAATTTACGGCAATGTCAATAAAGGTCATTATCTTTCAGGCTGCCTGCCGAAGCCTGGCTCCCATTCTGAAACCTGCCAGAGTAAATCTAAGGCTGTGAATGAATGAAGTATTTAACTTGGAGCCCTGGGCTCACTGCAGGCTGAATTCAGTAGGTAATGGATAAGGGCTATACTTGTATTGACTGACTCGTTAACTCTGTGGGTTTGCTTACATTCCAGATCGTCTGCCTTTAATGAGGAGTGTCTGAATTTTACGAAGCCTCTTTTGTTCATGAAGAGTGCTTCTGGTGAGTAATATGTTAAGTATATAAGCATGGACAGAATTCTATCTTAAACTAGTTTGCTTGAACTCTAATATTAGTTTTGGAGCTTTTATATTTCCTTTTCACCCAAGATAAATATCTTGGGAAATACTTACTTGAAATCAGGATTACACTATGTTCTTTTTTTTTCTTCTTATCTTATGGCAGTGCTTTGAAGTCTTCAGCATGGTAACAAAATAAAGCATAACATTCTTAAAATTTGAGATCTTGAGTAGCAAAAAAWGTGAGTTTACTTTTCTGTTTGTTTGCATTGTCCTTTATTTCAGGTATGATTATGAAATTACAGGTCAGATTCTGCATATGTGAAGCATCCATTAAAACTCACAGGGTTTTCAATAGGGTAGTGAGCTTTTTTGAAAACATGGGACATGTAAGATAGAAATTAAACTTAGGAAATTATTCTGCCATTTGGCTGAGTACTTTTGAGATGTCAGCTGATTGTGGATTGGGGCTGTTGTGAAAGAATAATGGTATTAAAAACTCAGTGTTTAAAAAAGTTATTTCATTTATTTTTCCTGTAGTCAGAATTCAAGTTTGGACTTGCCAACTTCTCTCCTTATGAGTCYCTACTCTTGTCTAATGCTCCTTGGAAGATGGATGTGTCCTCTCACAGATACCAGTCAGACACGCACACAGAACTTTGCATAGCTCTTCTCCACCCTTCATTTTCTTCTCKATTTTCATAGGCCTTTTCAGACTGTCCCCAACTCGTCTCTGTTAAAAGCAGAGTCATGCTTATGCCTTTCCTATAACTTGTTCACAGTATATAGCTACTGTGTTTGTGGTGTTTATAAATATCTTCATAAATAATTGTTCAAAAGTTGTGTCTCTCCCCAGTTTCACAGGAGATCAGAGCGCAGTGGGTTTGGCTCTGAGGTTTTTCATTGCAGCCCTTTGGGGAAGACACTGTATTTTGTACAATAGGACATATGCCAGGCTGGAAATTCCGGGTTGTATTGGGACATACATGTGAAATGTCACCAAATCCAAACTGACACGAAGATTTTTCCAAGAACAGTAAGTTGCATGCACTTAGTCACTAGGAAAGTAAAGGTTAAATCCCTTATACACTGCAGAAAAATCTTGGGAACAATTTTTGGTTACGTGTGTAGTCATCTTACCAAGTTGGGCTCTATTTCAAATTAACTCTGTGTCTCAATCATTGCTGCAATTTATTTAGGTGAATTACTTAAAAAAAAAACCAAAAAAACCAAACGAAAACAAAGTTTTTATTGGGCCGTGGACATGCAGCAAATATCTGTATGTTGTCAACATCTGTATTTTTTGGGTCCTGGATATAGATCATTCTATTCATATCCAAGTTATTGCAACATGACAGAAAATTAATAAAAGCTGTTCTTTAGAAAAATAAATGTTCAACCAATTCATGTGCCAGCAGTGAATTTGCTTTGGGTTTTGTTCTCTAATATCTTTTTTCCTGTCTCGCTGATTATTTTATGCATAGAAATACTGTTGGTGGTTCCAAGAGTAAAGACAGTATTTATTTTTGCATCCTTCTTTTTAAAGTGTCCTGCTTGTTTTGAAAGGTGATTTATAGGTCTGAACACAGTGAGTACTGAAAATTTGCTAAAAGAAGGTTGGCAGGTGTGGTGTGGGGGAAGGTGGATTCTAGGTCAACCTTGTCTCTTCAATATTAGACATATCTAAACATGTATTTGCTGCCACTGAATAAATTCTCTGCTTATAAGGGGCTTTGCCCCTGAGCACTTCAAGACTCAAGGGAAACTTTTATCTGCATTATAATATCCACTCAAAGCAAAATTTGTATTTAAACTGAGTGCTTGGCTGAAAGACAAAAACCAGAGGTGGAGCTTGAGCCTTCTTGAATGCTTTTTCTTTTCACAGGTGAGAGTAGATTAACTTCTCTTGTGTTTAGTTCTGGAAAAGTAATTCGCACATCCAGGCCAGCTGTCTCTTCCTGTTCCCCTTTTTTGTCATCCAAAATGCAAAGCTTCTGAGGATGTCTTTTATATGCTATTTAAAAGATTTCTTTTTCCTTCAAGCTTTCATTAGACATTTCTAGCCCAGAATCCCATCTCAAAACATCTAATTCCAGATGTTGTTTAGAAATAAGGGTAACCATGGCATCTGTGGAAAACTGAAAAACTTTTGTGCAGTCTTAAAATAAGACACAGTAGTTAGATTGTCTGAAATGAAATGTTATACAAGGCTAGTTCAAGTAAGGTCTTGGACTCAGTTAAGCAAGTGCATGACAATGAGCTAATTGACTCCTGGTTTGAAAAAAAAAATAAAATAACAAAAAATATATCTAACAGCAGTACAATAATGTATTTAAATATTTAGCTTTTCTGGCCTTATGACTGTGAAATGGCTGGGATTTCCAAGAGAATACAGTCTTTGGGGATTTTCTTCAAGAAGTATTTTTTTCTGCATCAGTTCTAGCAGAGAAAGGGCCAGAGTCTCTCTGGCATAAACTCACTCCGCTGGTTCTGACGTACCCTAGCCCAATGCCTTGGTCTTTTCAAAATATTTATAGTAGATGTAATTCATTTTCCCAGCAGCATATTCCCTTTGCAACCAGTAAAATGGCAGAAGCCAGAAAGCAAGGATGATGCAAGGAGCAGGGTATGGGATTAAGGTTTGCCCTAGACAGACAATTCAGCACATCAGATGTTACAGAAGGACCTTTCCACCCATCATCTGGCCTTTGGTGTGTTTTCCTGGGAGCCTCTACCCTGGCCTGCATTTTGCAGCACAGAGTGTATTAACGGAACAGCCCCTTTCCCAGCTTGCTCTGAGGATGGCCTGGCTGTTGTGCAGCAAAAGCAAGAAGGCTGGGAAGACAGAAGGAGAGAAGAAATATGAAAAGTGAGGAGAACACATAAATATCTAAATAAATGCAGTGTCCTCTCTTGGCTTCATTTTTCCATCCTGCCTGTGGGCTCGTGTTTGAGACATTACAGTCTGTTGCCATAGCAGTTGTCCTGGTACCAAAGGGCAAGATAGTGATGTTTGCATGAAGGCAAGTTAATAAAATTATAGTCTGGTGATGACCAAAGGAGAAAAATTACCTTTTGCTTTTTCCTTCCTTCAAGCAGAGGGTCAGGGACCAAAGGGTACAGAAGTTTCTAGAACCAAGTAGACTCATGCAGTCAGGTCAGCTGAGATCCCACGTTTATTGCATCAAAAGTCAGCCCTTCTCTATTCTAGTTTACTCTAGATGCTACTTCAACCCTTCTACCAGCCCCACTGGTAGCTCTTGGTGCTTCCCAGAGCACTGGAGGTGCAGGGAAGAGGCAATGGAATGCTTCTTGAAGAAGTAGAAGTGCTTCTTGAAGCAGCTCTCCCACTCAACAGAGACTGCTGTTCTCTGAAGAATAGGAGTTGATACCATCTATTTCTGCCCAGTTCTCCCAACAACTGGCATGATTTCAGTCTCTGCAATGACATGAGCAAGCAAAGACATCTTCCACAGTGCTTGCTGTGTCAGTGCTCATGGTATCAGGTAGTGCTTACAATTTCTTTGGTTTCTTTTCCTTTCAGGCCACCTGAAAATTGCTGATTTTGTGAGAAGCGCACACTCTAAAGGAGATCTGCTTGTTTATGCATTGACAAGCTGGCATTCCACCATACCAGACCAAGCACACCTCATCTTGGAAGGTAAATGGCCCGGAAAGTGGCTGAACAAATGACACCCAGGTAACCCTGGGTCTCTAGACACAATGAGCAATAGTCAGTATAAGTGAATAGTAGAACATAGAAACCATGTTTCTATTAAAAATTCTTTTAAATGAATTAAAAGGCTGTTCATCTGCTCTCACTGCTGACAGAATATTAGAAAAAGAAAAAAAAAAACTTTGTTATTTAGTCCTGAAACACTGTTTGATTTGCTGGTGGTTTATTGCTTATGGTGAATCTCATGCAATCAGTAGAGTATGGCTCAGGGAGGTACTCAAGGTTTGGAACAGAAAAAAGGAACTTGTGTTTTGAATACTGATGTTGCAGGTTCTCCCTTACTCTGGAGAAGAAATGCACAGGGACCATTAAATCGTGCAGCACTTTTAAGCATTCTTCTCTCCTTCCTTGTGACAGCAAATATTAAGCTGTTCAGTTCTGTGGGAGTTATTAACGCCTTCAGAGTCATGCTTAGGGCTGGAGGTGCTGGAAAGCAGAAGAATAGTGGAATATCCTCAAGAACACCACAGAAAGAATGGAATCAATTTTCTTGAACAAAGACAAAGATTCTTCAGCTCTGAGTCACACATCGTGAATTTCTGAAGTGTCACGTTTAGATGGAGAGAGAATTACACTGGGACTTGAAAAATGCTTGTTTGACTCCTGAGAGAGGTCTTAAGCTTAAGCTTTGTAAGAAATGTGGTACAGGAAGATTGTTCTGACAGGCTCGTGCCACATGGAAGGTAAAGATCACTGCTTTCATCTTACAGGGGGAAAGCCTCAGCAGCAGTAGCACAGGACAGGGTCAGTGTGGTTGTTACCGATGTTCATACTATTCAGAATGCTGAGTTAAGACTTTTTAGAATGATTCATTGATCCAGGACTCTGAAAAGTATGGAAGATTAGCAAGTAGCATTTGAAGAGGTTTAGATTGCTATGAGAGCTCTGGAGGGGGAATTTAATGGTACCCATAGTCTACAGTAGCACTAAGCAATCCAAATGCTGCTGTGAGGGACAGGGCTGCTGACTCATTTATGTCACCATCCATCTGACACATGTTATTCAGTGACACTGATGCTTCAGCCTAAGAGMGGATTTATACCCTTAGCAGTTATATTTTAATATGTGCAAAGGCATTAGTTGTGAGACTTACTCTGTTCCCCAGATCCCTATTTCAGCTGCTTGCCAGCTATAAAAGCAAATGATCTAAACTTACAGTCTGCAATAAGATCCTGAGTAGTTGCATATGGATATGGATCACAACAGTTATTGGAGCCCTGCACACTTAGGAGATGTGCAAGCAAATAGGCTGTGGCAGCTGACACACACCTAAGTGCTTCAATTTTTGGAAAGAGAAGATGGGGGAGTACACAGAGGCCAGCTCCTTCTTCACTCACAGAGGGAAATCAGCAGGGTGCATATGAACTGTTTCCCAAAAAGAGGAGTTGGGATGGTTTTGCAGGTGACTGAGTGTGTTTTGGGACTTAGGTCTTGTTTTCTGTCAGAACGTAGTAGCAAGTTGGTTTGGTTTGTCTTCCCACTGGGACTTTGCTGAGGGTTGAATCACCTTGCATTCATCCTGCTGCAGTCTTTGCAATGCTGGGCATCCTGAGGTCATTATCAAGAAACTCGAGGAGTAAGGGGAGATTCTGATTTTCAGTAGCACTTGTGCCACTGTGTGTTTAGACATAGAGATCTAGTTCTAGCCAATTTCTATTGAATGTATGAAAAAGAAAATAGAATATACAAGACAAACAGTTTGGGTGAAAGAATCAGCTCTTTCACATAAGCACCTATTTACACAGATAACAGGCATATAATAAAGGAGGGGCCAGGAGGACACTTGCAGTCATGTCCCTTTCACACATCACATCACCAGGTGGAGAGAGTGGAAAAATCGGGATATGTTACTGAAAAGGAACTTTCTAAAGGTATCTAAAATATATTGCTCAGACTGAAAAATTGTTCAGATTCTTAGGGTTCACACAGTTGATTAAAGAATAACGTTGTAATATGAGACTCTTAGACATTTTACATCTCTAGGAAATGTGACATCTCTGGTGGTTTTAGAGCCATCACTGCTTTCTTCCTGAATCAGAGAGAAAGAGCATCTGCCTCCTGAATCTCCTATGTCTTATGTAGTATTAATATAATTCATGATTGCATAGCTTGTGAGTTATCATGGTATCACACTACAAGTGCACTTTACTACAGTGACAGGTTTATCTTTTGAGCTGCAGACTCTACTGCAGGTAGAACAGGCCAGCTCTGCTTGTCTGAACGCTGAGAGTGGCCTGGAGGCACTGATTTCAGCAGAACCTCCATCAGCAGAGTGCAACAGCACAGCAGTGAAGCCAATATATTTGCATGCTATTTATGCAGAGCAGAAACACTGCAGGCTCATAGGCTCTAAAAAGAGCCAAGTAGAATCCTGTGTTCCTGAGAAATATTAATTAATCCATTTAGGAACTACTGCAATGGGAAACATTACAATACACAGCACGAGTTGCCTACCTTGGTGAGTAACTTTCTTCTTGTGTTGTTGCAGTTCTCATTTGCTGAAGCTCTGGACTGGACAATGCTGGTGACCACACGGGGAGGATCGGGTGGGCTGTCTTCTGTCTCTGATGTGCATGTCAGCTGTGTTCTGGGACAGCAGTCCAAATCCTCTTGACCCCAGCTGGTAGAGATCTCAAAGGGATCGGGGTATTTCTCGTCGGGACTTGACCCATCGTCACTGTTTTTGGCATTGCAAAGTATAAGTGATCTTGAAATGGAGCGAAACTTTCTTGACTTCCTGTTCCCAGCATTGCTCTTTTGATCCATCTTCAGGGAGCTGCTGCTCTTTTTCCTATCATTCTCCCATTTATGTGGCATGATACCTTCAATAACTTTCTCCGCTTCTCTGGTGCTAAATATCCTCCAGGAAAGGAAATATGAAAAGTAAGTTGTAATATACCCCACTTTCTCCCACTTAATAACCTATGCTACTGGAAAGCCCTAATGAATAAATCAAATCAACAGAGCCTTTCAGTCTGCAAACAGCCACGTGGTATCTCATGACTTGCTAATTCTACTTCTGTGAAGAGCTCTACTAGATCCTCCTTCACCTTTTCATTCTCTTGCCGTGTTCCCCAAGCACGGTGGAGTGCTTTTAATAAATGTTTGTGATGCTTCCATTGTCTGCTTGCTTTGGGCTTCTGCTGAATTTGCATGTTGAAATCCCAAATTGAAAAGGAAGATACTTTAAAAGCATTATTCTATCCTCCTAATATTATTTGGAAAGAAGAATCTCCTCCTGAAGTTTGATTCATGAAACCACTATAATTCAAAGAAGATTAATCAAATTGTCAACGCTAAGTTCTCTGCCTGGCACATTTGTAAGTGGTTTAGCAAAAGTAGATCTTAGCCTTGAGAGAGCAGGGAATGTCAGGCTGCCATAAAACTTCCACCTTTGCAAACCAGAGCTCACTTAAGACACTGCATTTAAGAGTAACAGAGAGATCCAGTGAAGCACTTAAGATATGAATATCTGATTAGGGATTGAACTCTATAAAGGAATACAGCTCCAGTACATCAATCAAAAAGTGTCCTATTACAGAAATGGTTAGGTTCAGCACATGATTCAGCATACAAAATCAAAATAAAACGGAAAAAAGTTATACAATCAAAATGTAACAGATGTTGGAGCTTAAAATGTAACAAGCATTTTAAGATAGCAAAGGGGAGTTCTGTAAAACTCTTGTTTTTCTCTCAGAAAAAGCTTTCTAGAAATACTTTGGTAGGTATATGTAAGTGCTAAAATTCTGACAAGAGAAAGACTAAATTAATTACTTTGGCTTTCTTACCTAATGTTTATCATCATATTTATTACACAAACTTTTCTATTCTCCTCAGAATACATAACTGATAAAGCATGTTGCCATTCTAAAGAAAATACCTATTGAAACTTAAGTATTTGCATAAATCAAAGATGCTGTAGGTGTTATAAACAAAACTGAAAATCAGTGTAATTTGAAAAGCACTTCTCAGGTATACTATTGAGGTAAAAAGTTTGTAGATTGTGCTATAAACTTGGTGGTTGTGTTTGGTTTTGGGGGATTTTTTTCCTGCTTCTATGCAGAATTAGATAGATACATATGCACTTCGTACCTGAAGTTCCACAGCTGATACAGAAAAGGAAAAAGATGAATTTTCTAAAGGCTCCTTACAGCCACAACAATAAACACAGGCCTGAAAACTCAGGCCAAGACAGATTCATATAATAAATCCAAGTCAGCATTATGTTAAATCTGCAGGGTTATTTTTCTTGGGGTTTTTTTCTTCTCATACAAATAAACAGGAAAAACAAAAGCAGATGATAAGCACCATGCCACTGATCACCTGTCTAAAGGAACTATATGGCATTGCTGGAAAACTCCACAGTTCCGCATGAATCTGAATTTGTTTGAATTTGTAAAAATAAAACAATTTGCACATGACTTTTTCAGGAGGAGCAAAGAGGTCTCAGGGAGAAGGATGGTTTTTTGTGCAGTCCTTTGGTGTTTTTGATAGGTAATGCTTCTGCAGCTTTCCATCATTACTCATTTTCTATCACACCAGTCCTAATATTGCTCTGCTCCCCGATGTCTCTTTTTTCAAAACAAAATCCCTAACAYTTCAGAAATTCGTGCCCTCAGTACTGGAACTCCTTGGATTTCCTAGCAAGACACTATTTCAGGGCAAAGTTTGAAAGCAGCCAGAGCACACATCCAGTCCCACAAAGCTGGTACTGCTTCTGCCCCTCTCCTGTGTCTTTGGGATCCTCTCTGCTCCTGTGGGAGAGTGCGACCCCCCTGGACTGGAACAGTGGAAAGGAAGTCACTGGGCTCCCAGCCTCCCTGACACTGACGTGAGGAAAGCTTTCAGGGTCAAACTGAACTATCATACTCTCCATTCCCTTCAATTCACAGAACATTCTACTTTTTTCTTCTTTTCACAGTAGCCTCTCTTTTGAATGACGAGATTGGTGAGAGGGAGGACTGCCCAGCAGCACAGCCAGGCTCCCTTCTGTGACACAGAGCACACGCCGAAAGGAAGGACATCTTAGCCTTTGTGTAAGGATACAGAGGCCAGAGGAGATGGGGAAAGGCATGACACAGACGCAGCTCAGTTTTAACACGTGGACCTTGCAGTTGACATGGGGTCTTATTTCTCTAGGATTCATCCCTGCTCCTGCACTATGCACAGAAACCACTTGTCAGAGCCTCTGTGTGGTAATGTATTTTGAAGTACAAGGACCAAATGTGCTATGAATTATATTAGAACAATAATTTTGAGAACTGAAATAAGTAGTTGGTGGTATAATTTAGCATCACAAGTTTGCAATTTTTTGCATGCTTCTTTGTTGATTCTTTAGCTAAAAACTATCTGACACTATCCCTAAGAATATGTAAAGACTTTCAAGGTTTGGAGGTCTTGTTTGTGGCTTTTAAAAAATTCACTTTTTAGTGTTTTGGTAAGCCTAAAGTTTTAGTCTACCATAATATGCATCAACTCAAGTGCAATTTTTGAATTCTGAAAACCCTGTTAGCATCTCCTCTGTATTAGGAAATTAATTTTGTTAAGCCTATGATGTTGTGTTTCCTGTATGTCTGAATCAAGTTAAAAATTCAATCTGGCCCATTAGACCAGAATGTGCAGTTGAAAAAGAAAAGAATGGCTGGGGTGAGGGGAACTTCTGCGAGGCTCTACTCTCAGCACCAACAGGGCTGGGGTGAGTGGAATGTGCATCACTTGAAAACCTGCAAAAGGGATCAGTGCTCCTTCTGTGATTCTGGCAGTTGCTGTTAGACACGTAACAACAACGTCAGAAATGTACCCGAGTTGCACATGCAGACCTAAACAATCCTGCCTATGGAGAGAAACTAAAAGAAATAGCACTTTTCATTCAAGGATTTCAGTGTTGTACTAACATTAACTGCACTCTCACTTTTCTCAAAGAGGGAGAATTTAAAAAGAGCTATTGAGCATGTGGATAAGCAGAGGACTTGATAGCTTAATGGTTCAAAATGCAGCTCTCTGGGGACTGGCATCCTAAAATGAAGTCCTGTCTTGCTCTGGCTGAAGCTGTTGAGCTTAAGAAGGGAGAGCTGCCATCAGTACTAAATCTCCAAGAGGTTCCTCTCTGGCTATGCTAAACATCTGGGATGCTGGGACACATAGAGGCACCTGTTGAAACAGTGAAGGAAACATTGGTCTAAGTGCATGCTGCTATCCCACCCCCCTGTAATGCTCCTTAGGAAATTTACCTTACACAGAGAGAACTCCTTGCCCTGCTGCATCAGCTGTTTCCTCCTCCCCCACCCTGATCAAAGCTCCATCCACTCAAAGAGCAAGTTTAACCCTGAATGACTTACCTAATCTCAGAGTGAGCCAGCGGCTGAGGTGAAAATAAACCCAGTAGACCTGAAGACTTTCAGTTAAATACTTGCTCTTGCTATAAGTATTAGATCACAAGTCCTAACTAAGACAACATTCTTTCCAGAGCTGCTGATTCAGGGTTGCATAAGTGACAGAAATATAGGAGGTACCAAAAACATAGTATATAAGTTTTCCAATAAAAATATCCAGAAATGTAATTTTATGCAGAATACAATATCACAACTGCCAGAGAAGCTTTATGATTCATTGCCATCTTCCAACAAATTTAATTCAAGGTATTGATGGCACGGACAATTACTTCAAAGTCAATTCTCCAAACCATTCATCTTTTCCTCCAGTGCACTCACTGCTTGTCATTTTCTTTTGCCATTCTTATACCTCCAGCTTGCCTGATGGAAGCTGTCTGTGGTTTGTAATGCAAACCAAATGTTCCTTCTCTGTTTCATTTTTTTTTTCCCYCAAGCTTTATTTTTCCAGCTTTAAGTCTAAAAAGCCTGAACTCAGTCTGTCTTCTGCAAACAAAATACATGATCTGAGCTGTGCCCATTTGGTTCAAATTTTTGGTTGGATATTAAATCGAGCATTTACAAGATGCAAATAATTTCATGTAGCTCCCAGATTGAATGTGAATGCTCTGCTGTTAACCAGACAGTAGGAAAGACAGAACTTTACTAGCAAGAACAAGATGAGTTTTACATTACCAAATGCTAGCAGCATCCTCTTTTAATCTAGACCTTGCATCCTATTTTAATCTAGATCTTGTGATCTTAGCCAAATTCATTACTGAGCAGTACTATTAGCACTGAACTATTGCAGATATGTAGGATATCCAGGCAGTGGGAAGAACCAGAGATTTGGAAGTTTTCTAATGAAGAGTAAGAAACTCTCAGAGAGTTGAATTTACTGTTTAAAAATTAAAAAAAAACAAAACAAAGGAACCAAACAAAAAACCTAATTATAAAATAAAAATTCAAAAGGAGGAACTTACAACAGCGAGGCAGACAAACCTGACTCCTGCAGAAGGCTGTTCCTCTTCATAGGCCTGGCAAAAAAAGACAGAGTGAATAATTGAAAACACACTCTCCTGGTGCCACGTGACTCAGTTTCAGTAATTCTGCTCAGTACATTGGAACGGAGCTATTGTTTCCTAATTGAAGAAAATGTCAGCAAGGCTAGATAAACAAAAGCAATGGGATGCAATATTGGGGAAACTGTTTCCAGCAGGCTCCCAGCTACCCGGAGATGGCAGGACCATTTAAGGAGTTTGTGTCATTTGTTTTTACCCATTGCTCTCTGGTCCTAGGAATGACTGGCTTCAGGCACTTTAAACCAACCTGAGGGGAGCTGGGGGACAGCAGAGTTTGTGCTAATCAGGTGCAGGGGTTTCTATTGGAAGCTGAGATGGCAAGCATATTCCTTGTATTTTTAGCAGATATTTTAACATTAAGCCAGTAAGAGTTTCACAGACCAATTCTGCTTCAGGAGCAAAATAATAGGTGCCACTTTTGAATGCCAGACCCTTGTGTTGCTCACCATGGAGTGACATGGTCCCTCTAACCTACCAGTTTTTAAATACTTTCCCTTTTATGGATTAGACTTTGTGATCCCACCTGATCAAGGAATCAGAAAATTGTTGTTTATCACACAGATCAGTGTCAGTCCTCACCTGTCCATCCTCAGTTGTGCTCACACTGACAAATAATAATCTTGCTGCAGAAACCTGCTTGCTCTCACTGAATTTGTGTGATAAGATGCATAGGGAGTTCATAAATTTAAAAAAAAAAAATCCATCAAAGAAAAAATTGTCTGAAACAGTTAATGTTAGTTTATTGAAATAGTCAGGCCTCTTCAGAGTGTTCTCACAAACCATAAATTCTATGCTTTTCAGGAAAATAGAAGCATAAACCTGGCCTTGTCTGGTCATGGAAATGGTCAACACGAGAGTGCTTGGACACCTGATGTCCTCTGTGTTCAGTGGCTTGAAGGTTCTGGTTTTATTGCTCTGTCACTAGCCTTGCAAAAGAGGGAGAAGAATTAACAAATGGGTTTTAAATATTGCACTGATAGGGTCTCATGTTTAGTGGTCCTATGACTTCTGGGTAAATCATGGACTGTAAAGACAAACATCTGTCCCATGAGAATGATTTTCATACTGGGAGAGAAAGGGAAGATGAAATCTCTGCTCTGTACAGTGTCTAAAGGAGCCCTGAAAAACTTTGTTTCTGGTAATACAATTGTGGGTATTCTGTATTTTAAATGTTTATGAAGAGAATTTGACATTATTTTCCTAACATCTAAGTTTCTGGGATATTAGCTCCCCAAAGGAAATCTGTAAAGGACATAGCTTTAACCTGAATCGCTGGTTAACAAATGGCACGAAACATTACCCAACTCTTTCAGAAGAACCAAGATTGGGCACTGAGAAGTGATCAACAATTATCAGGTAGCTTTCCTGGAAAGGAGAAACAGGGAGTTGACTTTGTGTTTTGGGAGAGTTTGTTACTGTATTTGAATAGAGAGGACAGTGGTCTTGTACATAAAATAGGGTTTTATATGTAGTGCTAGTACTGTAAAAATGAAATATCAACAAGGAAGCAAAGCCTCATAGTGTTTACCACTTTACTGTCTTTCACTACAACACACACATGTTTTTGTTTAGCAATAGAGAACTCATTCACACAAAATCTCAACAGTCCCTGAGTTTTGATCCAAGCTGATTGAGCTGGAAGCTGAAAAGCATTGAAAAGCTTGCTTTATTTCTTCCCATTGTCACATGCTTTTGCATTTCCTGACCATGGGCTGAATAACGTAGTCCCTAAGCCACTGGGAGTTTTGTTCATTCCAAATCTGGACTTCTGCCAGGGCCAGCAGCAGAAACATAAATATCACAAGGAGGAGCTGTTTTTTTCATGTTGTTTTACTCTAACCTTCTGCAGTTTTTTCCATCTTCTCTGTACTGTAATTGTTCGGTGCCCAGTGGTGAACAGAAAAGCAGGTTTTTTAGAAGCTATAAGGAAAACGAGAGAGAGAGAACCTCTGCTGTGCCTGCCTTGTTGCACTAATGGTATCCTTTGATATTGGATACTGTGGTCAATCTTCATTACTTAGCTCAAAGGTATTGTAGAGGAAAAGGGCAATGAACACTGATCAGAGGCTGGAATTTTGTATTAAAAGACTGAAATTATGTGGGCTCTCCTTTGCAGAAAGGAACTGCATTGATAAAAGTTTATGAGATAATAGGGAATATAAGGAAAATCAGTGTGGTTTCTTTACTTCCTTCTCATGTGAGGGACAGGAAAAGAATCTGGTAAAATAAAGAGTGTTCAAACAAATAAAAGGAAATACTTAAAACCTAAAGCATAATGAATGTGTGGAACAAGAAGGCAGCAGAGATCATGAGCACTTTGAAGTTAGCTGTTTTGTCTTTGATTTCAGTCGGACAGAGACTTCACTCCAAGAGGTGAGTTGATGAAAATATATCATAGATATAGATACGTAGATAAAGGGAATAGCACGTAGAAGAGGCAGCAACTCCTGCTCCAGAATGAAAGTCAAATAATGCAATTCGCAGATAGAGTGATACTCCTGCCATGGGATAGTTACCATAAAGTGGAGCAACTTTTCTGATGTCTGGAGTTAGTGTCTATTGGCCATGGGTAAAGGAAATAGAGGAGCCACTGCACTTAATAGTTATGGCAATTCATCTCTTTTGCATGACTGAAATCATGATGTGTCTGGAATCATAGCAGATACAGGAGTTGATCCTCTTTTACCCAAACTATTTTCCATATACACAGGTTTGGATTCTAGAGGACAAATATGCAGACTATTCAGTACTAAATATTTTGCCTGTTGCTACTGGTGATAACCTTTTCCAAAAAGGAACATATAAATTTAAACAGGACATTAGTACTGGGCAAAGCAGATCTAAGTAACGATGGAACTTAGCCTCAATTCTGATCTCCACCCAACTCCAAATACTGCTTGTGTTAATAGGAAAGAAAGCCAACAATTTGGAGCGTTCAAGTTTTTATCCTGTCCTTACACTGTTCAGCAAACTGATAAATTACTTTTGCCTTAAATGTAGTCACAATTTTCACATTTGCCATATTCCAGACTACAGTTATGTTGCACAGGACAATCCATCCCTTCATTGCTGTTAAACCAGGACTGGATTAGTCATCTCTGACTTGGGTTTCATGATTTTCACACTGTCCTTCCATACATGAAAACATAGCAACATGGCATGTTGAGTCACCCTATAAACCCAGTTAATCCAGGATCCTTCTCCAGCAATAACTGAAATAACTGATAGCAATTGTTTCAAAGGGATTAACTTGTAAAAAAAACCGAAAACAAACAACCGAAGAATCAAGATATAGCTTGCTTTCAAGAAGAGTTTTTGAGTACCTTATTGGTAGACTGGCACTGAGGTTTGTGTATGTTATTCCAAAATTCCTGGACACATCATGGTATGATTGGATAGTCTTGTTTTAGCAGAAGTTACAGTTGCCCCATAATGGATAAGTATTGCATTATGTTGAATGAGGTAAATTTCTTTCTAGTTCCTTTCATTACTTAGTGCCTAACTTGTACCAGGAAGCACAAAGATTTTGGTTTTTTTCTTCTACACATGAAATGAATCCTGTGTAATATAACTGTAATTTATCCATTTCTGGCTCCCATTAAGCTTTTGATTTCAAGAGTATCCACAGGCAATGAGTTTCATGTGTTACATATAAATGTACTTCCTTGTAATTGTTTTAAATTTACTGCCTCTAAGGTTTGTTCAGTTCTTGTCCTAGGAAAAATATACTGATCTTCACGTCTCCATGAAATCCTTTTCTCATTGATCTCTGTACTGATGTCATCCTCTATCTTCTACATACTTTTATCTTTTTTTCTTCTGCCCCTCCTTCTAGCTTCATGCTGCTTTCATATGTTTGGAACTCCTCCTTTTGCTTCAGATCCTTTTTGAAAAATTCACTTCCTTTTGTTAACTTTATTACCTTACTCTTTCATGATGGTATCCAGCTCTGCAACCTCCTAGACTATTTTCAAGTGAATTGCTTTCCTGTGAATTAATAAAAGTTCCTAGACCTTGTCTTGCCAAAAACGTTTGTGTTTCATGACATGCACCCCCACTCTGTGATTACCAACCTTACTTGTTGCAGTGCCCTAGAGATAAGCAGTAAAATACTGCTTATATAGTGCCATGCAAGAGGCTCTAAGTGTACACCCATAAAAAGTATTTTTACCTCATCTTGAGAACATATCCTGGAACTCCATGAAGAATATGTTACTTTATGCTCACAAGGCTTTGTTTACAGAAAAAGTAACCCACGTGATTTACGTAGGTGATTGTGTTGAGAGTGTGTGATTGAAAAAGTACAGCACTCTTGAGTGTAAAGCGTGTTGGCTGTAGCCATGGTGGGGTGTGAGATGAGACAAGAATGGTACCCTTCTAGCTAAGTGTTGTGGGCTGTATTGTTATTTTAACCTTTTTGTAGTCTGTTTATAGACTATGTGTATGAAATTATGTCGGGCTTAGGGAAACACTAAATATTTGTGTCAGCTATGAAGTTGCTAAATATCTGGTACAGAAGGAAAGGTCCATCTTTTTTTTTTTTTTTTAAACCATTGACCAATGCACAGTTTATAACTTAATGCAGCACCAGAGTAGTAAAAACATTATGTGAGCTCTCCTGTATGGTGTCATTCAAATTTAAACAAATATTTTAAAAAGTAATGACTTTACCTCTTCTTTCCACATTTCCAGTCACATAATATTCCTTTTTCATCTGACTTAGCATTCCCTTTGATTTATAGTTCCCTAAACTGTAAGCAGACATAAAGGGCCCTTTAGGTTGAATGAAAGAAGAATTATCAATAGCCAAAACTATGATTTATAAGGAAAAAAAAAGGGCAAAAGAAAACTGAATTTACTCTACTTATAAAAATGCTATAAAAATTTTCTCTATATTTTTCATGGGTTCAGTTAAAAGGTGTATTTAGACCTGTCTTTTTTTAGCCTTTTATTGTGAGTCCATGTTGAATTCTGTCATATTTGTTGCTGTTCCCTCCTTAACTCCTTGATCAGCCAGATATGAATGAGTGGAAGTACTGGAAAGGTGAATATACTTTGTCCACCTGAGAACCAGTGGCAGAATTTGCTCCATATTTCGCACTCTGGTACAGGCACCACTTGCTCAGCAGCCTGATCTCAGGCTCACCAAATCAGGGGCTTGTTATCCTGCAGCATTTCACAGATAGCATGTGTGGGCCTGGCTGGGTTTGTTGGTTTGGGTTGGGTTGTTTGTGGGTTTTTTGAGGGGGGAAAGGTATTGTAGAGTGTTTTGGGGTGTTGTTATGGTTTGGTTTGGGCTTTTTTTTTTGTTTCTTTGTTTTTCTAGTTAGCATTGTCAGGGATTGGTGACGAATTATGCAACCTCTTCTCTTGGATATCTGTGTCTGAGTAAGATGACTTTACCACATTTGTACAGTTGTCATTTCAAGCATAAGGTTTAAGCAGTAGCTGCTTCTGAGTATTTGTCATTCCTGGAGCTTGGCAGAGGCAAAGCTACTTAACACAGGCTGCTGCTTAAGTCTGCATTAAAATAGTCTTGAGGACCCTTCACATTTCTGCTGCTGCACTTTATCTCTAAGGCTGTGACAATCAGAATGAAGCTGAGCAGACAGTTTTTGTTTGTGGTGTTGAAGATAACAGTGTGAAGCTCCAATGGCAGCTTTCTTGTTTTACAGCAATGCTGTGGCTTTTAACACTGACTTTAGTCCCAATGCACACCATGTGTGTTACTCACCAGCGTTACTGTTGACAGCAAGATGAGGTTATTTGAGAGGTTTCCTATGAGGGGAACAGTATAATCTGTCACATAAATAGGTCCCTGGTAAGGCACAAATCACAATGCTTCTGGTGCTTCGTGAGATCCGATGATACCTTGGTCATAGGTGTGATAAATGGTGCTGGGGTAAGCTGTAGCATCCTAAACAGTCTAGGATCTAGTGTCTCTGGGAGATTACTTTTCTTCCACATTTTGAAATCAGCCTACACCTCCAGACCAGTATCTAATGTTAAGTACTTYGGAGCTAGTGGCTGAGAGATCTCAGCTGGGGATTCGTGATCTTGGGTTTTGATTTTTCTACAGAATTAGTTTTCAAGCCCAGAAGACGTTGTTCTAATTAGTTAGTATAATTAACCTGTCAAAGAGAAAGTTAACCTGTAATTCTTGTACTGATGAAAATACTTCCTACTCCAGCTAAAGCTCATCTTTTAAAATAAGCATCAAATCTGAATGTAAAGACATTATTACACCAATCTTGAAAACTTGCTGTACACTCAGATTGTTACACTGCTTAGTTACCATTTCTTTTAAACATTGCTGTGTCCTCATTTGCCTTTATTCCTGTGTTTGTCCAAAAGAGCTTGACTATTACTGTTACGGCACAGTAAAGGCCTATGATCTCTTCACCAGCATTTTTATTAATATCCGTAGGAGGACCATGGAGAGGTGTCATGGAACTTTATTGCATGACATAATATTTGATTGCTTTTGGAGCCTTGTGATGACTTCAGTTTAAATCTTTGAAAAATAAAAGGACTACAGTGTCTCTAGCCCAGGGCTACCAGATAGTAGATGAGCACCATAGCATTAGGGAGAGGAAGGGATACTGTAACTCGTAAGAACTTGTTATAACTCAGATCACAGGAAGTATATTTATTTTGCAGCTGACAGAGGGGACGAGCACCTATTAATTGGATTTTGGGATAGACTTTCTGCCTTCAAACACGGGGCTGCCTTGTGAACAGGCCCTTTGGACAGGCTCTCTGGATACACACAAAATGCTGGTGTGACACAGTGTGCTGAGGCTCACACAATGCCAGCTACTACAGCAGGTTTTGTATACTCAGCCACTGAATGACCCTGACCCTGGAGCAGAGATGTGCTCAGGGAGGTCAAATTTTCTGGTGTTCTTKTCTTATTATGCTCATTTTTGATCCAGAGAATACCTAAAAATGTCTCTATAAGAACTAATGCTATATTCTTTGTCTCAGTTTGGATTTCCCAAAAGAAACAGCCTCTTTTGGAATTTAAGTCCCAAGTAATTGTCCAAAATCATGTCCCAGTACAAAAATATAACTGCCAATATAACCCAGGATTTTCTTTTTCTGGTTCTTCCCTTTTTATTTCAACACCTTTTAAATTGAGTATAAGTGTTGCCTTTTTATTCGTGGAGTGAATCTTTAAAGACTCAACTCAAATAAACACTCAAGAATAGCCTTTAAAGTTGTGGGGGCTTTATCTTATTTATGGCTAAAAGAGAGGACCTTAAATGCATAAAATTAGTATAAGGACAATGTTAAGTGTTTGACAATATTAGTTTAGGCTCAGCATTAAGCATGGGCAAAGAAGTAAACTACCTATAACTGAACCTTACCAACTCCATCTAATGCACAGCCCCCACTATAAAGCAGTAACAATCTGCCCCAGCTCATTTTTGACTGAACACTCTAACTGAGTCTGGAAATCTTCCAGCTCCAATGGTGACCTGCTGGTTTGACCTAAGGTTTGCTTTCCCTCACTTCTGAACCCGTGTCCTCATCAAAGAAAGAGGGTTATGGCCTTATGGGCACCTTCTTTCTCAGATGTGTGGGGTCAGAATTTCTCTGATGAAAGGTAATAGCAGATAATTAAATGTTTGTGTTTGTGTTGTTTTTTTCTAATGGGAGAATGAATGAAATAATTAACAACTACTCTTAGAAAATAATAAGAATTTGCTAGTGTCGAGTAATTGTATCCCACAGCAACCTGTCTCATATTATGGAGAATCTATTGCACACAAAGTTTATTCCATATGAAAAAGCATGCAAGCTATTTTACAGTGTACAGTATGTGCCATACTGTAATACAGAGAGCATAAATATTGTAACAGCAGTAGGCTAATAAAGAAGCAGATCACTGGTGCTCTCTAACAGCAAGGAGCTGTAAAAGTGACAAAGAGGCCATCGTCTGTCAGGTCAGTCCTTCAGCGTAAATTGAGATAATTTGACAGCTTTATGTCATCTGTTCCCAGGCACAGGCTGGTGCAGTGGGAGAAAAGGGGAGTGTCCCCACCTCCACCCTGGGAGCAATCCCCCTGCAGAGGAGCAGCCAGGGCTGCTCCCAAGCCCCTGCGCTGGCTGCGTGTCCTGGGGGGCTGCTCACCAGGAGCTGTGTGCTCGGCTCAGGGCACGCCAGCTCCACCAAACCAGGCTACCCTGGCAGGATGGACAATACATCATCAATATCTGTGTGCTATACTGGCCTGCACCTTTTTTCTGTGGGCTCATACTGTATGAATCAGTTACTAATGAGGCACGTAATAAAGGACACTACTAAGTGAACACTGCATTAATAATGCTGGCAAGGTTTCAACTCTACAGATGTTATTTATAATACATGACTAAACAAATACGTATCCCCTTTGAGACTGAGACTCAGGAGCAATTTACTGATTTCCTGTATAGGCTAGTTCATACAGAAATTTGAGTAAATACTGCATTTGAATGCCTTGCTTGGATCTATGCTCTGTAACTGTAGTAGATAATCATATTCATGTTTAATTTCAAAATGGTTTGAAAATGTGTTTTCAGATGTTTAGATACTACCCCTATCCAGTTCTTGTGGAGAAATACATTTTTCTGCATTGCCTCTTTAAAGAAAAATAAAATATTCAAAGAATATAGCTTTCAGTTACACAACACAGTGGAAATGAGTAGAAGGGTTAGAGAAAGTTCTGGAAAAAAATGGACTTAGCAAAAACTTAAAAAAAAAAATCCCATATCCTCTCCTTTCCATCACATTTTGAAATGAATTAATTTCTCTTATTTATGAAGTTCGATTGCCAATGAGATATTTTGTAGATTTAAAATGTTTTTGAATAATTAATCATTTGATCTGTGATTCTGTTTCTTTTCTGTCCCTTATAATATTGCAGGTTTATAGAGGCCTTCAAAACTGAAGAAAGCTGTGGACTCACGAAAGTCTCTGGTCCACTCTGCAGGCTATTATATGCATCAAGAGAAATAGGAGAAATATTATACAGCAAACCAGAAGCATCCTAAATTAAGGTACTTCCATGTAGAGCATCTCTGTTTAATTCATAATGCTGATCATTGAAAAATAATAATTTAATTCAAATTTCTCAGATAGTTTAAAGACAAAGCAATGGTAACAGTGAAAAGACAGACAAAAACATAATTTGTGAAATACCTCTTATCTGCTTATTCTTCTCTTTCAAATTTTGAAATTCAAACAGTTGAAAATAATACATACTGACATGTAAAAAGAGCTGACTGCATGAAACCTAAATAATTTGCTATAAAAATATCACTTACCATTGCCAAGTATCTTCTTATTTAAATCTGCTATTATCATGCCTTCTTGGATATGAAATATGCAGCAGAGTCAATTCCCAGCGTGTTAAATACTTGAGAAAATAATAAATGCAGTGTAACTCCACAGTGTTTGGATATTTGACTGTAACTCCTAAGCATTCAAAGTGACTACTCAATATAACAACTTTTCCTCTGCAGAAAATGCCTTGCTATTTGCCAGCAAATCTTTAATGCTTTAGATTGGGTATTTCCAACTACCGCCCTACTTGCTAGGCAGATGTGTATAAAAGAGATGTTATTTCACTGAATCAACCACTGAGATCGTAACCCTTTTCCTGTACCACAAACAGAAATATAAAACCTCAGACTTTCCTTTTGGACTTTTACTGACTTGTGTCTGTTGTAAGAAAGCAAAACACAACCAGTCCAAGCKCTAATATATGGAAAATGTGTTAAAACGTTTTAGATCATCTCATTGCTTCTCATTCCTGCAATTCATTGGTTAACTGGCTCGTTCTGTGTTTATGTAGTTGCATGGTACAAATACAACACCTAAACTTCTCGCCCAAAGTTGAAATGATTCATTTATTACTTTTTACGCCACCCCCAGGAAAAAAAAAAAAGGAAGAAAGAAAACACACAGTGCTCATTTAACCCAAGTGAGTGAAAACGTCTTTCATAAGGTCTGTAAGGGCTCTGGGAGGTTTTTCTTTGGTAAATAAAGTCTGTGTAGCGGAGGGAAGAGTTTTGTCTGAGGATGGCAGAATTCAAGCTACAGCAAACAGACACAAATTAGGATCCTTTTGCTGTGTGAAAATAATGGTAAACAAGGTGCAAATGTTATTTACTCATACATGATCATTTCAGATGGACTCATTGTTTTGAGGCAGTGAGTGGAGGCAGGAGGAGAGAAGAGATATTTTTGTGAGGGTTTGTAAGATTCTGGCAGTGCTTTGCTCTCTGGAATTATATCAGTATTTATCTAGGTCCTTTTGTGAGGTAATTACCCTAAATAGATAATATGTAGGCTTTATATCTTATGGGTGCTTATACATATTAGTTAAGCCCATTAATTATAACTACAATGGGGAAAGCACAAGCAGGACAATAAATGAGGGCCATACTAAGAAGTGGAAAACAGGATTAAATGAAGACATTTCCTCTGCTTCTTTTTCTATAACGCAGAGAATGGGACTATGTGATAAGGCACTATTCCATAGGATGTACCACCCTGATTTCTGATACTCGCTGTGGATCCAGTCACTGTTAGAAAGAAGGGATTGCAATGGGTAACCCTTGTTCCACTAACAGCTCTGATGGGACAGTAATTCTGCCTTTGTTCATCATCCCCTGCAAATGGACATTAGACTTAACCAAGTTCTAGCCCTTACAGCTTGTTTCAGGACCGCAGCTGGAATCAGCGTGTCTAGACTAGCACTGATTTATTCCTGGCTCTCAGACCTATGTGCATGCTACTATTCCATATGCTTCCTGTTAGAGGTAATAATGCCATTTCACAGCATAACCTCACTTTTTCTTTCTTCTTCCCCTTTTTATTGTAATTAGACATTATTTTGCTTATGTGGGAAAATGTCCTGCCCCTGCTCTGAAACAGATCAAACTTCCAGACAAACAAAATAAAGTTCACAAAGGAAACAGTTAAATTTTCTGACTGCCTTCACTGTCATAGAAAATGCTGAACACATTTGTAAGTCATATAAAACAGCAGAAGTTCATATTTTCCCCTCCTGGTTTCACAGCCCAGAACAGCAAAAGGACCTTGTGACATCTCTAGGCTCTCAAGAGTTTAGTAATAAAAATAAAAATAATCCTCAGCAGAAAACAACACTCCACACCCTGCTACTGCTGAGAAAATGAGTTTCCCATTTTCCTTACTTATGCTCAGACTAAACAATGTTAAATTTACAATTCTAACATCTATTTATAGCAGGCACTCTACCCTAAGAACCACAGAGGTTGGTGTATACCGTTGTCCTTAATTCACAGGCCAGTTTTCAACCTGGCATGTCAAGTAATTAGGAGAGAAACCTCCTGTCTTAATTAACATCTAAGCAATTTATGCACTGAGGCATGATAAAGCCCTAAGGTGGGTGGTGTGCACGGGGTGGGGGGTGTGTGTTCATCTGCTGTACATTAACTTCTGATTTTAGTTTTTCATGTTTACTGTGAATAGTAATTCTGTGATTCTGTGGAACTAAAAAGCCACCTGAGGAGCAGGGGGTAACTGGTGTGAGACTCTGGAAGCAACAGAGAGTGTAGTTTGGYGATGTAAAGGTAAGGGATGAGGAGAAGGAAGGGAATAAAGGAGGAAAGGATTCAGGTTAGGGTGCTAGGCTGGATTTGAGCAAGTGGGTAAAGACTGAACACAAGATGCTGGGTTAGGCATCAGCTGAGCCTAAGCTGGATAAGACCCAGCACTGGATTGGGCCCTGCASACTGGGTTTGGGAGAGCAGGGAGGTTCTGTGAGGAACTGACCCTTCCCATTTTTCTGTAGAGCAGTACAGAAATTCCATTTAGGCCTCGTGCTCAAGTTCATCCACRGTCTGTATGTCACTTATCTCAGTAGATATGACAAAGGAATAGATATGCTCCCACTATCCTTGTTTACAAACTGAAGAACCAAGGAACAAAGAAGTTGTTTAGAGAAAAAAACTTAATTTGAAGGTCATCATTCTTATACCCTTTAAATATCTTTATAGTTTATCAATGTCCTGAAATCCCATTTAATCAAACCATGACATTTCTTTTTCCAGGTGATTCCCATTTCTCTTCACATAATGAAAGCAAAATAACCTAATCTTAAAATTAAGAATATTTTGTTGATGTATTCGATGGTATTGTTGTTCTTTCCAATATTATTCTTCAATCCATCTTTAATATAGGCTGAYATTTTGTTTGCTTTTTTTGACCACTGCTCTGCCCTGAGTAGAAGTTTCCATTAAGCTGTCCACAGTAACGCCTAGATCTTTTTCTTGAGTGATTTTGCAAACCATCAAGTGTATATGAGGAGTTCAAATTGTTCCTTTTAGTACACATTACCTCACACTTGCCAACAGTAAATTTTAGCTGCCATCTTGTTTGATCTCTTATTTTAGGCTTTTGTTTTGTTTTGTTTGCTGTTGGCGTTTTTTTAAGTTGTGGCTTTTCTAAATGATCACATAATTCCCAACTATGCTGTCTTGCCACTGCACGCTTGCTTTCCAGATGAGTAGTAAATAGATTAAATTAATCCCCAGTTTGGGTGTAGATCTCRGGATCTCCACTTATTAATATCCTCCCCAGCTCAAAATAACCATTGACTTGTATTTTTTATTCAGTCTTCACTATTTTCTGAGTAATAATATAGTTCTTAGTCCTCCRCTATTCTTTACCCTTAGACACTTTATGACATTCAAAATTAACACCTAGGTTATACCCCTAAAATTATACTTTTATCCATTAATCTAATGTCTTTATTAAATAATGTAATGGCAATTGGCTGTTAAAACTCTACAGGGACAAGTACAGCCAGAGTACCTATAGGCAAAGCTAGAGTTTACCTAGAGCAGCAGAATGGCAGGAGAGAGAAAATCAAAATCTCTATTCACAAGAAGAGTCTCTTTCAATCTCTCAAGAGCAGAGGATAATTCTTTCACAGCTGAATTCGGAAAAGCAGCTCCCAGGAGCTCTTAGTCTAACTACTGAGCCCAAGCACGTTCTTCTGTGCACTRAATGTCACTTCTCCATCTTCCCCTCCCTGCTCTCTGGGCCCCAGTGGAACAGCTTGTGCTGCTCTCGGACTGCCCAAGCAGAGAGAAATGAGAACAGGAGCAGGGTTTGAGGATGCAGCTCTTTTCTACAGCTATCCCCAGGCCACCCACCCTCACTGAGGTTTTGGATGCAGCCTTGAAAATGGATGCATGTGCCAAAAAGCATCAAGGAAGAACAGGATCCTTACTACTGAATAAAGCATTAAATGAGCACTCCATGTCCAGTTCTGGCAACCACTCATTTTAGCACAGATGGTAACAAGGTGGGAAGAGTTCAGAACACCATTATAAGAAGTCTGAGGAGTGTGTTTTGCAGTAAGAGACTAAAGAATTTGTTTCATCGTCTTCCAGCAGATTGTTGCAATGTGATGTCTTTGCTGTCTGTGTACATACCTTCATGAGACAGAATTCAGAGCACTGGAATGTGAAGGCAGATGCATTTGAATCAGAAATATGGTTACATAAAAGTTCATTATTAAGGTAATTAGAACTTCCTGGAATGTTTATTCTGCTCTGTGTAATTTACCACAGCAGTGATGTACTGGTTTTGGCAAAATGGCTAATCTCATCTCAAGATTTAATACTCTCATAATCAATTTTGGGAGCTATGTTTCTATTTAGCTCTTTTTTCAAAAGCATGCTCAGTCATTCATATTTTACATTAATGTTCTGGACTGGAAGAATGCAATGTAGCAATTGGCAAGGTGAAATGAATTCACGTCACTAATGATTTGTTTTCTTTACCTAAGTGAAGCTATTAATTATAACTTACTACGTGTTGTCCCGATTGTACTCAACATGCAAACGTTACATAGTTTAATGGAATTTGACACTTAAACCCAACAAAATTTTTATTCCATAACCGGTGGCTTTATCATACCAGGATTTTTTTTTTCCAGTAACAGGAGCTGTGTGAGGCAAACTGTTTTTAACTGTGGCAAAGGTGAACTTTCTTTGATCTCTAAAATGCTCTTTCAAGCAAAGTTTTTAACTTCAATGAACAAGAGAGATATGTATCCACACAAAACTTCATAGACTGTTATTGAAGAATATAACTATGGCTATTTTTGTCTACTAAATTGTAATGATCATTGTTTATTTCTGTGGGGAAAATAACCTATGTTCACCTGCGGAAGCTTAATATCATATTGGATTCTCCCCAGGGACAGAGAGTTCTACAAGTTTAAATATATTTTTTAGAGCTTTAGTGTGTGTTCTTCTTTTTCCTCTGTAATTTTGTTTTCATGGATGTGTTTTCTGAACTCTTTAAGAACTYCTTTCCTTGCTTATCATTTCAGTTTTAACTTCATTGTCCGGCCCTCAGGAAGCCCATCACAGCCAAGCATGCTGTTATGTTGAAGCACATAGAATTCCAGGTGATGAATGCTCTCTTCATGACAGTTACACAGGAAGATTGTTCTCACTTACTTACACTGCTCATTCGCAAAATTTGCTGGCCTACCCTGGCATGATAAGAAGTTCTCTTTTGTAGAATAGCTTCAAATGTATTTTAAAAATTATTATTGCACATTTATACCAATTCTGACATCTTTCTTTATATAAATAACCTTGTATCATTGCAGAAAACTTAAGATTGCTATAGGTTACATGGGCTGACCAAAAAACCTTCACCGCTTGTTGGCTTATATGCAATGCTTAACTTCCAAAACCAAACAGCAAATGGTTGTGTCATGTAACAGGCCAAATGTGTGGTATAAATTGACTTTGCCTCAATTCTTTCCGTGATGAATGAACATTCTGTTCTCAGAAATAATTGCTTGGATGAAAAGGTCGCACACATCAACCATGTAGTGCAAATGGTTACTCCCCAAATCCTTGTTAAGCTAATTTCATAGGAAGCAGGAATTTGTGTTGGTGTTTCTGAATGCTGCATAAAGCCYGGTGCTCAGAAGAAACCATTCAGTAGCCCCAAAGTGTGGCACTGTTTAAAATCAGTCAGCACTTACGGACAAAATTCCATAACCGCCCAACACGGTACAATCAGTTGATATATAGTTAGACATTAATTAGCAAGGGACAGATAAAAATATTGAATTTCAAGTACTTCTGCAAGCAGCAAAATTTTCAATAAGCAATGAGAACAATAAGTTATGTTGCACCAAAGGTCATAYATGTGATGCCATACAAAGGTCATGTCATTATTGCCATAGCTACATGGATTCAAATACATTTGAAAAATTATTACTATGCATTTATACCAATTCTGACATCTTTCTTTATGATATGAACCTTATATTATTGCAGAAAACCTAAGTTTGCTRTAGGTGACATGGGCTGACCAAAAAACTTAACTACTTATTGGCTTATATGTAATGCTTACTTCAAGAGCTTACTAGGCCAGAGTTAACCGCACTAAGATTTGCAGTTTCATACTCAGACCTTCCCTTTTATCCTAATTGGCTTCCCCTCCCAAGGCAACAAAGCAGAGGCAATCTTTAGTTGCTTTTCAGGCTGCCCGTTCTGTGAAAGAGTTTGAATGCTGGTGGGTTCAACTTCACCTGCTTGGGACTCCTGAAATGCATTTAACTAATACCACAGCAACCTGCTTAAATTATTAATGTTAGTTTGATTCAAGGGCTAAAAATGTTTTATTGGTCATAAATATTTCCTACAATATCATGACTTCTGGCAGAATTCCTGGTTTGATCCAAAGCTGGTGTTTCAAGAAAGTCTTAAAAAGTAAATGTCAACTGCCATTTTGGCAGCAAACTCACAAAACACAGTGCAATAAATTAGGAGCTTATCACAGAACTTCTGCCAACAAGGTTAAAAGTTGCTTTTGTTGTTATTATGAATTATTGACCACACAGTAAAGTGATCTAGGTCTTCCACTCAATATGTTCTGAAGACAATTATCACACTGCCTAAGGAGGAACTAAGAGCACAGCTCATATGTTGGGCCATCTCTAGGCAAACTTTTAGTTTCTATTAAAATTTTGAAGTGGCTGTGAATTTCTACTGTGAATTTTCTACTCACAGAAGAACTGTGAGTAGAACCTGAGGTCAGCTGGATTTGAGGACACATTGTGCAGCAAGCAGAAGGGGAAATGATGGATAACAAAAAAGGCCACATAGTGAAACAGTAAGTATAGCTAGAGTGTTATTCTGGATTGCCGTGTGATGCCGTGGAGCCACTTATAATCAGACCTGAGTATGTCCCTTACCACTAAAGATTACACTGAAAGAACTAATTAGTTCAGGTAATTTCAAAAGAAACTAGTTAATACTCTTACATGAGGAAATATTATTCTCTTGCATATGCTGAACTGGATATGATTTCTGTGTCAGCAATTAAGTTCCCAGTGTGTGTATGTGTATATAGTGGCAATTCATTTATATTTCTCTATATATGTTTATTTTCATGGCAAAGTTAAATTCACTGGTTATTTTAGAGACTATAATACTTCTTGGGTGTTCTGGCTAAACTGAGGCTGCCAAAATTGTCAGCAAAAAGACCGGAAAAGCTGATGAACCTTAAAGTTTCCTCCAAACAACTGCTCAGTTGTTTCTTCAGGATATAGAAGAGGCAGAAAGCCCAGACAAGAGGAGTGGTAGGAAACCAGGAAGGAAGGATAGAAATTGCTGTCTGACATGGATTTCACAAACTTCTGTGTTTAATCTTTTAGGGATCCTAGAACAATAATCCACAGTAATCAGCATTTTAGGAGTTTTGAGTGGTTGGGTCTATAAAGGAAAGGTAGTTCAAACTTCAGTGCTTTGTTTATTCACTACTTTCTTGCTTTCATTTTGCTTAGGAATTTAATGTCTTTATATATTGTACAAGTAACATTTTGAGAAACATCTAAATGCCATTTTTCAAAAATTATCCTTCTTAGACTAAGATCTCCAAAGATATGTACAATCTAATTCCTGACAGTTTTAACATGAATGAGCTGCAGAAACAGCTCTTCARTTTCTTGGTACTGGTGTCACTTTTGCAAATGGGACTTGTGCTAAGCGTTGGTTAGGTATTTTTAACTAGTATGCCATATAATTAAAAAAACTAAATACATGTATAAAAATAAATACTGCCATGGATAATTCTTATTCCCCTCTGTGGGTTTCTCAGACCCACAGGGACAGCACTGTGGTTTGTGGGCTCTTCTCCTAGCAACTCCTATTAACGTCAGAATTACTCGGGCAGCTGGATCTTCATACCCYACACCAAGAGTTTACTATTTGGCACTGCTTTATGTGTAGATTTCATATGCCCATATCTCTGGTTATTTGCACCAGGTTTACTTCAGTTTCTTGTCATCTTACAAACACTTTTAATAACAGCTTTATGCTATTACTTACTGAGTTTCTCTGCYGTAGTTTTTTGTATTTGGAAAAAAAAAGATGAAGACGAAGATATGGTCCCTGCCCGAAGGAGACTGTAATTAAAACAAGACCAGCATTACAGAAACATATATTCTAGCTGGCCTCTAACTGGATGGTCTGTTTAGTTTTGTTTTGACGTATTGTATGAAGCAGCATTTAACAGATGTTGGGAAATTAGCTCTCTGAGCTTCTCATGTAAACTTACAGCAGAGATGCATGTGTATGAATTAATTTCATCCCTGAATGTGGGTATTAATGTCATCAGRCATTTTTAAATGTTTGTGCCTGTTCTACTGTACTTTGAGTCCTCCTTGCCAGAAAATATAGAAACTTCTGGAGAGAAAGTGCCTCTGTTGTAGCAATACTTTCTAGCACTGTACTGATGATTCTCTTCTGTTGAGTGAAAGATGTTGCCTTGTACAAGCCCAGSAGTGGAGGAAAAAAAAGTGTCAATTGTTTCATTATATGCCCTTTACACACAGTGTTGACCAAAAAAATCCCAAAAAACCCAAAATGGAGGGGTATCCCTTGGTCTTTATGCCAAGTTGTCCCTCTTATTATAAGTAATGCTAACTTATCATGCAAATCCTGTAGTTGATATTCTTATGGCTGCTCATATCCCTGCTGAAATAGCACACATCCAGCAAGGTGACAGATCTTCCCACTCCTCCTCTTTGCCAGGAGAATCAAGTGTTGAGGATTAGATTCCCTTTTACAGCTTCCAGGATGAAGTCAAACCAGCATGAAGGGGGGAGCTGACAAACCAAGGCTTACTCCTCTATGCTGTATGTGGGCAAGGAAGTAGGTCACGCAGAGAATGAAGGCAAGACTTGGGACAAAGTCTAAAACAGAAGACAATTAGAAGGGAAGTGTAGCTGACAAAATGACACAGATTTCATAATTTCCAYTTGTATTTAATGTATTTTGCATTTCACATCTGTATTTTTTTATTTTGTGCCCCCCTTAGTTTAATTTTCACACATTGAAGTCTCAATGCAACAGCTRTGGTTTTAAAAGATCATTTCACACCCACCTCACTCAAATTACAACAGATGTGTAGTATTTCTTTAGGGTGAGTGGGCACAGATGTTATCAAAATCACCCTCTAACCTGCCAACTCCACCAAATTTTCCAGTGCTTGGACATTTTCTTCCACTGCTGTATGGAATTTTATTGTAATGTTCTCTGTGCTTTTTTTTCCCCGCAGATATTTTATCCAGTTACTAAACTGCATATGGCTTCCTCCTCTATCAGCTGTCTGAGCTAAAACAATACTTTATGACAATCACTGAAAAGAAAAGCAGCCTCTGAAGATACTGATGTGATTAGGTGTGAGGCCAAGAACTTGTGCTGAGTGCTAGAAGAGCACTTTATAACCACAGTAAATCAGTAAGTTTGGCCTAGACAACATGGCAGAGGAGAAGTGAGATGTGATGTGAAATATGAGTTGGGGAAGAATGCAAAAGAGAGGGAAGTGAAAGGGCAGATTTAAAACTGGATTTTCATTTTCCAGTGTCACCAAAGTGTAAGTTAACTAGTCAGCTTTTCTTTGCTGACTCTGAATTCTCTTCCTTACTTCAATATCGTGCTGCTAACACACATCCTCACAGAAAAACATGCAGATGTGAGCACTCTTTGTGCCTCAGGCCTATGAAGAGCTACTTTAACACAGCACTAAATTTGAACTAATGCACCCTGTCCCTCAGCAAGGACTAATGGCCCAGGATCAGCTTCATGCTAACAGCTTTTGAGCTGCCTGGAATGGAGGCAAAGTGAGTTTTATCTTCCCACAAGGTACTTTGTGGAGSTATCCATACTGGGTCTAATTTGGAAGAAGCATTAAAAGCTTTCTTAATACATGACTGTGCCATACACCAATGAAAAGCAAAGTGCATTGCAAACAAGGGAAGCATCACTGCCCACATTTCATGATACGCAGTATTAGGACAAGAAAAAGCCATCTGATGGTCAGGTCTGGAGTATGGTTCAGGTCTCCATTGCCTTATCCACCAGAAATATTGTGACTCTAACTGGCAATTGCAGGATTGTTCATATTCTGCACTAATATTCAATCGCATAGTTCTTTATATTAAATTCTGTGTTTATCAACAAATGTCCACAAAGGACAAATCACAAACCCTACAGTGCACTCTACAGAGCCTGATTTTTTCCTAGTTTAGTAGCTACAGAATCAAAGCAGAATTATGTCAATCTGTTGGTGAAAATGTGCATAATTTTAATTTCTGTAAATTGGAGTAAGCAATAACAGTGCCCCTATAAAAATATACATCGGTTGTCACACATCAAGTTTGATATCTTTAGATAGAAAGTGAAAGAAAAAGCTCCTAATTTCCTTTAAATATATTTTGATTATAAATTACTTAATGTTCAAATTAATTTAAAGAAGCTGATTGTATGCAATACACAATGTTCYGCATTGCTCTGTCTACCTTTGTCGCTTAACTTTATTTTCCAAAAACACGATATAGCATTAATGACATATCCTAGCCCAGAATTCAAGTCTGTTTTARCTTGGTTTCCTTCTGTGGCATTGTATCAGGAACTCATTTGGATTTAAACATTTCAGGTTGTTTTACAGATGTAGCAATAATTGTGCTGTTTAGAAAAATGTGGTGCCATCGTGTGGACAATACTAAGAAGTGCAAAAACCAGTTTTTAAAAGAAAAATTGGGCAACAGATAAGTAAGTATCTGTATTTGTTATCATGAATCAGATGAATTATCAGTATGTATTATGTGATAAAAGAGCACAAATCTGTGGGTTTAACACTGCTAATGGAATCAGGAATTATTGATTCAATCCTGTTTATTTTCAAGCTCAAGAAATCCTTTCCAGTGAGCACAGAGTGATCAAAACGCTCAAGTCTCCAAGCCACTTTTAATCAGCATCTAATTCCAACATTACCTGCGTTTGTACTCATTTCTGTATCTGTTTATCTGTTTTTTCTCTAAGCCTTTACAAAACTTGTTTTTGTCCAGCCTGCCTTGCTTTCCTTCCACGCAAATGCACACACAAACACTCCTACCCAGAACATCAGCCAGCCCAGGCACTCTGCCCACACAGTTCTCATTCCTGCATGAGTTCACACGAAGCTTTGTTTCAGAAATGGTTTTGGTTTAAGGCCTCTTCTTGTTTCTTACATTTGACCCAGAGGAAAGAGACTTAGAGTTGAAATAGCTGTGTCTAATACCAGTAAAAGTCCACAATGGCCAAATTAGAAATACTGCAGTGTGTTTCTGCAGTTTTAAGTTTTACTAGTTTAATACCTACAAAATAYAAGCAGACTTATGTCAATTTGCTGTGAAAATGTGCAAATTTTAACCTCTCAATGTTGGAGGATAAAAAATGTTAACAGATCCTCCATAAAAACATGCATTCTTTGTCACACATCACGTTACGTATCCTTACAAAGAAAATGGGAAGAAAAAGCAAAAGTTCCTAAAGATAATTTGCACGCAAGTAGTGTGATTCAAAAACTTGCAGTACACTCCCTCAAAGCAAACCTGCATGTCACAGCACCATAATCTGTCTCCTGATAGTTAGCTGATGCTGCAGTCTGCTGATTTAATTTTTACTGAATAAAGGCAAGAATTTTGTAAGCCTTGCCAGTGGGCTTGAAACAGATTATTTGGGAATAGAGGTTAAAGATATGTTTGGATCACTCCCTTCTTTTGTGAAAGTTTAGTGGGTTTGTTTTGGTAAAACTTATAATCATTGAAGATCTTTGGAACCTTTTGAGAATGGAGATCGATGTAGTATTTTCCTTGGGTCCTCACTTACTTTGTGCAGAAAGACCCTGCTCTTGTGGTACAGTAAGAGATSAAATAAATACACATTCAGCTAAATGGACATAATGGAATGTCATACATTAAAAGATTCTCTGTGATGCTTTTACAGCTTCCACATAAAGGCAGGTAAATCTATGAGGTAATGACATCTGTTTTCCAAATCTGCATATTATGCTTGGTTGACTTTGTWTTTTAAGAAAATTTGAGTTTCAGCTGAAATTTTTACCCTTCAAAGGCCATTTTTTTTCACGTGGATTCTCCATTGTCTAATGTGGTAGGAACGTAGACTACAATCTTTTTCTTACTGGATAAACTTACAACATCTCATATTTGTTTTCTGCTTTGGCATTTACTTTGATGAAACTTGTGGGTGCCTAGTTTTCTTTGACCATTTTACCTTACTCAAACTTGTTAGAAATTACTATGGACTGGAAAAGCTGTGGAAGAGAGGTAAATGGAACATGGTAACGCATGGAAAAGGCTGTTGTTGGTCTTCAGTCTGTATCACTCTGCTCAAGTGCTTGATTCCTTGATATTCAAGTGTTTAGAATACATGGATAAACATAAAAAACTCAATTTATATCCATAAATTAGAAGACGATCTCAACATAAATATCTCACTTGTTATTTAATCATTGGCAATGTTGTGCTAGATGGAGGGTGGAACAAGCTCAACAACCAACTTTCTTTCAGATGAACTTTAAATGTCAAAGTATCCCATGATAGCTTTGCATGTGTTTGGTTTTCAGTGTTTTGGAAACTGTCCACTCACCCTTTTAAAAATTGTGACACTGGTTTGGCTTTGGAAGAATCAGTTAAATATACTCTGAGAACCAGTAATTTAATGAAAATCTATTAGACTCCCTGGATTCTGACATCTTTTGCCATCAGTGAAGGTGAAAACGGTAAAATTAATCCTTCCTGATTTACAGATTTTTGTGTGTTCATGAAATTTTAATAATTTTTTTGCCCACTATAACCTTGATGAGTTAATGAGATTATGCAATATTACTACTGGTAGACTGTCATTTCCATTTTTAAAATAAACACCTCTAAAACTAAAATCTAAACAGAAAAAAACAAGAATCAGAGTCTCATCAACCTCTCTTGGCTGTAGCATTGGGCTTTTATATTCTCTGTCTTTTCATGAAACTCATTCTTTCTTATACCCATCTGGGTAAGGATGGAGTCTCTCAAGCATTGTACCGTCTTCAGGACCAGGATTTCCTGTAATTATCTCCCAGTAATTCTTATCTTCTTCAACTTTGYGGGAGTCCAGATAATTGTGACAAAGGACTTCAAATTCTCTTCCAAAATGAGACCTGCAAAGTCAAAGAAAGGGGATAGACAGGGAGAATTAATATATATATATAAATTCAGCAAATCTTCATTACTTGTGAATTGTTCAAGATTTTCTCGTTTTTCTCTTGGCTTGTTCAGAAATGTTACCATGCACTTTCAAATATCAGACCCTTACAAGAAACACAATAACCCACTTTGTTTGCTAYGAATAATTTAGCAATCTGAAATCCAAGAGAAATGCCACCTTTCTAGCTTCAGAGCTGAAAGGAGCCCCATCAGTATTAGGCCCTGACACACCAACTTGATATGTACAAGCTGGTTAGGTGCTCATCCCCATTTCTCTCTGACTGAGGAAGACTCTGGCTACTTAACTCCTTCAGCCTCAAACTTTCAGATCTTGTTTCATCCTCAAAACCTTATACAAATCCTCAGTCAGGTCTTGCTCAGAAGTTAAAGGGAAATATCGGTATACTCCTTAGTAGTGCTTAATCAATATTAATTTAATGCATGTATATTAACTTGAATTGTTGGATAACTTCAATTTGTTGAGACATTGATTCAGATGGACATAAACATATAGAGTTTTATGCAGTGTGGTTTTATTTAGTTCCCTTGTTCCTTACATTTCTTAGTATATCATTTTTTTCCTTCAAAAGTAACCCAAACAACTGACATTGCTCAAGATATTCAATGGGAGAACCACTTAGAGAAAACTAAAAGTAGGATATGATAATGAAAAATGAAAACAAAAAACCAAACAAGTAAGACTGAGCCAATTGTCTGCAGCAGCACAGTGGCACATGTTACAGCCAAAAGTAAAATAGGGGAAGGGAGAATGGCATTCTGCATTCTTTTCCATTTCCTCAGTGCGTTCCTAAAGCACCTCTCTTGCTTCTTACAGTAATTCCTGATGTTGGCACATCACTATGCACATCCCTGCCAGTTATAAGCTGTTCTTACCATACACAAAAGGTCCTTGGAACAGCTAAGTTCCGATTGGTGTAGCAATGAGTAATAACAATTTTAGACTCTGCCTGGAAAAAAAAAGAACAAGGGAAGACATTTTACAAACATTTTTAAACCAATACCGTGAATAATAGATAATAACCAAAATCATCTAAGTGAATACTGAACACTTAGATAACTTCGACTGAGTTTATTAGTGAGCTGATTCATGTAAATGAATCCCAGTTCAAGGCTGTGGAGGGACATATTTGTGATATTCTGCTGTACCAGCACTTCAAGGAAGCCTAGCAGTTATCTGATACAGAAAAATACTGTATTTACAAAAGGTTAAAAACATCTGGAAAATCATCCACTTATTCAGATGCCTTGAGAATGTTATTAGAAATTTAATGTACAGGAGCTCTTATTTAATCACATGGCCAAATATTGGAAATGGAATTTAGTGTCTCAGAAGGCCTGAAAAACAGATAAGTAGTGCACCCTSGCAACATGATAATGTCAACCTTTGAAAACTTCTGATGAGAAAAACTGAACAAGTCAACTTCAAAATGAACATCAGGAACAAATATTTGTATAAGCAGATTCCCTAATTAAAGGGATTGTTCCTTCCCTCTCCCTCTACCTAGAGGTCAGAAATATGTGAATAAAATGGACATAACATTTTTTTCTAAGTACTCCACCTGTTTCAATTAAATTTTCACAACATTTCCTACAGTTTTAATTTCTTACAGGAACTGGAAGTCCTTCATATTCAAGACGCAGCTGTGGATCCAAGAACTTAGCTTGCCAGGAAGTCAGATAGGAAAGCTCAGATGTCAAATATACTTTCTGAAGGCGAGATTTTTGAGCAAATTGTACAAATGTTTTATGGTCACTTGCCAGATAAAACTGTAAATAAAAATATATATTAAGGACAGTATTAATATAAAAGAAACAAGATATGTAATTTTAAAACATATTTTTGAACACAAAACTTTTTTTTGGCTCCTGACAGATCAATCTGCCCAGCTAAAGCTATGCAAGCAAAACCTATACCATAGATTCTATAATACTGATAAACTCAGTAAGTAGCTATTCTATATACAGATTAGTGAATACTAATTTAAAATTGAATTTATATTCCAAATATTTTTATCTCATCAAAGTGGTTGTTGAGAAGGAAAACTTTTTCGAAGTTGTGGTGATTTATTTTKAGTGGTGGGTGTATTTTGAGTGGGTGATTTATCCCTCAGAATGATAGAATAGTATGTGACTTTCTATTCCTACTACAGATTATCTTCATAAGAAAGGAAATCTTCTCATTTTGGAGTTTCACAGAATATTTTGTGTTGGAGGGTATCTTCAGGTATCTTCAAGTCCAACTCTTAAGTGAGTTATTCAAAGTAAAAAGAAAATAAAATCTCCTGGAGGAATTCTTTCATGATTCACAATCTAATTTTGATTTCCTTTTTTCTTTTCTTTTAGATCTCCTTTAGCTAGTCATTCAGGCTAACAGACCCCTTGGTCTGCACACCTAACCTCAAGCAAGTTGCATAAACTTTCTGAACAGGTATTACTTATCTTGATCAATGCATGATTCTGAGTCTGTTCTGTAAACCTAAGATGTTGAACCATTCACTGTACAGCTTTATGTATCTATACTCAGAGAGGGATTCGTGCACATTACCAGTATATTCTACCACTGCCATTTGCAACTTTATTGCCTTACCAGTTTGTCAGAAACCCCTCCTGTTGTCCCAAGAACAAAGTTTTGCCCATATCTAAGTGGTTCGCCCACTTCACTTCCATCAATGCTGTTAAAATTGTAAAAAGGAAAAAAGATACATTCAAATAATCAGTTTTACTATTATGTAGGTTTTTTGTCTGTTTTAGTCTACAGTTAGGTGTTGCTTTGTGACAACGTTTCATATTGTTTATCTTTTAAAATAGGTAAAATACCTTAACCTAAGGCAGAGCCTTTGACTATTGAGCAGGACCCTGTTCTTTAGTTTCTTCTCCAACAAACAGAAGCAATTAAATATATATTTGAGAGAGAGAATATGCTGGATTTTTTAGAACAACAGAACAATGTCCACTTCATGGAAAGCAAAAGCAATGACATATATTTCTGCTTGCAGGAGAGTGAATATTAATACTAGTGATATTTGGACATGTTTTGTATTCTGCAGCTGAAATATGACCATAATAAGAACAGCTGCAGAATTTACCAAATGATACAGTGAACTCGATTCTGTTTTCACACCTAAGCTGATTTAAAGGTCCTTGGAATTAATCAGAGTAATATTCAGCACAGGATCAAGCTTAATGCATGACTGAAGACTCTTAAATAAATTAAATTTACTCAAATTTCTTTGCATATTAGCAAACTTCATTGCATATATCTCAAAACAAGATACGAAAAGCTAAAATAATTGTAAAACAGCTCAGAATAAAGTACCAGACCTCACAATACGGAAAGCATTTCGACCCACGGGGTCCACGCTCTTGATGGCACTAAGCCCGCGTGAGATTTGCAGCGGTTCATCCGAATACAGGGACACTTCTTCCATGTCCACTGCCAGAGTCACATCGCCGCTTATCTCGGGCTCCCTCTCCTCCGAGGATTTGTTGTCTGGGTTCATAAGCATCACAGTGTCTCCAAAGTGAACAAGTCCATCAGATGATACTGACAGCTCTACCTAAATTAAAATGTATATAATATTTTACAGATTTATCTGAACCTAATATCAGAAGTATTTTAGCATATAAAGTCCGTAGCATTCTTAGCATATGCAGAACAACGGTAAGAGCCATGCCACTCTATGTGGGTCATGGGGGGGCGCACACAACCTTCTCTAAAAATTACCTTCTTCAAAACATTCTCCTGAAGTCTGGCTAAYCTCTGCATTAAAAGTTGTCCCTGTTCTTTCTTACGGATAAAATCCCTCAGAAGCTCCTGTTGGGAAGGGAGAGAGGAGCAGACATGTTACCCAGCAGCCACCATCTCGCGTCTAAAGTGGCCTTGAGGAGCCGGGGGGCAGCGGGGTGAGGCCGCGGCCTGGGGGTGCCGGTACCTCCCGCGCGTACTCGTCCTCCAGCCAGTTCCCGATGCGCACCCCGAGCCCGTAGGCCGCCATGGCCGCGCCGCGTCCCGCGCTGCCATGGCGACCGCGCCGCGCCGCCATTGGCCAGCCCGCGGCGGGGGCGGGGCCTGGCCGAGGGCGGGGCAGGGGCCGTGAGGGGCCGGAAATCAGGGAGCGCTTGAGAGGGGAAAGAAACGTCTTGGGCCATCCTGGCCGATCGTAAATCCAACGCTGCCGGGTCCACGCTAAGCCGTGTGCCCGAGTGCYGTATCTACACAGCTTTTTAATGCCTCCAGGGGCGATGACTCCACTGCCCTGGGCAGCCTGTTCCAGTGCTTGACAACCCTGTCGGTAGATAAATTTTCCGATATCCAGTCTGAACTTCGCCAGAGCAACCTGAGGCTGTTTCCTCCTGGTCTATCACTTACTACTCGGGAGAAGGACCGAAGTGTTGAGAACGGCTCGGGTCAGCCGAGTGCCCCGCCTCGGGCTCTTTCCTTTTACACTCCCTATTAGTCAAGGAAGTGCATCAGATCAACACAACGAACGACTTTAATCCATTATTACTGCACTGTTGGTGAATACTGTGAATCGTAGAATAGCTTGGGTTGAAAGGGACCCTTAAAATCATCTCGTTTCACCCCTCCCCTGCCGTGGACAGGGACACCTTCCCTATCCCGGGTTGCTCAGAGCCCCATCCAACCTGGCCTTGAACATTTCCAGGGATGGGGCAGCCACAGCTTCTCTGAGCAGCCTGTGCCAGTGTTTTACCACCCTCACTTCTTTCTTATGTCTAGTGTGAACGAAAACATTAGGTGAATGTTTTGATTGCAAAGGTTTTGGTTTGTTATTATCTTGGTTTGAAATGTACTATGGCAMATTAAGCTAAGTGACTATGCCATGTGTTTACTTTCCAGATATCTTAATCCAGTGATCTTCAGAGATGGTGTAGATCCTTGCACAACACATTTAATCCCTTTACAGCTGTCACGGTTTTCTTGCAAGCTTACTATTGTAAAGTTTCGRTACTGGACAACTTACAAAGGTTAAAAGAAAATGGTTTTTTGCATGGACGGCTGGGCTACGTGTGTTGTCAGGCAGTTTTGACAGCAATTCACATGAAACCTGGCTCTTCTGTGTTTGTTTTTTAAACCAAAAGTTATTACCCGAAAAGTTATTCAGCACATCCCAAACCTTTTAAGGACCACATACAATCCATTTTTGTTCAAATAGCACCACCCTGTGTTCAGTTCTGCTAAGTGACACTTCCCTGCACCTAGCTCTGKTGGCAGCAATGCTGAAACGGTTTAATTAAAATAAAGAAGAAACTTTGTTCTTCTTAGCTGAATGTCAAAAGCCAAACAACTTTTTCTTGTGTCAGAATTAAGCCACTTAAATTAATATTCAGTAATAAATCATTGTTATAAAACTATCTATTACATTCAGCTGTATTATTAAGAACACATGCACTGTCTTGCTGTGCATGTAGCTAATATGTAGAATTCACAGCAAACGTCCATAGTTTTGTAGCCTTATGCACTGTCTGTACTTAGTTAATTATAGATTCTGATGCAGAGAGAAGTGTTTGTACTGAAATGTAATTGTGCTCAGAAATATCTCCATGCATCTCTTAGCAGGATTATGCTGTGAGTATCCTTGTCACCTGGAAGGATTTAATTTCTGATTACACAGTATTTCCTGAAAACAAACAAAAAGGCTCCCTATAAACATGTTTGAAAATTGAACATCTTTCCTGCAGGAAAGCTTACAGGCCTATTCAACTCAGCTCTGTTTCCTTTTGAGCCGATAAGATCTGTGTTTACTCCTAACAGTAGTTTGCATTTTTAAATGGTGTGAAGAAAAGCTGTACTTTTGAAAGAATTTATCTATGTTTTGTGTGTCAATTTATGCCAGAAAACAAATTGACCAAAATTAATGGTCTATGTGATTTACTTAAAACAATAGTATTACTCTTTTTTTGTTTAAGTCATTGTTAAGTAAAATTATAGCCAGTTACTTGTAGAGACTCTTCCCCTACTGTTTGGAGTTACAGATCTTTTACCCTTTTTATCTTCTCTTTTTGTTTACTTGATGAAAGAGAACTTGTTGAGAAGACCCCAAATAGCATACAGAGCTGTTTAAGCCATTAGTTTACATAAAAGGCTGGAACGGTTAGATTTTTAATTGAATTAAGCTTGTGACAAATGTGTGAGCTAGAGCATGTTTTAAATACTTTAAATGCACTGGTATATATCAGTAGTGCAAACCATCATGTTTAGTCAAATCTGGGCTCAAAGGACAAGGTCTGAATGGGTGTGAACATATATTAAGTCCATGAAAGACATATGTGATCTTATTTAGAGGAAGTGGCAGAGCAGAAAATACAAAAAATAAGTCATCAAATCACATGCATATTGGATGAGAATGTTTTTAATACCTGCCTTTTCTGCATTGGGAGTGTATCTATGTTTTTTTCCTGTTTTCTTTTCTTTTTCCTTTTGAAAATTGTGAGTATGCCAAATTTGATTAACAATACAGACTAAATAATACTGCACAGGAGGAAAACGTTCTCTGGGACAATTTGTCTCCTTTCATTTTATTATTTCACACTAGCATTATTCTGACACATGAATCATTTTTCTTTGCTGTTATTAGGTTTCTGGCTATAAAATTATCTGCTTGTTCTGATTAATCTGCTTGTTGATAATATAACTACACTTTCTTACTCTAACCTGTTCCCCAAACACTCCTCTGTTCACAGAACAAAAGGAATTAAGTAGTTTATGAGATATGATTTAAGGATTGTGGTTTTGCCAGACTCTTGGGGGGTTGTCTCCCATTTTGACTGTGAATTCAGTGTAGAGTTTTTCTGTAATGCTTATTGCTGAGAAGCAATGAACCTGTTCATAGTACATTATTTTCTGAAATGTGGCAATCCATTAAACAGACCTTTCAGTCTACCTTTTCAAGAAAGGGAGCAGGATTCTTGGGTGTCATATTGGCAGTAAGTTTGCTGATAAAGGTACATGAGTGGCAAGTCACCCTATATTMGATCTGATTAAAGACATCCAAAATTGCTGTTATTTCTCATTTGGTGTTTTATAACCAAAAGATTCTGCTGGAGAAAGAGGGAAGGGGAAGGGAATAATTTGCAATATATCTAAGACCACCAAATACTTGCCCATTAAAGTTTGGATTGAGTTGTCCATATCTCAGTGGTGTTTTCTACTGGTCTCTAATTTTGACTTGTACAGAGCGTGCTCTTGTGAGAAATTGTCTAATGAATACTTTCTCTTCAAATTGGGCTGTTCCATCATGACTGACTGTGGTAGCTATTTGAAGATTTTCTCCTCTGCCTGGCTGAATTTTTTTCAGGAGATAGATTTGGAAAACCACTGGAGCTCTGTATTTCTCAGAAAAATATTGTTATTTCAGAAACAGTAATTTATGAAAAGAATATAGAAATATTAAAGTATATCTCTGGGGAATAACATTGTATTTTTCAGAGATCTGTATTTACTCTGAATAAGCTAAAATACTTTCATCAGCAAGAAATAGTTCAGCTGAGAACTCTGGTGTTTATTAGTGTAAGCAGAAACATCATTGACAAAGTTCTATTGCTTCTTATATTTATCTGTTCACAGGACTATGCACTGTCTATGTCYACCCTTAGGCAATTTAAAAATCCTCATTTTCGAAGGTAGGGAGTATTTCTCCAAGGTATCATGACCAGAACAATGAGAGTGGCCATGTCATTGGCTAAGGAAGATCTCAGCTGACTTCTTTTAAGAACTGCTTGCCAGGGACCTACTGGAAGAGACTTGTGATGTTCACCCACTTCCAGTGTATTGAGCGCATCGCACGTACTGAACTGCAGAGTTCTGTCCTCAGCCACAGGCACTGACACAAAATCGTTGTGGGTGAGGCGTGGGCCTGTTTATAACGGGTGGAAATCAGGTCACTGTCTCTCTTGGTTACTGATCTGTTTAAACTTTAGTTTCCATGAATACTCATGTTGAGATTTTGAAATTTGCTTTTTGTTAGCAATTTTAGTATGTAAAAAGCAATAGCATGATTGTCTGTAGAGAAAAAAAATAGCCCTAAACTCCATGACTTAARCTGACTTTGGCTATGTGGGTTGTTCAGGCATAAAGTCCTGGCGATGTGAACATACTGCTCCTGAAACTAGAAGGCAACATTTCTGCATGACCTCTTGTGACCCAGATCATTCTGTTTCTTCCCACTTTGGGGCTATCTATAGATARTGCTTAGGGTTGTCTTTGCTTCCCTTTTTAGCCTTGCCTGCAGCATGATCCTTTGCCTTTATTGTGAATTGCCTATTGGATCAATCATTGCCCAGTGATGTCACTTTTCTTCCTTTGGATTTTAWTTCCCTGTGATGATAGTGTTAAGATAGAAACTGGTCTGTTCCCTTAATTTTCYGTGGTGCAAATATATATTTCAGTGTCTTGAAGCAAAGTAATGATGTACACAAATAACACTTGAGATGTATGTCAGTCCATCTTCAAACCTTTCCTAAATTTGTTTCTTAGAAACTGTATCCCACTGAGCCCCCATCAGAAGCTTATTTGTGGTAGTTAAGTTTTAGAGATAAGGAAATTATAGAGTTCAGAGTACTTTGGTTCAAATGAATCTGTGTTGCATAAAATGAACTGTCCAGAAACAGGAACAGAGACTGATTTATTTATATGTATTTATACCACAAAACATGAATCAGTTAAATATTTCTGGCATAACAATAAGGAACGTGATGAGAATCTTTTGTCCTAAGGGGGAAAGAACATGTGTATTGTAATTGTTTTTAACATTTTCTGCCACCATTCTACTATTTATGGGTTTGAGTTGGCTGACCCTATTCTGGCAGTGTATTTATGTCAGACATCACAGCCTACAGAAAATATTTTACATGTCTGAAGACCCTGGCAACTGTTCTAATTTGAGACTCGGAACATTTTGGTATTTCTATGTCACAATGGGTTAGTAAATTAGCACTTCTTAGTTGGTGGCTTTCCTTTGAGCTGCGGGAGAGCAATGGTATTGCAGTGTAATGCTGAGGACGCAACAAGCAGAGCACAAATAATGGAATAAATAAGAAAATTGCTAAAATGGTCATTGCAATGTACAGTGTATTTGTTAGTCCCAACAGAAAAGCTGGACCATTCATTCCATGGACACCTGTTCTAGGGAGAGAGAATGTTCTTGCTGAAATAACTTCTAAGTATCAGAAAGAGTCCTCTTATTTGCACTCTTCAGTGGAATGGAATGATACAGAATAGGCCATTTTTTGTCCGAGTTCTAATTGAAGCCTCCTAAAAACAAACTAACAGATAAAATGGATTAGTGTAAAAGCAATGGCTGGGGCTTTTTACAAAGCAGGCAGAGTATCTGATCTGTCTGCAGGAATAGCATTTTTGTACTGCTCTCCTGGGGTCTGCATGATCACACAGAGCACTGGACAGCTTCCACAAGGGGGGTCTGTGCTCCCCTCTTAGTCAGAGGAGCTCCTGGAAGCAGCACAGAATTGCAGTGGTGTCTCATTAGGTATAGGGAAATCTTGGTTAMATTTCACTCCAGAATAAAATGTGTTTAAAATGTGTTATGTTCATTGAGGAAATCAGAGCAGCTTTCCCTTCTCCCTCAGCAATGCTTCTGACAGCAGAAAGATATTTTCAGTAATATATGCAGAACTAATTAGAAGGTAAGGACACRTTGTGAAGATCCCCAGGCCATAAGCATTGCCATTATTTAAGCTTTTGAGAATCMATCTTGGAGGGAGGAAGCAGATACGTGAAAGAATGCATGGAGTCATCCTAATCCACAGGATCTGTTCATGTCTTACACAGCGCCTGAGAAAGTTTGTTTCATCTTTGTAGGAGTTACTGAGGAGCAAGTAATATTAAATAAATGCAGAAATTTCAAGGSTGTTCAGCTTTTTAACTAGTACCTTCACATGGAAAGTGAAACCCCAAATATATGTGAGCAACTTTAAGCAGTAGTAGCTATAGCAAACAAGAAATGAAAGAAAAAAATTAGTGATATAAAAACTAATGAGTTATATTCAGTAAGAGAAAAGCTGATAGGTTGTCTTCTTGTTGCAGGCTACACCACTGATGTAAATGGACTGATATTTGCATAAGATGATTATCAAAGAGGAAATGCATTTGCATTTATCTCCATTTTATGTAGTCTTTTGGCATTAAAGACTGTTCTCTCTCTTAAAAAATTCATGTGGTGATGGAGTTCTCTATGGAGAACAATCACTAAATCCACAAAGAACTTTTTAATCTCTGTTGATCCTGGCAGCAGTCTTTGGCAAAACTTAAAGCAGCAATGGTGTCTTACAGAAGACTTGCATGATTTCCCATGATGTAACAGGATATGTAAATGATTCAGTAGAGTCAACTTTGAGATAAAAAAATTCTGAATAGAGATGGTCATGCAGAAATGCAAGTTCCAAGGCTTAAGAGTACAAATATGCAATTAGGGTGACGATGCAGGCTTTTATGTCAAAATTTGAGGGAATATGCAAAATAAGAAACATCAGAAAACTGGTTACATTAACAAAGAAGTTTCATATGGTAATCTAGGCCACTTGCATATGATATGATTTTGGAAAACTGAGAATAAATTCAGCAAGGAGAAAGATGAATGAACTTTGAGAGACCAGCTAGATCTGAAYGCTGGCTGTAAGGAGAGAGATAAGTTTGCCTCTTAGTGGCTGGATGGAGGAATAAGTGGCATTCTCCTGATTCCTTCAGACTTGGGGCATGAAAAAAGAATCAAATCTGACCACGGAGTTCTGGTTGATAAGGAATACAACAGAGACATCATGACAGAGAAGGAGTCATAGAATTTCCTGAGTTGGAAGGGTTCCACTAGGATCATTGAGTCCAACTCCTGGCCCTGCACAGGACCACTCCAAAATCACACCATGTGCCCAAGAATGTTGTCCAAAGGCTTCTTGAGGTCTGTCAGGCTTGGTGCTGTGACCACTTCTCTGGGGAGCTTGTTCCAGTGCCCAGCCGCCCTCTGGGTGAAGAATTTTTTCCTCATACCCAACCTAAACTCCCTTGACAGCCTCATTCTGTTGCCTTGGGCTCTGTCCCTGGTCACCAGAGGGAAGAGAACAATTCCTGCCCCTTTGCTGCCCCTTGTGAGGAAGCTGTAGACAGCTGCATTCTAAAGGAAACTTTAGAGTGAACGTAATTTTTTTCCTCCTCCTGTTCTTTTGTCTTTCATGGTTCTACACCTCTCAAATTCCATTTACTTTTGCTGCCTCTCAGGTTGTTTTCTTCATTCATTTTGGCTTTTTTTTTCCCAATTCTCTATTTCATAGAATCTGTCGGGGCTGCTTGGTCCTTTGTGAATTCACTTCAGATGAGACTCTACTCTTATAGGTATTTTTGCTGATATGAATTCCTGCAGGTACTTACTGGGTATAAATATTATATGTTATTTTATCCATTGTTTTTTCTAACCACCTCTCTTTTCTTCTCCTCTTGTGCTTATTTGTTATATCCTATCTAAAATGTAGACCACAATATAATTGAAGGGCAGTGCCTTAATCTGTTCTGAAAGTTATATTGAAAATCCTGTGGCTTCTTACATATTTTTTATAAATATATCCTATTTGGGAGTCCATTTATAACACTATTTCTGTAGCAAATATCTTCAGTTGGCTGCATCTTACGTATTTTGGAGTATGAAAGAGACTAAAAGCAACAATGATTTGTGGAAATTAGATGTGACCTTTCCCAAGTTGCAGGTACATCCCATGCTTGTGTGAAGTTTGGCTAGTTTTATTCATAACAAGATTACACGCTTTCCTACTTTCAGTTAAAGTCCTTCTATTATACAGCTTGCACTGMYTWWWAWWAWKRWTTTTWAA